>OY757925.1:57092148-57279648 GCA_963585895.1 Sepioteuthis lessoniana | reverse complement strand
TTTACCCTTGATACGTACCTTATAATGCTGAATCTAACAAGGAGGTATCAAGTACCATTTCTTTTTGAGTCTTTGATATGACTCGACCTGGGATTGAACTCCAGTGTCTCGGGACACTGGCGAACACTCTATCCACTACCCAACCCTTCTGCACGAGCATGATGCGACACAAGGTCAATTTCTAAGCGAACTTTAATAGGTTTGAATTCTGTTTTCTCCAAGATTGGTTGCCATAGCAAATTCAAAGAGCCTAGTATATCCTACTATTTACCTAAAACTGGAGAAAGAATAACTGGATTCATATCTTTCCTTAGAGTGTTAACATTATGTAAAATGCAAACACTTAGTTGTCCATTTCGTACGACAATAAACATTACACCAAAAGCGCCTCCCTTCCTCTCTCTCTCTCTCTCATATATATATATATATATATATATTAGTTTGCTATGTTCATAAATAAAGAGTAAATAAAAAAAACAGCTATGGCTATTCTTTCTTGGTGAGTCTTCGAACTTTTTGAACGACCCTCGTGAAAATATATATATATATAAGTAAAGTTGGCGACCGTAGTCGAGAGCTCCCTTTCCAATAGCTACTACACCGAGGTGTAGAGGAAGATGCTACTCCTTTCCCTGGATTGCTCCACTTTACCCTTGATACGTACCTTATAATGCTGAGTTAACCAAGCAGGTATTAAGTGCCATTTTTTTGAGATTTTGGTATGAGTTGACTTGGGATTGAACCCCGGTCTTTCGGGGCATTGGCGAACACTTTTACCTCTAGGCCAACTGATTCTGTCTCCGCTATCCTAACTTATATATATGTGTGTACGATTGAGTAGCGGGTACAGTTATTAGAAATAGAGTCGGCAACGCGAGTTCAAATCCAGGACAATGCTGTTGGTGTTTTACTTTGCCATTGAAAAAGCCCTGAAAACATCTGGGTTTTTTTTCACCTTGTTATGAATGAATTGAAGGGCTCTTTAGCTTTGGTGTATTAATTGGTCGAGACGAAGGAAAACTCTGGATTCCAAACAGCCATGCTCCGCAGGAAAAATTGACCGCGTCTCGTATTCTGCTTATAGTGTTATGGTTGCCTTGAGGAAATGCACAAATACAGTGACACACAAAAAAAATTATGCGTTGGATTTTTCAAGGTGATTAAAAAAAAAACAGTTTCTATTATTGCTAAATTTCACGTAAATATTGTTGATATTTAAGATATAAGAAAAAAAGGGGGAATATTTCTGAACACCAAAACTTAATGACAATTTCAACGTATAAGTGGTATATACAAGAATTGGATTACATGTGCGTGTGTATTTCTTTATTTGTGTGTGTGTATATATATATATGTGTGCATCTGTGATTGTGTGTGTGTATATATATATATATATATATATATATGCATCTGTGTGTGCGTGTATATATATATATATATATATATATATATATATATGCATCTGTGTGTGTGTGTGTGTATAAATATATATATGGGGCCTTCAATAAGTTTCCAGACTTTTTTGTACAGGCATTTAAAATTGTCGTAGACTCTTGAAAATTCAGTATCTTATTGCTATACATCTTATGAGATGACTGACTAATTTTTATGATTTCAGGTTTAAATGAACAACTACAACAGGAATTGGAATACAACCTACAAAAGCCTGATTGTCACAGCTGGTGAATTTCAAAAATGCAGTCTGGACGTGAGGACACTTTAGAAGAACGATATACAATAAAAGACACTATGGAATGCTTCAGACTGTTTTTCGACCATCTTACATGAATTGAGCATCAGTTTTTGAGTGGCATAAGAGATTCAAGGGAGGCAGGGAGTCTGTAAGGGATGATGAGAAATGTGGGAGGTGTAAGGAAGTCAATACATCAGAGTTGATTGGCCAAAGGCTTAGGGTTAGGGTTACTATGTTGAGGTTTTAAGGAAGTTCAGGAAGAGATTCCTTGGGAAGAGGCCAGCACTGTTCAAATCGGGTCAGTGGCATTTCCACCAGGACAATATACCAGTCCACAATTCCATCCTTGTCACAGATTATTTGAGCAAGATGGGCATCAACCCCCTAGTCCAGACCTTGCTCCCTGTGACTTTTGCTTATTCCCTAAGCTCAGAGGCTGTCGTTATGAGACAATTGAGGAGATGAAAGAGGCTGTGACGAAGGTCATTGACACGCTCACACAAGAGGACATTCATGGGGCCTTCCAAAAGTTGTTGGAACGGTACAACAAGTGCATTGCAGCCGGAGGAGATTACTTCGAAGGGTACTAGAGTTTCATGTGTGTACTATCAATAAAAGTGCCCATACGAAAAAAATCTGGAAACTTATTTAATGATCCTCGTATATACGTCGGTGTTTATATATAAGTACACATCGGTGTCTAGAAATATATATATATATTTGATTGAACATAATAGACATTTTTTGTCTACGTCTTTTTTTGTTAATCCTTTCGAATTGCCTTATTGATCTTATGATATTCGGCGGGAATTGGTTGATAAATTTTCCATAATTAGTTATTTCCCAAGTACCCTCAGCTCAACTTTGGGCCATCATCAGGGGAGGATGTATTACAAAAGTGCTGTAACTTTTGTATGTACATTACTACTTTGTAAGAAGAGCGTCTGTACTATTGTATTGTGTAGCGTTTACTTATCGAATTTGTTTCTATAAATAACGTCAGTAGCTAAAGACATTTAAATACATTAGCACTGGTTTCAAAACTAATTCTGTTAAGTTTGGGTTGTATGTTTGTATGTTCCTAATATGTAGTGCCTCGAGAATCTGTCGTTTTTGCTTGTTATTTTGATGTTCTAATATTGTTGTTTTCGGTAAGAATTTTCTGTAATTTTCTTGTTGGGCATGAATGTTTTTTTAAATGCTGTGCTATGGAACTTGTATCAGAAAGGTGCATTGTAAGTCTTCTCGATAGGGTAGTTGAGGTTAAACCAACAGATATATTATTTTCAGAGATACAATCTCCTAAAGGACGTTAAAATTGATATATAACGTTGTTTTTGTTTTTTGTTTTTTTTTCAAAACTCCAGTCGAGAGAGGAATTATTATCTTGGAGGTTTTTAATTTATTATAATATATAATAGGTTTTATTTCTTTATTAGGATCAGTGTGGAGGATGTTTCTTTGAATCAATGTTTTTAATATTTTTTCAGCTAATTTATAATTATAGTTTATTTGGTTACGGTGAAAAAGTTTGATAAATGTTTGTTGACTGGGTGGAGTAGTACAGTATTTATTTTGTTGGTTAACATTTTTAATTATACGTTTAATTTGTTCATCAACAATATAGTTAGGAAACCCATTATTGATGAGAGCCAGTTTATAAAATATTGTTTTGGAGGAGGAGATGAGTTTGGCACGGGATATCAGGTTATTAATAATTGCTTTTTCATATCTGAAGAGGCATTCACTTTTAAAGGATATATATACGTATACATCTGTGTATATATATATATATATATATATATATATATATATATATATACACATCTACATATTTCGGACTATTGCCGTCATCTTTGAACTCACACTCTTTGGGTATATCACTGGATCTAACCAACGCCTTTATCCACTGTGCCGTGTGTCCTTGTGGACACCTGTGTATGAATTTCTGGGTATTATAAACCTGTGTGTGCATGTCTCTCTCTCTCTCTCTCTCTCTCTATATATATATATATATATATATATATATATATATATATTCAAAACACCAATATGATAGCTCACGAAATTAATAAGCTAAGACTACAAATCCTGGAAGCCGTATATATAAAAACTAAAAAACCTAAAATCAATAGAATAAATTTTGAAAATCGCGACAATGTTTTGAAATGCCTGTTTTTTTTTTTTTGTTTTTTTTTAATATTCCATATTTCTTGATAATATTCTATTTCCATTGATTGAGTTCTGTTTTTTAAATTCATAAGCATCTCAGCTTAGTCCAACTTTGCGTTTAGGTAATCTTGTAATGTAATTAAAAAAAACCTTAAAAACTCTTTCAAAACACTCTTTATACTTGCAAGCAACTCTTACTGATGGCCTATGAAATGTCTGAAAGCGCTCAGGACAATTTTGGTAAATTCATCCACCAATTCCAACCTGAAACCAAGACACTTATCAGGAAACATGATAGGATCTTAATGAAATTATTTTGATAAAATATGTCTTTACTATTTAATCAAACTTGCTTAAATGAAAGACTGCGGCTCAACTACACACACACACACACACACACACATATATATATATATATATATATATATATATATAAAACATGGTACTGTCTGTGACCTTGGGTTTCATGCAATCAGCAATCGTCTGACAGAGCGAAAGTCTAAAAAAATACGATTAATATGGTTAATTTTTGTTCGAAAAGTGGGAGTTATTTGTGTGCGTATCTAAGTTTGTGAGTTATTGAATGTTAGAATCTTTGTGTATGTAGTGGCATGCATCTTTAGATATTTACACATATTTCCGCTGTCTGTTGGTGGGAAGGAGTGGGACAAAGGGAGAGAGTGTGAGAAGAGAATAGTGAGTGAGGGAGGAGGAAATTGATTATTGCAATCAGATTTTCTTTTCTTTTTAATTTTATGGTCGCTAAAGTTTAATTTTTGATTTGAATATGAAATGTCTGTTTTGTAGGGAATTTTGTTGAATGATGATGATTGAAATTAAGATCATCATCACGTTACCTTTTTTTAAAAATGTTGTATGGTATTTATGGGCAGATAATAAAATTGATATATGTATGTATCTGTGTATATGAATATGTATTTGTATGTGTGTGTGTGTGTGTGCATATATATATATATATAGCTAATATACGCCGAAACTCACACGATACATTTCTGATATAAGTATATTGTGAAAATATTGACTTGCATAATAAAATGACACTGTGCAAAGTTCTTTGTGGGGAGATATAAGTTATGGGAGGTTGGAATTATGAAGTTGCCTGACAGATAGAAAATAGCAAAACAAATTTGAATATGTTCTTTAATATCAAAAAAAGTTTTATTTATTTTTTTATAACTCGAACCAACGTTTTGTGCAACAAATATGTATTTTACACTGGCTCTTGGCGTAGGAAAATTTCCCTCAATCTTTTTTCTTTCAATTGGTTTTATGCCAGAAGAATCTTTATAAATATCTTCATAAAAAAAGGAGTCGGCAAAAATTGTAGTCTCTTAATATTTTTGTCGATTGAGCCTTATTGGATTCGTTAGATTTTATTTTTTTTTTAATATGAAATAATTTTTTTTCTCTAACAATAGCGGATAAACTGTCCAATGAATATAAAATTGAACAAAATTCTCCCGCTGCTTGCTGAGAAATACTTTAAAAATGATTCATCTTCCCTTATTTTTCAGAACATTTGATGCATATCTGAAAAAAATATTTGAATAGTCTTCGTTGAATTCTTTTGATAGAACATAAATAGGACGTAGCATGATGGATGAATAAAAAAACAACCCCACCCCAAAACAACAAACAAAACAAACAAGAGACATGAAAGTTTTTTTCGCGCAAACGTTCAATTCGAAATTTATTCATTGAAAAATATTGTAATTCGTTACTTATATAGACCTCTAGATTTAGTAATTATGACAGGAAAAAAGAAACGGCCTCAGGTCTTTAAGATCAGCGCTATAGAAGTACAGTGTCTATCTTAAAAGTAACGAGACTTTAATTCTATTACATTTTTCAAATTGGCAACACTAATTGAAAATCACTTGATCAATGTTGAGCATGTGTGAAAACATTCAGTTGCCTCCCAGAATTCTCGTACCCTGTCGATAGGATTTCTTATAACCTGACAATATCCCCAACAGAGTTAATACCCCCACCCACCTACAAAAAAGGGATGTCATGGGTATGACTCTAAACTACATTTGATGATAAGGTTCTAGTTCTGGTATGGGTGGAGCACTCCTTCATTACGATTACTCTCAGGTTTATTCTGAACTGGAGTACACCAAACTGTATCTGATGGTGAGGTTCCAGTTCTGGAACTCGAGGATATGTGGAGTACTCCTTTATTGCCATTATTCCCAGGCCCACTCAGACCCGGAGTGGTAGTATCGATTAGTGTCTCATCGATGGATTAAATAGTCAATTAAAAAATCATTCGAATTCGATATAACCCTGAACAAAAAAAAAAAAAAAAAAAAAAACTCTTAAGAAAGAACTACTCAAAATGTAAATATAAACGTACACGTAAAGCAATTCCCAAATCTTTAGGCATAATATTATCTAAGACGGGTTAACGTGCCGTTAACAATAATCCGAATTCTCGTTCAGCTGAGTAATTTTGAATTATTAAATGCTTGTTTAAATCACGAACAAAAAATATCGGACAAGAATTGTCAACGAATGAGAAATAGGACCCAAAAGAATAATCCGCTTATACTTCAGCCTCTTTTATTAATTTGATCTGGGTTTTTAAAACTATTTCCATTTCCCCAGAATCAAAACCCATGTGCGTGGTCGCCATACTTGTATTGGTACTATTTACCAACACTATTGGTACTATTTACCAACACAAGGTCAATTTTTAAGTGGAGTTTAACAGGTTTTGAATTCAGAGTTTTTCTTTCTCCTAGACTAGTTGCCTCTCCAAGGCTGAAGAACATAGTCCGTCCTACTATTTACCCATAGCTGGAGGGAGAATAAGGGGGTTCATACCTTTCCCAAGGGTATTTGCCCGAAAGTGAACGTAATAGCGCGACTGGAGTACGAACTCGCGTACTACGATTCCGCAGTTCATCGCTTTAACCATTACACCACGAGGACACCCCTACTTGTATTGGTGATAGTTGGTGCAAGGGAGGATATGTTGTCGCGTCTCTACTCCGCAAGTTCCAATATTAGCATTAGTATATCCCATGATTGACTAACACTAAATAAACGAAAGGAAAGACAAGCTCGTTTACATACATAGGAACATTTAATACATACATAACATGCATACGAGAAATAATGAAACGCGTCTCAACAGATAAGTTGTGCTCACATTGTTCCCAAGAACAAGCAGTATATGAAAGTGTTACCAAAAGAAAAAAAAAATACGGTAAAATGTCTTACTTGAGGAAGGAAAGTTCAACGTACTGTAAAGCCATGTTGGTTTTACGTTTCAATGATGAGGCGAGAAACAAAGTCCATCACTAGCAAAGATAAAATCTCTGCTGGTAAACGAACAGAGATAAAAGATACCAAAATGGATAATGGGACTGAAATGTGACCGTCACTGGATACGCCCCTTTATACAAGGGAGACATTTACTGTCTCCTTACATATGAAATGTTGAGGACACGCAACAGGTTATGACAAACCAATGAAGGCAGTGTCAGTTGAAGACTTTCAGCACTGTGTCTCCTTTTTCGTCGGTGTGTAGTTTTCCAAGAGAACTAAAGCAATCATGTTGATAATAAATTAGTCTTCGCAAACTCATTACTTAATAGACTGATTTTGTTGAGCTCTTGATTTTATAACACTGCGAGATAAGAGAGCATGGCCTCGGGTCTTTCAGATCAGTGTTATTGAATTTTGCAATGTAATTAAGTAAACGAACAAGTAAAACAAATATTTAGTCGTTGTAATTCTAAGGTAGATTATCAGTTTAGTGGTGAAGATAGGTGTGTGTGTGTTTTTTTTCCAATGTTCATGGTAAATGTTCGAAACTTGTTAAAGGCCAGAAGTTTGAAAATTGATATTTTCTCAAGGATTCCACCATATAAGCAGAGTGCACCAGAATTTGGAGCTCGTAAATTTTCTTCTCTTTACATCTTTGTGACTCGTTTTCTACTGACGTCTTCACCTTCTTACGTATGACACTAAACTGAATTACTCCCAGCTGCAACTGTACTCTAGCGGTACTAAAAAGACTTTAGAACCCCCGTTGTGACTTTGTGTGGTAACAAGTTGACAAATGCGAAACTCCGTTAAACATACACCAAAGGTTTATTTACTACTGGGTAGCACACAGTCGCCGGAAGAAAGAAAGAAAGAAAGAGCGTCTAGAAGCATAAGACGAACGTCAACTAGGCAATTTTAAGCAACATATCTTAGAGAGAAAAAGATAAGCAGATGCAGACCTTGAATTTTTCCTGGTTCTAACATCCTTGTCCACTAGGTCTAACGCCCTACTTCAGAGCTCGTAAATTTTCTTCTCTTTACATCTTCGTGACTCGTTTTCTACTGACGTCTTCCTCTTCTTACGTCTCGCTGTCGACTCTCGAAAGGACACAAGTTGTCTCCTCGCTTCCGCCTCTCGTTTCGGGAGCAGAGAAATCCGCTTCCTGTGCATATGCACATGAGATTTCGGACCTCCAGTTTTCCTTAGTCATCTCCAACCACAAGAACCTCTGCTTGGTCGTTCGGACACTACTGTCTGTTTTATTTATTTATTTATTTATTTATTTATTTATCTATTCATTCAATTTCCAATGAGCCGTTCAATTATGTTACACATCCTGACCTATGAGGGTGAAACAGATTTTTTTTGTGAAGATACATTTTTCTACTGTATACAATTGGATACCATAATGGTTAAACTGATATTGGCATAAAATAACCTAACAAGAGTTGATGAGCTGAAAAAACAACCAGGGCGCCTAGGGTGGTGCAATGGTGAGCAAGCTTTACAAGCAACCCTTCACAAGTGAGTTCGAGTCTCACTGGGTGCCCTATTCATACTGCCTTGTAACACATCAAATCAAAACCTTAGCAAATTACAAATAAACCGTTTGAAACTGGGCACCTTGGGTGGTATAATAGTTAGCAAGCTAGACTAGTAAAACTTCACGAGTGAGTTCGAGTCTTATTGGGTGCTCCATTCATGTGACCTTGTGCCACATCTTAGCAAAAAGCTTAGTAAATTACTAAAACCAAATGGTTTTAAGTATTTGCTTTGTGCGGAAAAAAGAGCTCAAACTACTCGTTTTAAACTAGTTACCCACAAATTATTCGCTTACAAATCACGCACACACACACACATATATATATAAGAGGATTTGGCAATAAATAACCCATAAGTATTAATATGCCATAAAACACCAACCAACCATTTTACTATGTTGTCACAAATCGTTAGTGGATCCACCAACTGTCATCTGTGTCGGGTAGGGGCCAACAAAATAAAGATGTCATGTTCTATGGGCGAAGCAGCTTTCCTACCTTCAAAAGGACGAGAGGTAAGTTAATTGCTCGGTGCGTGAGGCGCTCTTGGAGGTGAATGCAGACGGAACTGAGCAATTTTTGCTCCTTCTGCGGGGTAACCCACACTAAACCGACCTTGTTACATTTTAGCCTTGTGTAGAACCGAGAAAATCCATGTTGATTCACAATAGCACAGATGTTGATGATATAGTTATAAGAGTAGAATCTTCCACGAATAACCCATATTTACTTATTTTTGCTTTATCATAGATGACAACCGAACGGCAGTCTGAAAAATGGCGTCAGACATGAAAATAGAAAAGTTCGATGCGAATAGATCTTTTTCTCAAAAGATACACAATCATCGCTTGTGCAAAAAATGTGGATCGCCTCTACCGTTTGGGATTTTTACAGTTGCAGCATGCGAACTCTTGTCCATCACTAGCGTGACCATAAGGGAAAAATACAGTTTAGTAACTGAAAACTTGCCCGATACAAAGATGTTATTACCCAGTATCTATTTCCGTGGAATATTAATAGGAACCATTATTTTTGGTGGACACTTCCTATAATATACATATCTACCACAGGGTCATCTTGATTCATTTCAGTTATCAATAAATAGAAATAATCGCTGCTACGCGATAGATTAGTAGTTATCTTGACTATTTCATATATAATGAACAGTGTGACTTCTTTTTCTCTTGTTTTTTTTTTAATGTTTTTTTTTTATTAATACTAACGTTGGTTGAGATTGGGTGATCCGTTTGTATGAAAGTTCCAAAAAATTTTGTGGGTCTCATTTTATAGAACAGATTCTGGTTTGTGCGTATACATTGTCAGTAAGTTCAAGTTTTAATCCATTGCACAATTCCCAGTGGAGAATCTGTCCCACTGTCGTGCCTACTCTAGCATTCCTTTTGTACCAGTATGTTGTTTTCGCTTGTTATGTAATTAACTATTTCATCTATGTTACTATGTAACCTAAACTTGCTATTCTTCCGCGTATTAATAATAATAATAATAATGGTTATTATTTTCTTTCGTAAACGAATATCCTCGCAACAAACAAAAAATTAAGTTGTAATGAAATTTCTTTTGGGCTCTCGAAGATTTATTTATTTTTTTGCCATTGTGCTAGTTCTACTTAACATTCTTACTCTGGATGTAGTTTGATATTTTTTAGATAAAAACAAAAATTTATCTATAACGAAATATCTTCAGGGAATATTGAATTTTCCTTTTTGGTTTCAATAATATCACTTTCAATATAAACACAGCTATTACTAAAAGCAACGACTTGCGGACACTGGAAGCTGTCTAGAAGACCTGCCTTGGAACGGATGATGATGAGAGAGAGAGGAGAGAGAGAGAGAGAGTGCGAGCTATTAGATGTGATGATTATGGTGTGTGTGTTTGGTAGTATAATGTAATAATATTACAATTTCTGTCTGTTTCTCAAATTGTAATGCTTAGCTTTATCACAAGGTTAGGAGTATGGGTCACCATATGTGATAAGCATTATCTGATTTTGGATCTCATCCTCATTCATTGCCCACAATACATTGTTCGAGACAATTCATTTTGAGTTGGGTTTTTTTGTCATTATGTAAAGTCTACTTAACATTCTTACTCGGGATATGCCTTCATATTTTAAGATAAAAATTTATCGATAACGAAATATCTACAGTGAATGTCCTAATATTGAATTTCCCTCTTTGGTTCCGATAATATTGCGATAAATATAAACACAGCAAGAGTGTCTCGTGGCTAAGTTACGGCTAACTGAACAAATGAAAAAGTAGAATTAAAACGTTCCGATTATTTCTTTCTAAGCTTACACCACAATGACTTTGTTATAAAAGCTATCCACCAAACGATTGTTTATATATGAAGATAAAAAAGATCAAATTTAAAGAAAATAGTATAGCACAATCATTTATTAAAATCTTTTTAAATCCTAAGGGAAATTACATATTACTCTGATAAACGTTGTTTGCTAGCAAATATAACGCACATTAAAATGTTGATAAATGGTACAGAAGTATCGTAAGGTGGTACAGCGGTTTGCAAGTTAGACTAAAACATTCACGAGTGAGTTCGAGTCTCACTGGGTGTACCATTCATACGGCCTTGTGTCACTTATAAGCAAAAATCGTTGGGTGGTATAAGGGTTAGCAAGCTAGACAAGCAAAACTTCACGAGTAAATTCGAATCTCATTGGGTGCCCCATTCATACGACCTTGTGCTACAACTAAGAAAAAACTATGTAGGATGCGAGTTGACTGAGCAGTGGCCTCCTTAGCCTGCTTAAGGATGCACAGGGCTTCCATTAGTGTGACTCCTAGCTCCGTCAGCATAGAGCAACCCAGCATTTGAAGGCTCTCGATTGTCAGCTTCTCGTCTGCAAACTTCGTCGCATGAGTTTTGGCAGAGTCAGTGGATATGCCCGCTTCAATGAAGAAGCGTTCCCAATCATCAGGTGTCATAGATCCTGTTCGCAGCACCATGTAGGATTTGTCAGGTTGCGTAGGGCAATTAGTTGCGATAGCCGAGAGTAATTAATCGCGTTAGCTAAGAGCAATCAGTCGTGAAAACAGGAAACTCAATTCCCGATTGAGGAACGGGAGCTATTTATGGTGCCTTGGGGCATCCCATTGTGCACAAGTGGGCTATTCCATGACATAGATCGTCATTGGCTGCTTGTAAGTAAGTGAAAGTATTTTATTATATAAACCAGCTTCAGTTTAGCATTGTAAGGAGGACTGCACTGATCTACGACCGGCTTTATTTTTGTCTGCCAGCTGGACGCTTTACGGAGGTATGTGTTATTCTACAAAGTATAGTAGATTACTACGAGAGTATCGTGGGGTGGTGTAATAGCTAACAAGCTAGACTAGCAAACCTTCTCAAGTGGGTTTGAGTCTTATTGGGTGCCCAATTCATACATCTCAGCAAAAAGTTAAGTAAATCTGGCATTGTGCCTGGGAAGTGAAAATGAATGCTCGGTGTCAAGGGGGTATCCTCCTAGGGTGTGTCTGCTTTACAGTGTTAGGTTTACTGCTGTGCCTGAGGCACCCCCAAAAGAGTAACGCCGACAAGGCCAAGCATTGTTTTGGATCTGCCATGCATGAATCTCGATTCGTGCGGGTCACTTTAGAATAGCCTTGTGCTGCATTCTGGCTTCATGCGAAATCAAATACCGACATAAGTATTGTGATTTCTTAAGTAGGTTCACGAATAGTAATTGTGATATTTTGGTGTATGTAGTATGGCTGGACAGTATGCATGATTCTATTTTTGTTTTGTCTGAATAGGTCAGTGTTTTTACCAACCCCTCCGCATGGACAGGATGAGACACAAGGTCAATTTTTATGGGTAGTTTAACAGGCTTGAATTCAGAGCTTACCTTCTTCAATGGAGGTGCCCGTGGCGTAGTCGTTATCGTCGTAGGAAATGGACACGGTGACACGAGTTCAAATCCTGGACGAGACTGATTGCATTTCACATAGCACTAATACCCTTGGGAAAGGTATGAATCCAATTATTCTCCCTCCAGCTATGGGTAAATAGTAGGACAGACTAGGTTCTTCATCCTTGGTGTGGCAACTCGTCTAGGAGAAGGAAAACTCTGAATTCAAACCTGTTAAACTCCGCTTAAAAATTGACCTTGTGTCATATCCTTCCCGAGCGGAGGGGTTGGTAAATATTACCTTCTTCAAGACTGTTTGCTCAACCAAGGCTGAAAAACCCAGTGTGCCCTATTATTTACCCATAGCTGGAGGGGGTATAAAAGGGAGAAAGAAAAAGCGTATAGAAGCATGAGACGACCTTTCCCAAGGGTATTAGTGCTATGTGAAATGCAATCAGCCTCGTACAGGATTTGAACTCGTATCGTCGTGTCTATTTCCCTACGACGATAACCATTACACGACAAGCATCTCCATGAATAGGTTAGTGTATGAATTTAGCTCGGTCTCTGCAGAAATAGAATGACGTATGAAATACTGATGCCCACCCTCCTTTCTCGTTTTCCCCGCCTCACTTGGGCCACATGCTCAATCATGTAATTTTTCATGATAAATAAAGGTTGAGAAGTATCGTGCTTCTGTCAAACCACCTTGCATTTCTGTTGGGTGGTTAAAAAATTACCAGCTTCAATTTCAGGGAGGCCTTTTCTTTGGGCAGTACAGGGATAAGGGTTGGTTGATTGTCCGGAGCCTGATGCGCCCCTGAAAGGTATTATCCGACGGTAATTTTAACATCCACACTAAACCAACCTTATGATACGTTTGGGCCTCGTAGTTAATCAATTACATCTGGCATTCATATTAGTCAGTTAAAGAATTACCAGCTTAGTTCCAGGGAGCCTTCTTCTAAGGCAACAACTTCACCTAAAAGAGTAAGACCTGTGTTCATTCTTTAGTGCGTGGGGTGCTCCTGAAGAGGGATGCCGAAAGAACAGGAGCAATTCTTACCCTTGGGAGGATTGCTTCCCGCGGAACACCACATTTTAAGGCGTCCTTGTATCACATTCTGTTCTCATGGGTATCTATATAAATACCAATAATATAAAAGGATCATAAGAGTTTTAAAAATGTGATCCGTTTTGTTGTAGATGATAGGTGGGGATACAGATATTTACACAACGCAAATTTTGTAAGAGATAACAGCAAATATGGCGCCGAAGGGGATCGAGAAACAGAATAATGGAGTTCCTGAAAACCAATGGGTTTTTGTATCCCGGTTGGCAGAGCAGTTTTTTGCGTTTAAGCAGGCTTACCACCCTACCCACCCAGACAAAAGGGACTTAAGTTCCAGAGTTTATCTTTTATTATTTCTGATTTTCGCTGTTTTCAGCTGACGTAAAATAATAACTCAAGTGAACAGCAACAGCAAGAAATAATTTTTTTAAAAATCGAAAGAAAATGCTCGTCAAAATTTAGACGAAGAATGATGAGTGCCAAGGCTTTGTCTAAAGATAAAACGGAAGTTGAACAAAAAAATCAACACAACAGAAGAAACATAAATTTAGAATCGACTTTAGTTTTGGTAGATTTTTAAAGGAGTCTTTTGGGGTCGAAGGTCATTATGTGATTGATACTTAACTGGCGTTCTTACCAAGGTGGGGAAGGCATTGTAAGTTAATCGTCTGCTCCCATGGAGCTTTCCCTCCAACCAGTACTTGCTTAACAGGGCTAAGGTTATCGCGCGGTGCCTGAGGGGATCAAGCATTTTTTTTGTGACAACCACGCGTGACTCTCACTTCGAGCGTAGTCCCTTGATCCAAAATGACCTTTTGTCAAATCTTACTTGGTAGGAATTATGATAAATTCCTTTCCTGACCCATTAACATGACCCACCCAGAAACATCTAAATGAATTTAGTTTAAATGTCGAATTGTCGCCAACTTCATTTCCTACGATAGTAACAGTTACGCAAAACCCGCTTGTTTTAAATAATTATTTTATAAATTATTCTACTTTTCTTGTATTGATCTACTGGATTGAACCTTGTCAAAAACTACCACTCCAGGTCAGAGTAATGGAAACAAAGAAGTAACAGCAAACTCAGGATTTTAACTCTGATTAACAATTCCGTTACGCCAAATGCGCCTCAATTATGTTTCAACGTGTAATGTGGTATGAGTGTGTTTTTGATAAAGATAGATTAATAAACATACCTAAAATAAGATGGAAAGGTGAACAAAGCAAGAATTAAAGTATTTAGTGAATATGTGGAGAACTGATGGGATGAAACAAAACATGATCACGTCTCAGAAATTTTGTGTTGTGAGGAGTTTGCTAGTTTATTGGTGTTTTCCTTTTGGATACAGGTATAGTTGTTTATTAAGAGTAACAAGTGTGTGTCTCACCTGTATGCGCAGCCAAGTGATAAGACGAACTATTTTTGATTGGGTGAAAATTTTTTTAGGTCATGTGACACATTCTCTGTTAAATCCGCATATTTTTAACAGTAAAGATTCTGGTCACTAAAGAATTGAAAAATAGCTGGCTTCATTTATTTTCAGGTTCGAGTGTACTTGTACTCTCTGTTTGAGGTAACGGCAAGTTTATTTCTTTAAAATCTTAATTTTAATGTCTTACCAATAAAAAGTTAATGATGAAGTTTTTCTTTAAAAATGCTATTTTTACGTTTATAATCAATGAAAGTTTTTATAGAGAAAAAATTGGGTTAAGTTCTTTCTAGGAAAAATATGAAATAGGCAAAATACGGTTATCAAAAAATATATCTACTCAAGAGTCAAACAGAGCAGAGGGGGTTCTAGTCAAGAGTCGCCAGGAACTGTAGCAGTTGACGAAAGAGTTAGCTGTCAGCTGTTACACACAGAACAAGAAGAAAACTAGCCAGCGCCCAAGTCTGTATTGTGACGTGTTGCAGGCCCCATATTGCCAGGATAAACCAGAAAAGTGAATAAAAACGAGTTTCTGTGTATTCTGGAATCGTTATTTTATCTTATTTATTTTATTTTTTGTGGACCCGAAGCTTATACAGTTCCGACCAAAACATGATGTCGATTAATTTTTTAAAGGGGTTGAAGTCGCTTAGTACGGGAAACTGGGCGAACTGCGGACTATACTGCCACGATCTAACGGTTTACTTAACAGTGTTTTTTGAACACCGGCCTAGTGAGTAAATATACAGGAATTTGATTGTTCACTACACTCTTTATTTAATCAAAAAGCAAATTCATAGCCATAAGGGTTATTCCGGATTTTTATGTGAAAAGACTAAATTAAGATGGGTATATATTTACCTTCTCCTCCACACGAGCAGGATGTGACACAAGATCAATTTTTTATCAGTTTAGTTCAGTTTTCATTCTCCTAGACTGGTTGCCTAACCGAGACTGAAGAAATCAGTGTACCCTACTATTTACCCATAGCCGGAGAAAAATAATTAAATTTAAACCTTTCCTAAGGGTATTAGTGCGAAATGCAGTCAACCTCGTCCAGGATTTGAACTCGTGTTGTCGTGTCCATTTCCTACGACGATAACCATTATACCACGGACACCTCCAAAATTAGGAGGGGTAGGAGATCAAGGAATAAGGTATTTCGAGTATGGATGTTTATTTGGCTCCACATGATCACTAGCAGACGGATACAAGTTAAACTATTTGTCAAGGATGTTTTCCTCCTATTTCTGAAGAGTCCTTGGTTCAACCAAGATGAAAAGGATTTTTAATTTTCTTTTTTTTCCCTTTAGTCAAAGAAAGTTGAGAAACGATGAACCTAGTGAGTTGAATTACGGGATGAATAAGTAGAATACCGTATGACACGGTCATTTTTTCTTAGTTGATGCGAAAACTTTTCAGTCCCCCCCCTACTCTGTGTGTGCGTCTGTGTATAGATTGAGAAAAGGTACACATGTCATCTGAGGAAGTGACAACAGAATTCCAAAGATTCTCATCTATTGTCAGTTTCATTACTGAAGAAGCTATTGCCCTAACGCACAGGAGAAAAAAAAACAAAAACAATATTTACTGGTTCGGTGGCCAGGCTGGCGTCGGCTAACAAACAAATGCCAATGAGTGGGCCAGCATATATGCATGCCAGCATAGCCACTCCTAGGCTCACAGCCAATTAACACACTGGGAATAGACGAGCATGGTGGAACGCCCCGATGGGCTTATAATCTTCCCTTCCTGATGCTCAAGTGATTATTCACTTTCACGCGTAATTCAACACGTGAACTACACTCAAGTACCGAACTTTGACAATTACGAAAAGAGAAATGTTAGACAACCATAGCTCGGGTACAGGAACAAGCTAAAAAAATCCCATAGTATAGTTATCTAACACTAATAGTCTTATTTGCACACAGTTACATTATTTTACGTAGTGATAACGCTAACAGTTTTGTTTGTCGCACTTGAAAGGTTTCAAGTGTTGTTATCCAACACTAATAATTCAATTTGTTTGGTTTTATCGCATATTAACCATTGCCGGTTATTTTATGCCAACTCCTCTTTATACATATATATTAAACATATATGATTTGTCAACATACTTTTGCCCAGTCGGCTGGGGCTGTAGAACACACCGACAGCTTCTCTGCAGAGGGGTAAGACCCCTTCCAACGAGTGTCCTGGATATGACACTAAACAATCTGATGGTGAGGTTCCAGCAATGCTGGAGCTTTGGGTAATGCCGAGTACCCCTTCATTTCCATCGCTCTGAGGTCCACTCTGGCCCGGAGTGGTAGCACCTGATAGGGCCATATCTATGGGTTAAATAGAACAACATACTTATGCTAAACTGAATTGTTTGAGTAAACTGAATAGCTTGAAATGAAAATGTTTTTAACAATTAAACCGTACTTGCATTTAAACTGCCTGCTTATGCTTAACTGAATTATTTGAAATAGAACTGTTTTTCGACATTGAAACTATATTTACACTTAACTGAATTATTACATGTAACTGCTTGAATAGTTTGAAATGGAAATGTTTTTGACAATTAAACTGTGTACTTATGCTAAACTGAATTGTTTTAAATAGAACAGATTATTTACATAAAAATGGATTTGGCGTTGAATAACCTACAATGGTTGATATGCCATAAAACCCAACAAACCAAATTATTATTATTAACATATTTTGTTGATAACATTCTAAACAAGCCTAAGCCCATTTTTTTGTCACACAGTTAAATAGTTTCAAGTATTGCCATCTTATAAAAATGATTCTATTTACTATAAATCATTTGTTTCCTTGCAGTGAAGTAGCTACAAGTATTGCTACTTTACACTAATTATTCTATTCAACATTACTTACTCATTTGTACACAGTCAAATGGTTCCAGGTATTGTAATGTAATGCCAATAATCTAATTTAGGCCCACACTTAAAGAGTTTCAAGTATTGCTATTTAATATTAATAATAATATTCAATATTTCTCATTCTTTTGCACACACTTAAATGGCTTCAAGTATTGCTTTGTATCGTTAACAATTCAATTAAATATCAGTCATTTATTTACACTTAGTTAAATGATCAAATAGTTCTATTTCTAACAATTCAATTAAGCGTAAGTCATTTGTTTGCCCACAGTTTAAATGTCAAACATTTCTATTTGATCCATTGATAGGACCCTATCAGGTGCTACTACTCAAGGCCAAAGTAGGCCTAGGAGCAATGGCAATGAAGGGGTACTCCACATTACCCAAAGCTACAGCATTACTGGAGCCTCACCATCAGATTATTTAATGTCATATTCAAGACACTCGTTAGTTGGGGCTTACCCCTCTGCAACGATACAGTGAGGATATTCTACAGCACAAGCCGACGGGGCTAAATTATAATAATATTAATCATTTGTTTGCACACAGTTAAATGGTTTCAAGTATTGCTAATACTAATTGTTCTATTTGAACACATTTAAATGATTTCAAGTATTGTAATCTAACATTTAATAATTCAGTTTAATATTAATAATTTGTTTGCACACCGTTAGTTGGTTTCAAGTATAGTAAATGATTACAGAGTTCTATTTGATACATAGACGGGACCATAACAGGTACCGTCACATCGGGTCAGAGTGGACCTGGGAGTATTGGCAATGAAGGGGTAATCCACAGTGTTAGCCGACCAACAAGAACTTACCCCAAAACGGCTTCCTGTGAAAACAGGATGTAGCCTGGAAGACCTGCTGGGAGCGATGGATGATAGGGACGAATGGAGAGAGAGAGAGAGAGAGAGAGAGAGAGAGAGAGAGAGAGAGAGATCCGTGCTAGCAGTTTTATATTGATTATATATATATATATATATATATATATATATATATACTGCAAAAATTAAAAAATTGTCAATTAAAAGCACGTAACTTGTCGCATAAAATGTAGAAATATAAATAGGACGATATAATTAGCAAGCAACTTTTGTAATATATATATATATATATATATATATATATATATATATATCCCTCTTAAGATGCACATGCTTATGTAAAATAATGAAAATGTATGTAGTTACGAATGTATCTATAAAGTATACATATAGCCTTGCGTTTTTGTACTGAATTAGCTCTCAAGTATGCAATCGTATTAAGTGGTAAGTAAATGTTTGAAGGGGCCAGAACGTCTCTAGGAAGAAGTATAAGAGAAAGGATTTTTTTCTGATGGATCGTTTCAAGTGATGTAAAATACTTTTATTTGATCTGAGGTTTTTAGAACATACGGTTTGTACTAAGCATCGATGAAACATTCAGTTATCTTTCATTTTAGCGTTTTAATGACCAGCATTTTTTTTAGTGAGTGGTTAACTTTTAAGATATATAATAGAAAGAAAAAAAATTTCCCTATATTATCAAGGAAAAGGAAGGATTATGCTTTAAATTATTATCGGAGACTAAAGCCATTGGCGCCAGTAAGAGTATAGGTTAAAAGACAAGAATGTTTTTTTTAATGTTTTTGCCATTTGGGTGGTTAAAGTGGAAAAATCCTTTCTTTGTCAGAAATTTGTGCAGTGTTTTCCAGCTGGATCAGTAAGTGAGGGCTGGTATAGCGCTAGAGATAATGATTGTTATTGATTTTAATGGCATGTCAAATCGTCTGAGGTTATTTTATGTCTAGTGGTTGGTTAATCGCGTACATTGTACGTTTATATTTACCTTTTTTGAATGCAGCGGTTTCTGATAAGTAGTTTACTTATAGTTATAATATCAAATATTCCTAGTTCATTGAAATAATTCATTCACAGTTGTATGGTTCCAAGTATTACGATTAGTATAATGGATAGGGTTCGCCAATGGTTCGGGAGACTAGGGTTCAATCCCAGGTCGAGTCATACCAAGATTCTAAAATGGTACTTGATGCCTCTTTGCTTAACACTCAGCATTATAAGGTGCAGATCAAGAGCAAGTGAAACAATCCAGGGAAAAGATGGTTTGGTTTGATGGCATATCAGCCATTGTAGGTTAATTAATGCCAAATACATTTTTATACATAGAAACAGTTCTATTTCAAACAATTCGGTTTAACATAAGCACACAGTTTAGTTCTATTTAACCCATAGATAGGATCCTATCTGGTATTAACCACCCCGGGCCAAAGTGGAACTGAGAACGATGGCAATAACTGTGTACTCTGCATTCCTCAAAACCCCAGCATTACTGGATCATCACCTTCCGATTGTATAGCGTCATATCCAGGACACTTGTTGGGTGAATCTTACACTCTGCAGAGATGCAGTTGGTGTATTCTATCGCACCAGACTAAAGTGTAGCGCCTCTGTGTAGAAGCTATTGAAAAGGAAGCATTCGGCTCGCCCTCAAATACGGTCGGCCAACTTGCTTAACTATTTACTAATGATTCAGATAGATTTGTTTCCACAGTTATATGATTTCAAGACGTTTATAATAATCCTTAATAAACAATTATAGATTCAAGTTACAACTTATGTAATACTACATAATTTACAATTATATTGTATCAAGTATTCTTATCCAGTACAAATAATTTTCAAATAGATTTTCTTGATCCGTAGATGGGGACCCTCAACAGGTACGGCTACTCCATGTGAGAGTGGATTTGGGAGTAATTGCAACCAAGGGGTACTCCACATTCCCCAGAACTGGAGCTTCACTATCAGACGCAGTTTTGTGTCATATCTAAACCCTTTTTTATGGGGGGTCTTATTCTTCAACAGTCGGGGGTTACTCTAAGAGTATTTTACGCTCTGCCAACAGGGAATCGCTAGAGATTCGCTCACAGGGAGCTAACCTTTATCCAAGTTTGGAATCCCGTTCGTCTTTCCGTGGGTTCACATTGCTAAAATCAGTTCTTGACTGGGACTCGAAAATTTTGGAAGCTAAGTGTTAGATACACACCTGTTTCCCTCACTGGTCCGAAAGAATCTATGACAACATTTATCCATAAAGATGGCTGTGCGATTTTATCCTCGTTGATTTCTTGATTTAGTTTATTTATTTTCCTTTGTTGGGCCTAGCCCTTGGCTTCTGCAGTTTTGACCTATACAGGCAGCTATTTTCCTTTTTAAAAAAAACATTATACCATGAAGGAAATCAGTCATTGAAATTATACGAGCTAAAGAAAAGGTTTCAAAATAGTCTAAATGTTTAATTGTAAAACGATTGCTAGGAAGATAGGTACATCATTAGCAGGTCAAGTAGTGCATGAACCAATCTTTTTCAAGAACTGATTCAAATGTACTCAATCATCGTCAATATTCGCCGTTTCCTATAACCATTGCACATTTTATTTGAAACAATCAGCTATGCTTCCAAATTAAACTTTTAAAAAATTCAATTTCTAAAGATTTTTCAGTTCTCAAAAAAATTTATTTTAAAAATATTTTTAGCTAATGAAATGAGTTAAATGTGAAATAAAGGAACTCTCAAACATATACTGTGGTATGTTCTCATTGACTAAGTTACTTCCCTTCCATTGTCCCTTTTATTTTTCTGTGAATATCGTTCGACAAAAAACTTTGGTCAGTTTATTTAATTTGACCAGCCGGATATTGGGTCCAAAGCAGTTGATCACGAAGTGATCCTTTTCAGTGGAATCTCTGTTTCTCTCTTATTTATTGACTCCTGACAGAGCAAATATTTGACACGATGTCGGTTTATGTGGGGGGGGTATGTATTTACTCAAACCTCTCCGCCCCAAACAGGATGTGATGCAAGGTCAATTTCTAAGCGGAGTAAAGCTGTTTTAAATTCAGTTTTCCTTCTTTTTGATTGGTTGCCTTACTCAGTCTACCTTATGATCTATCTATAGCCGTGGGGGAGGGGCAGATGGATTAATGCATTTTTCAAGGGCATAAGCACGATATGAAACGGAAATAGCCTCATCCAGTATTTGAATTCGGGTCGCTGATTTAATTTCCTCCGACCATTACCGTTTCACTAAACGCGAAGTAATATGGTGGTGTCCCACAGGATGCGTAGGGTGGGTGCAAAAATTGGCTTAGTTCCGTCGGCATTCTTCTTCATGGGTACCGAGTAGTAAATCTATCCCCTTTTAGGCGAAGGTGTAGGCGTTGCCTGGGCAGAGAACTAGGTTCCCCTCGAACTAAGCTGATTATTTTACTTGCCTGTGATTTGAGAAGAGATGAAAACAGAGTTGTTGAGATACGTTTCAGTACACTTGACTATAGAACAGAAAATATCATTGTGCCTTTTTAGCAAGCAGCTAGTAAAGCACTCTGAAAATCAGTACAGACACGTATAAGGTTTTTTGCTTTTGTAGTTAAGGAGCAGTGATACAGGAAACAAAAAAAAATAACAAAAAAAACAAGTTGGTAACCTGAAACCTGAAGGTTACAATTTAAGCACGATGTAAATAAGGCTTATCACCTATCGGACAAGAAAGATTCGACTTCAGGCATTAAACTAAGGCAAAGCATTTTTACTTTCTTAATGCAGTAAAAAATCTTTCGCGGGAACAGTACAACTTCACTTGTGTTAATGTGAAACTTCATCTCCCGGATTTGTAAAGACCATTTTCACAAATTCGGAATTAATGTGATATATACGGCGGCGTAAAGTCACCATTTAAAAAATTGAACAACTTTAGAATAAAAAGAAAAAAAACAACAACTTTTTTAAAAAAAAAGGCCAAGATTGTTTTCTTTTAACTATATTTATTTTGAGACTTGGAATATGATATCCCTCAAATATCCTCGTTTTCAGCGTCACAGAGCTTTATTTTCTTTTTTAAAGATAATTTATTTTTGTGGTATCATATACACATATAACAACACTTGCATGAAACTTAGAATAGCAGCAAATAGTTGTTATAAAAGCAAACGTTTTAATTTGTTTTTAATAATAATTGTAAGTAAGTAAAGTTGGCGACCGTAGTCGAGGGTGACCCGAATGCTCCCTTTTCGATAGCTACTACACCAAGGTGTAGGGGAGGGCGCTACTCCTTTCCCTGAATTGCTCCACTTTACCTTGATCTTTACCTTATAATGCTGAGTGTTAAGCAAGGAAGTACCAAGTACCATTGGTATGACTCTACCTGGGAGTGAACCCTGGTCTCCCGGGCCATTGGTGAACACTCTACCCATTAGACCCATAATAATTGTACTAATAACAATAATTCAGTTCTGTGCTTTGAGGAGGTATCCCCGTGGTGTAATGATTAAAGCGCAGGACTGCGGAATCGTAGTACGCGAGTTACCGACAAACTGTTCGTTTACGAATCCTATCTAATATTTCTATATACAGAATTTGGCATTAAATAACCAACAAGAGTTTATATGCCATAAAACCCAACCAACTTAAATAAACGAAAGAAAAGACCATAAGCTAATTTACACAAATAGAAACATCTAAAACATACATAATATACTAACAAGTTTATATTGAAAAGAAAACTCAAACATGTTCCGACAGATAAAATATGCATTGATTGTTCTATGAACCAGCAATATGTAAAAGGGGAGAAAAAAGGCTTGAGATTAATGGAAGTAAAATGGTAATTGCCATGCTGATTTTACATTTCAATGGCAAGGCGATAGACAAGGTCTCTACTGTTCAAAGAACAGGCACAAAAGAAATCGAGAATGGATTCCATAGACATGCCTAATCTCTTATTCATTGTTTTCCTTAGCTTAGACTTATGGACAGCTGACTGCCGACTGCCAAAACAGATACTGTACTCTCAACTTCGAGAAGGGTCACGTAAAATAGGTTGACCAAAAGGACATGATCAAAAGAAACCTGGGGTTCGTGAACATCCCTTTTGACACTTGGCAATACCTGTCCAAACATCGAAAAAACTGGAGGATATAATGGGATTTGTCCTCCGTCCCACCTACCGGACGAGTATGGTACAAGCCCCTTTTTAAGGTGGGTCCGAGCGTAGGGCCGGAGCCCACACGCGCCCGGTATTTCCAAAAATGTCCCGGACCCCGTCGGCATTCCCCGAGAAGGGGCGCCGGGTGATAAACCCAACCCTTTCGAAGAGGGTTTAAGCCTGGGGGGACGGCCAACTGGAGGATACAATGGACTGCTAGTCTTTTATTATCGGGCTATTGACCTAATGAGAAGAGTGTTTGCCAATGGGCCGGAAGACTGGGGTTCAACTCCAGGTCGAGTCATACCAAAGACTCTAAAAATGGCACTTGATGCCGCCTTGCTTAGCACTCAGCATAATAAAGTAGGGATCAAGGGTAAAGTGGAACAATCCAGTGTATGGAGTACCGCCCTCCCCTACACCTCGGTGTAGTAGCTATTGAAAACAGAGCCTTCGGGTTACCCTTAACAAAGGTCGCCAACTTTACTTTTACTTTATACTTTGATCCTGAAGTTAATTCAGCGGCTCTTTTGGTCTGAATAAAAGATATCACAAAACTAACAACACAGTGTATGAGAGAGAGAGAGAGGGGGGGGAGTTGTCCTAAATTTTTCTTCGGTTAATGAGCCATTGTCGAAAAAAAAGTTAACTAATAAATCTTGTTTTGGAGGCAGTTAAGATTACACACAAGGAATGTTCAACAGATCTGACTTTAGCACTATTTCTATGTTATTCGTGTACTTATTTTTTTTAGGCTGACCTACCGAGAAATATTTCGTTTGTTTCACTATCTAAAGTCATTTCAGTTTATGACATATTTAATATGCCAGATTTAGCCTTTATTATTTTTTTATGCAAGAAAGTAGGTGATATCTGCATGGCCGATCCCGTTCTAAATATTTACGAAGCTTAATAAGACGCAAGGCCAAAGGAAGATTGCATCGTATCAATCTCCCCAGTGGCAGATTTTTTGGCACATCCTTATGGAGAAATTATAATCAAACTAATCTCACAGATTCATTGCTACTGAGTAGTGAGTTCAAACCTCACTAGGTGCCCCACACTTACAGCCTTGTGCCAGGCATAAGCTATTGGCACCTTATCATCGTGTAATGGTTAACAAGTTAGTCTTGCAGACCAATTAAGTCAGAACAGTTAGATGGATTCTCACTAGTTGCCCCATACTTGTGGCTTTGGGCCAAATCTGTGCGATGCTTTTTAAGGACGTCTGATAGTGTAATGTTTAGCAAAGTGGTCACACTGAACCATTCTAACGGAGTAGTGAGTTAGTTCCTCACTGGATGCCACGTACTTGTGGCCCCTTGCCAAATCCAAGGAAAGCTTAGATAAGAACATTGCGTTTTGTCAAACTTCTAAATGGAAAGAACCTGCCTGTTTTGAAAATGAGCATTCAAAGTGTTGGCCTTTAACTGTGCTCGAACACCTATCTCTGTCACACATGGGAAAAGACACAACATACTCAACCACAATGTTCGAACTGTTGACGGAGCTTAGAATCCCCTGAAGAGGGATAAAGCCTCTCACCAAAAAGTAAAGGAGTGTCTTGGGTATGACACTAAACTGCATCTGATGGTGAGTCTCCAGTTCTTGATATCTGATTGGTCAAATCGATCAGTTCAAAATTATTCGTATTTGATTGGAACACTTGTTGTTATATACCATAAATTGCTGCGCACAAGTCAACGTTTTAAGCCTGAAAAAATCTCTACATAACTGAAGAGCTAAAATCCAAACCTTTTCTACAGAGTAGTCAACAAGTGAAACAGTACACTTAACAGTCGATGTACACTACTTACCGTAACTTCAGCAGACAGCCACAAACATTTCCAACATAAACTTGTGGTTGGTGAACAAATTAAGTGTTCGCCAATCGCCCGGGAGACCTGGGTTCAGTCCCAGATCGAGTCATACCAAAGACTCAAAAAATGGTACTTGATGCCTCCTTGCTTAACACTCAGCATTATAAGGTACGGATCAAGGGTAAAGTGGAGCAATCCAGGGAAAGGAGTAGCGCCCTCCCCTACACATTGGTGTAGTAAGTTATCGAAAAGGGAGCCTTCTGGTCACCCTCGACTATGGTCGCCAACTTTACTTTTACTTATAAATTAATAAAACTGTAATACAAATTAACTATTATATCAACACTATATCACTTGCTGTTTCCAACAGCCGATGCTCTGATTAGAAACACTAAGCGGAACGCCGCAGCACCGAGGTGACCAGTCAGACAACTATATGTGGTATTGTGCCGATAAACAGCATGATAATGCAGTAGATTGCGAATTCATATGAATGTAAGTTGTAATGTGTAAGATTTGCATGTTTCATATATAGATGATGCAATTATGATTTCAGAGAAAAATAATGTTCACCATACACTACAGGAGTAATGATAGTTTAATGAGACATAATGGTCGTTTATTGAATTTACACACTTTGGCATTATTACTGTACTTATATGGCACATTTAAAAAAAAGTTACTTTGCTTACCAGTGGCTTACTGAATGTTTGGGCTCTGTGGAGGTGCCCGTGGTGTAATGGTTATCGTCGTAGGAAATGGACATGGCGACACGAGTTCAAATCCTGGACGAGACTGATTGCATTTCACATAGCACTAATACCCGTGGGAAAGGTATGAATCCAGTAATTCTTCCTCCAGCTATGGGTAAATAGTAGGACAGACTGGGTTCTTCAGCTTTGGTGAGGCAACTAGTCTAGGAGAAGGAAAACTCTGAATTCAAACCTGTTAAACTCCGCTTAAAAACTGACCTTGTCTCATATCCTGCCAGAGCGGAGGGGTTAGTAAATACGGTATGTTTGGGTTCGACCTATTCAGTTAGTATTAGGATAACCCAGAATTTGGAACTGCATATATTGAGTCCGGTTTATATACCAGATTGACTCGTACGCTGCAAGCTACGATAACTGCAAATTGTTCGTATAAAGAATAGTTACATAAAGTTAAAATATTTTGCTAAGGATTATTATTAGTTACTTGAAATAATATGACTGTAAATAAATAACTATTATCAATACAAATAATTACTTTAAACTATATAATTATTAGTATTAGATAAGAATAATTGAAATCATACAGTTGTATGCAAATTATTTATATTTGACAGGAAAATTTGATATCATATAACTTTATGCAAAAAACTTTGAAGAAACTATAACACAAAAGATGTAAATATAAATGTACAATGAACACGATTCCTTAACCTATAGGCATAAAATTACCCTACACAAGTTGACATACCGTTAAAATTAATCAATCACAACACAGATCTAATATTGCTATGTCTTGTTATTTAGTAAGATTTGCTTCGTCTAAAACACAGATTGATTACAGTACCTGCTATTTAGAAGCAGTCACCCAACCAAGTACTGAGCAGGTTTGTCGTTGCTTATCTGGCGGGAACCGTTAGTTTCAGCGTGGCTTGACTGTAAGCAAAACTAAGTGCATCTTATGTTTAGTAAAAGGCCACTAGTGTGGACTACTTAGTGATCGAACTTACTCCTCACTTGTTTGCAAGTCCAACTTGGTTACCATTATGTTATCACAACATTTTTACATATATACTTATATCTTAGAAAGATAGACAGGACTTGTGAGACTCATGAGCATTTTGACGAAGACAGAATTATGGACAAACTACAAGGTGGAACTATAAGATTGTCGGCCAAGAAAAGACATGGTTCCATTCCCGTTTAATGAAAACCGGTTTTCTTTTTTTGTGGCAGACCCTCTACTAGTTGGCCAGTTGTGTACAAATCCCAAGAGCGATTGTAGCCTTCTATCATGTCTGAAAGTGACACAATGTTCAACGAGAGATCGGAGATGCACCGCTGTACAGGCTCTGGTTCTTTTCAGACGAAAAGAACTTCTGCCAGGACCAGGTGCACAACAGCCAGAACCATCGCTGGATTGCCACGAATAACAGGGACGTGCTCTTGGTGATGAAAACAAAGTTTCCGGCACCGGCCCACAAAGAGGCTTGGCTTCAGAAGGAGTGCTACGACTTTGTACCCTTCTCTCACTGGCCCCCTCCTCCCCCGACCTGAACCTGTTGGACTACTTCGTTTGGTCATACGCCGAGAACATCACCAACATGATCTCCCACAACACCAAAACCAGCCTGATCGCCGCCATCCACCGAGTATTCGCCGAGCTCCCGCCAGCGCTTGTGGAAAAGGCATGCTCCCAGTTCTGGATCCGTATCGAGGCGGTGATTGAGGCTGAAGGCGGCTACATTGAATAGATGTCAGCTCTACTACATAATCAAGTTACCTGAATTGATTTTTTTTAATAAAAGTTTTAAAACAAAGCTGTAGTGTTGTTTTCTTTGGGACGACAATTTTATCGTTCCACCCTGTAGTACAGGCAAAGATTCGTATAAAGTAATATTACTTATTGTATACCGTATACAATCGTGTAAAGGTCGATTCTTGATCTATGGTCACAAAATCATTGATTTATAAAACCAAAAGTTGATCCAAACCCTTACTATTATGATGGGATTTGGTTTGGCTTCTTTGTTTAATGACAAATCAACCTTCTTGGGTTATTTAATGTCATAGTTGGAGAATTTTAGTATTAGTTAATATTATTATGAAAGTGAACGTAATAGTGTGACTGGAGTTCGAACTCGCTTACTACGCGGCCGCAGTTCATCACTTTCGCAATCACGCCACTGGGATTAACTCCAAAACGCTTGGTGAATTATGAATATATCTGTCCGTACGTGTAAACTTCTGCCATTTTGGGGCTGATTTCCTCCAAACTTTCAGAAGTTGTTCGTCATGCCAGGAAAGAAGTTTGACATGTACTAGGAGATCAGGTTCGGATAAATTTTTAGATGGAATTCATCTCACCTCTTCCATGTCTTACTGTCCCTGTCTGATATGTTCCTTTTGTCAGCCATCCCATTTAATCCTGATATGACATCATTTTGTAATTGTGAACCACATCAGATGTCTCATTAATAAATTATGATTATTTTCGTTGTGAATTTTTAAGATCACAGTTCCGGACCCGCCCAAAGTTAGGTATGTAGCCCTCGGGTTAAAAACAGGTTGGGACCCCCTAGTTGAAATTATAGTGCTAAGAGTAATATTTGAAAAACATCCTTTAAAATAGGTCAAAACTGAAACTGCAAATCAACTTTTCTCTGTATAGCTTCTAATAGAATTGTATTTACTAGTATCCACACCAACTAAAAAGCAACAGCCCTGTCGGCCGGGGCAGGAGTATAATCCGGCTGCATCTCTGCAGAAGGGTAAGACCCCCTCCAACAAGTGTCTTGGATATGGCACAAAACTGTATCTTATGGTTAGAATTCAGTCCTGGAGCTTTGGGAAATGTGGAGTACCCTTTCATTGCCATTACTCCCAGGTCCACTCTGATCCGAAAGGGCAGTACCTGTTAGGGTCCCATCTATAGCACAAATGGAACTGTTTAATCATTTACTTTACTTGAAACCATTTTGCTGTGGGCAAACAAATGATTAATTTGAATTATTAGCGTTGGATAACAATACTTGAATCCATTAAACTGTGGGTAAACAATAAATAGCAAAACTTGAAACCATTTAACTGTGTACAAACAAATGAGCTCAGGCTCGTTTGTAAATTAATGTTACCTAAAAACTATTGACTTAAAAATCATATATAATCACTATATGTATAAACAGGATTTGGCATTAAATAACCATGAAGGTTTGACATGTCATTAAACCAAATAAGCAAACCAAACGGAAAAATCAGGTTTGACACAAGATCTAGTTTAATTCAGGGGTTCTTCAAGTTAGCGGTGACAAAAATACCTTCAGCATTACTCATTTTTTTGGCAGGAAACCTCAAGATCCTGTGATTGACCCTGACCGTACCACTTTTGCCACTGTGTTCGAATATGGTCAAATTCTTAACGCCATGACGTGTGCGACTATAATCGAATACGATATTCTTTTTTGATGTTTCGGATTTCGCCACCTATTGGGGAATTTTCAAAGCAATTTATCTTAATTCTTTCACCAAATACGACTATTTTTGTCTCACCTCTCCTCATTCAGATTGCTACCATGGAAGCTCGTATAGGGGAACGATTCTAGAGGAAATTGTGCTCGGGTCAAATTCGGAATTGAATGAAACTAACTACTAGGCTTACTGACAAATTTTCGTATGAAAATTCACAGGATCTCCATTAGGCTATGTGAAGTTGATATCGGCTGTCATTAAAAGTTTCCTAAGTTCAAACAACATAAATCTTCTGTTCTAAATATTGAACTACATAGATATGAATATAACACCTAAAATTTTCCTTTTTAATTAAAAAAAAATCTTCAAATTTATATGAAATTCAATTTTATCGTCAAAATCTTTGTACCGTTAGTAAGAAATAATTTTCAAAATTCCGCTATAAACCAAATAATTATGACATTTTTTTAGTGAAAAGCGTCTCAATTCTAAGATTCTTCCAAAGACCCACTCATTATTGGAATTTAACGAAATCTTTTGGTTCGTATTAAACAAAGAAGCTGATATTTTCTTAACAAAAATTTTTCCTCTCCAAATTACTTAAATAAGCTTATGTGCATATGTTATGGTAATTTGCCCACGCACGTATGAACTCTCCCAGCTATAAATAGCAGCAAGTACTGCTCTTAGAAGGCAACATTCCAGTAGACAGCTTTGACAGTTGGACCGAAACAGTCCCGCTGGTAACCCTCTCATTTATATATGATGTATTTCTGTTCTTTGTTAATATATTTGTTTAACTCAATTCCTTTCTTGTGTCTTTATTTCTGGCCCCTAACAAGATCACAACAGTGTAAAATGGACTATAATGTTTGAATTATGCATTGAATCCTCTGAAATAATTCCACCATCTCAAAAAGAAAAAAGAAAGATGATTTTCAAAGTTTATCAAGTGTTGAAAGAAATATGGCAGTACATATTTTAACTCTTGTTAGATATGATATGGATATGTCTCCTAGTATATCATTAACAAGAACAAAAAATTTACAATAACTTAGTTTTACATATATGAATTATGTGCATATATATATTTTGGTACAATGTCTCTGATATTGATCGATCCCCCCGCCAAAAAAATGATTGCTTGCTGCAAATTCAGTGCGTCATGCTAAAAGTTGTATTTGCAGTCATATGATTACAATACGTAATTTTTAATCAAACTTCTATTTATCTTGCTAGAGAGAGAGAGAGAGAGAGAGTTTATCGGCTTATATGATGCAATTCAGTTTGTTAAGGCATTAAAAATGAATAAACGGAATTAAACTATGAATGTCAAGTGTAGGGTTTTCGCCGAACATTCGTAGCCCTCCCCACAGTTAGGTCATTTTAAAAGTTTCATTCGTATTGAGATCTTTATTAAATCTTATGTTACATTTAAAAACCTTAATAGATACATCCATGGTTAAGAATCGTTACTTAGTTTTCTTCCTGACTTGTATTATTTTATATATGAAGTATCAGTAAGTTGTTACTCTAGAAAAGAGTTGCCATTGTTCGTCATCTTGTTTACAGTTCTGGAGATTTTTGCGGTTCAATTCAAGAGCCCCATGCAGCACTAAAACACAACTGGCTAGTAAACCAAAGCTGACCCTTGAACTTATAAGACGCAGAGTGATTTTCTGGAATATTTTTAAGAGCATTTGATAAATATACGGTATATATAATTGTAACGTGAAATGGTAAGTAATAAAGAAAAGGAAAGGCAACTTTCTAATGAAGGAGAGAGAGAAGAAAAATAGTAAGAAGGAAAAGTAGACATAGTCTATGGGAACAGGTAGTTGACCTCTGAGTGACTTAGGCTGACTCAAAAGTTGCCCTGGTCGGTCATGGGTAAATGACTGCGTTAGTTGAGGATTACGAGAGAAAACTGGAGGTCCCAAGATCTGGTACGTATGTGCGGAGCCAGCAGGAGCAGATGTTCCGCTCATCGATGCAAGGCAGAAGTGAGGGGACGACCGTTTTCTTTTTAGAGTTAACGGTGAGACATGATGCGGTAAAGACAAGCAGTTGAACACCAACCACGAAGATGTATGGAGACGAAAGTTTACGTGCCCCATTTACGGAGGTGTGCTCCAAAGGGGACCTTAGAATAGACGCGACCCAACGGATATGCATGTTAGAAATACAACAGAGAACTGGGAAGAAAATTGATGGTCTATGTCTGCTCTCTCTTTCTCAGTATGATATGTTGTTTCTTTTGCCTAGCTAACGCCGTTTACACAACTTCCATACTCTTTTTCTTTCTCCCGGCGACTACCAACAAATTGTAGTTGTAAATAAATATTTGGGTAGTTAAACAATTTCGTGCGTTCGTCAATTTTTACCACTGCAGGTTTACCAAGGAGTCCTGGAGGTACGACTGTCTATTCGGTGTCTTTATGGTACATAGTGATACATTGAAGCTGATTTATCGTTAATAAAAATGTACCGCCAAAAACGGATTAACCTAGTAGTGCCCATGGCAAAAGAATTCAGGGCAATATCATATTTCAACTATATAATAAAATAGGTTAAAAATTCCCATCTCTGAGTTTCACGTATCCGATCTTGTGGTGAACTTGTATCTACTCATAATCGAACATGTGAAACTTAGTCATAAGTTTTTACCATGTTTTATTGTAATATATATATATATATATATATATAATAAATTGCAGTTAACTTACTGACCTATCTAAAAGTGTGTTGTGTATATATATATATATATATATATATATATATATATATATATATAAAACGGTAACCCAGCCAAACCGGCGTATTATAGCGAGATTTTCTTAAAGTAATCACTTAAAATACTGGAACTTAGAGAATAAAAGCAATTCCCATTCCAATTTTCTATGGAATGATCATTTTGTGGAGTCTGCGTTCTTGTTGATTTTCATTTGTTTTAATCATCCAACTTTTCGATCTAATGGAGATAACTATGAAATGCTAATTAGTCTTTCACTTCTTCCTAAATAAAACATCATCATCATCATCATTGACTGCTGTTGCCATAGGAACGCAACGGGTTCATGGGTCGTTTAGTATGTATTGAAAATCGAATTCCGTCACAAGAGTTTAAGATATTAAAACTTATCCTTCAACAATAGTAATTACTTAGCTTAGCCTAGTTGTGGCTCAAAGCCAGAAGTATGAGACACTCAGTGAGAATCAAATTAGCCGAGCTAACTATTAAATCACGCTAGACGTCTGACTTTCAGCAGACTGAAGGTGTTAAGACATTTTCTACTGACAGTAAAACACTGGCAAAGTTGTGCAGATTTTAAAATTTCAGAACAATCTATGCATTAATACAGTTGTAATTACCAACCCAACTACCTTCTCCATCAGGATTGTCGTACGTCACGCTTGGGAGTAGATGAATGATAAACATTTTTAATAACCTTGTTACTACCTACCTACCTTGGTCCTCAAGAATCATTGTATTTCACAGAGAGAGAAAGAGAGAGAGAGAGAGAGATAGACTCTATATATCACTATCGTTGTAACTATCTTTCTTTTTTCTAGTTTAAAGTAAATCACGCTAAGAGAGAGAAAGAAACGATAAATAGACTCAATATATCTGTTGTTGTAACTAACTACCGACTTAACTTGGTCCTTAGATGTACATCATACACACAGATTGAAAGAAATACTCGATATTAATGCAGTTGTAACTACCTCCCGAAATTCGTCCTCGTAGTTTTAGCGTCCGTTACGGAAAGAGGGAGTAGATAGACGAAACCAAACGAAGCCCCCAAAACACTCTCCTGCCTACCACAATCACTCTCGTATACTTATGTAATATGGTGCAACTGGGGAACAGTTACAAAATTAATTCTTAGCACACCAGCTCTCCCCGTGACGATGTCACTTGTCATCACGCTCTATCGTTTTTGTTGAAGACCAACACCAGTATTAGAATTGTAACAAACAGATGCTTTTCTTTTTAAATTTTATGAAAGTTAACTATACCTAAAAAAGCAAACGTACATGTATCAAATGTCCACAGACTGATATCATACTGATACACTTAAAGATGGTGGTGGGGGCTTCCCCTTTCATACCATTGCTCCCAGGTCCACTCTGACCAGGGTGGTAACACCTGACAGGGTTCTATATATGGGTCAAACAGAACTATTTGACATTTTAACCGTGTACAAACAAATGACTTATGCCAAATTGAATTGTTAGAAAGAGAACAGTTTGATCATTTAACTGTGTGCAAACAAATGACTGATGTCTATTTAAATTGTCAGTGATACATAAGACTTGGAACCGTTTAACTGTGAGCAAACGAATAAGTAATCTTGAATAGAATAATTAGTGTTAAATGGCAATACTTGAAACCATTTAACTGTGCTTAAAAAAGTGCTCAGACTCGTTTAAAAATGTTATCGAGAAAATGTGTTTACAAATCATATGTATTTAATATATATGTATAAACAGGATTTGGCATTAAATAACCAATAACGGTTGATATGCCATAAAACCAAACCAACTAAACCTGGTCAGGATTCGGTGATGCCATCGTATCTCAAAGTCCCAAAGAATTTTACAAGTCTCATTTTTTAGGACGAATTCTGGTTTGTGCATATGTCATTTGGCAGAAGTATAGTCAAATTTTAATCTCTTGCACAATTCCTTATGGATCTCCCTTTCCACGTTATTGCGCCCAGTCTTTCATTCCTTTTTAAGTCGGTTTGCTGCATTTGCTTATTTTTATTATTGTTGTTATTTTACCCTTTTGAGAGTTTTTCACACCAACATTAGCTAATAGTTTCTCGCTGGAGTTTGAGTGACAACAAGTCTTCTCAAGTCTCTGGGACTCTTCTCAGTATTCTGGTCGATCTTAATAATGCTGTAGTCTAAATGGTCTCTATTTGTCCTCTGATTTCTAAGTCTTCCCGTCCCTTTATGAAGACTTTGGGGATTGTTCCAAGCGAACCAATTACAATTCATATCCCAGTTACCTTCGTGTTCCATAGTTTTTTTAGTTCTCTAGCAAGGTCTTGATATTTAATTTTACTTTGTGGTTTGCCGGGACAGCAAAGTCTTCTATTCGGCAGGGTTTTTTTTTTTTTGTTGTTGTTGACTATCACTAGGTCTGGTCATCTGACCGAGATTAGGTGATCTGTTTGTATTTCAGAATTCCAGAAGTGTTTATGCGTCTCCTTTTCCAGGATGAATTCTGGGTTGTGCATATACCATTTGTTCGTATGGTTAAATTTAAACTTCTTGTAAAATTCCCAATGGATCACATCCCCCCGCCCAGCCGTCGTGTCTAGACTCATACTCTTTTGTGCTAATTTACTGCATTCGCTTATTTTTGATTGATCGTTTCATCTTCATCACCACATAAACTACTCTTGCTATTTTGTTGCGTCTTATCTACTTTTGATTTGACATAGTCCTTATGGCGCTGTTCTGAGATGCTTTAAGAAGAGACTCAGTTTCTCTGTTCTTATTATTACTATTTACGCCTTGGGAGCTTTTCACATTAGCGTTAACTGATGGTCTTTCACTTATATTTGACAGCAAGTCTCCCTAAGTCTCCAGGATTCTTCTCAGTATTCTGTCCGCTCTTAGTAATTTAGTAGTTTGGATGGTCTCCACCCGTCCTCTTATTTCTTAGTCCTCCAGTTCCTTTAATAATCATTGGTGACTGTACCAAGAGTACAAATTGCAATTGGTATAATCGTCACTTTCATGGTTCACAGTTTTTCTATTCCCTCACCAGGTCAAGGTGTTTATCCTTCTTTTCATTTTCTTTCAATTTTATTCTATGGTCAGCCGGGACAGCTAAGTCCACAATTTTGCAAGTTCTTTTTTTTTTATTATAAGGTCTGGTCGCCTGGGCGAGATTAAGTGATGAGTGTGTGTGACTCATTCTCCAGGACAGATACTGAGTTGTGCATATACAATTTGTACGTATGTTCACATTTCTTGCACAATTCCGAGTGGATCAACTTTCCCACTCAGTCGTGCTAAGTCTTATACTCTTTCTGTGCTAATGTGCTGCACTCGCTTATTATCGTTTCGTCTTTACCACCACATAACCTACATTTGCTGTTGTGTCTTATCTATTCTTGCTTTGATATGATTGGTTCTTATAGCGTTGTTTTGTGCTGCTATTAAAAGAGATTCAATTCTTCTCATAAAGTTTCCCTTTCTTAGCTACGTCCATTTTTTCTCGTGTGAGATGTTGCTTATTAGTTGCTTAAAACGTTCATAGAGTTGTTTTTCTTCCTATTTTTGTTTTCTAGTTATTGTCGTTCTGTTGGTTCTCGTGTTGTTAGTATTGTTTCTGGTGGTTATAATAAATATTTCCCCATGCTTTTATATGTAGTTTTCAAGTTATTGTATTGATGCATCAACGCTCTCTTCAATGCTGGTAAATCCTCTTCCTCCTTCTTTCTTGACATATATAATCTGTCAACGTCATCTCTGGGATGTAATGCCTTATGCATGATCATTAGTTTTCTTGTTCTCTGATCCATTTAAGTTCTCTGGTTTACTTCAAGAATCGTCTCCCAAATATCTTACAAGAGAAATAGCCCTGGTATTTATTCTTTTGATAAGGTTTCTACTATATAGTTTTGTTTCGAGTAGCTTTCTGGTTCTCCAGAGATAAAAAAAAAGTAAAGTTGGCGACCTTAGTCGAGGGTGACCCGAAGGCTCCTTTTTCAATAGCTACTACACCGAAGTGTAGGGGAGGGCGCTACTCCATTCTCAAGATTGCTCCACTTTACCCTCGATCCTCACCTTATAGTGTTAGTGCTAAGCAACGCGGCATCAAGGACCATTTTTTGAGTCTTTGGTATGACTCGACCTGGGATTGAACTCAGGTCTCCTGGACGATTGGCGAACACTCTACTCTTTTTCTTTCATCTCCACGTATTTGATGGTGTCAGCTTCCAATATCCCAAAGTATTTGTAGGTTTCCTTCTCTCCGAGCGTTTTAATTTTTTCTTGATTTGGTAGTTCCATTCCGTCCGTCCGGTGTCGTTTGCCGCTTTTCATTATTAGCATGGTGTATTTTTCTATGCCAAATTATTATCATTTACTCATTTGAGTTTTTAACATCAGCGTTAGCTGATGGTCTTTCACTGGAGTTTGAGTGACAGCAAGTTTCCTCAAGTCTCCAGACTCTTCTCAGTATTCTAGCCGTTCTCAATAATGCTGTAGTTTGGATGGTCTCCACTCGTCCGCCAACTTCCAAGTCCTCCAGTCCCTTTAGTAATCGTACCAAAAGCACCAATCACAATTGGTATAACTGTCACCTTCATATTCCATAGTTTTTTCAATTCCCTAGCAAGGTGGAGGTACTTATCCTTCTTTTCACATTCTTTCAGTTTTATTCTGTGGTCAGCCGGAACAGCAATATTTACATTGCTTCCGATGGCTATTCTGAACAAATACCGATTTTCGTCTTAAGTTAAAATTTACTTAGAACACAAGCAGTAATTATTATAATGATAAAAGATGAATCCATCTCACAGAAAAGGAATTCAGCGATTACAATTTTAGATTATTTATTGTGAAGTTAATATTGTTCTGGTAAAAAAAGAAAGAATAACAAACATTTTGTCGAGAATTTAAGAAAAAAAAAAGATATAAGTGAGTAACATTTAAGAGATTTATCGATTTGAATATTTTTTTTTCCTTTTTGTCCTGGTTGTTTATCCCGACTAATCAATAAAGCTATGTAGTTATTTTACATTTCCAGTTTGAAGAACTAACTACAAATCTAATAAGTAAGGTTTATTGAAGTATGAATAATTATTCTAGTATGACAAATTATTATTATTATTATTATTATTATTATTATTCGTCTGAAGTTCAAAAATTTGAATTCTACACAATTACAAAAGTTTTGCAAGAACATTGAGACCCCACCACATACACACTCAAAATTCTGTTAAAAGCTTTTCCTGGTTCTGTAAGAATGCAGACCAAATTTATTAGTTCTACATCGAACTGTTTGGTCGTCTATTGAACATAAACTTTTTTCCCCTCGTTTATGAATATAGATGAAGAGAACAAGTAGATAGAGGTACAGGCGACGCACAGACAGACAAATGTGTCTATGAAGAGAGTGAGATAAGATAAATGTGTGAGTTCTTACCGACTGCTGTCGGTCACAGGCTGTTAAAAAAAATTCTGACACTATAAATATGTTATTGTTCATATCGTATCCTATCTGAAGTGAAGCGGTGAAGATGTGAAGACCTGACTGTACATTATTACAGAAGCGAGTTCAAAATCTCAAGATTGTTCGTGTCCTGAAAATGATATTAAACTGCATCTGATAGCGAGACTCCAGTCTTGGAGTTTAGGGAATGTAGAGATCTCTGTCATTACCATTATTCTCAGGTCGACTTCAACCCAAGCTTGTTGTACCTGTTATCATCCAATCTATGGCTCAAATAGAACTGTTCAATCTTCTACTTGTGATTATTATAATGTTTGGTTTCTTTTGTTTAATGGCAAATCAACCTTCGTGTGTTACTTAATGCCAAAGCTACCCTTGTAGAAAAACAGAAATGATGCTACTAAACCCATAGCCGGGGGATAAGGGGGTTCATACCTTTCCCAAGGGTGTTAGTCTGAAAGTGAACACAATAGCATGACTAGAGTTCGAACTCGGTTACTTTGAAGTTTTAGCATAGCACTTTAGCCACTACACCACAGAGATTATTATTAATATTGAATATAACTATCAATGTTAAATAGCAACACTTGAAACCATTTAATTGTATGCAAAGAAATGGCTCGTTTAAAAATGGTTTTTACCTACAAACTATTCGCTTACAAATATATATATATATATATATATATATATATATATATATACGCTAGAAAAACAAGGATGAACTCATAAGTGACGTTCTTCTATGAACCCCTACACATGGACGTGTCAGTGTTAGCAGACCGATCAGAATTTATTGACATCATCTCTGTGCGGAACGATGGATGATAGGGACGGATGGAAAGAGAAAATCAGGGAAATCCATGCTGTCAGTGCGACTTAATTATATATACACATATTGAGAGAGAGAGAGAGAATTTTGTATTAAATATCCCAGAAGAATTGATATGCCATAAAACTCAACCGACTGATTTAATATTGTTCACATGACTGTGATTGTTATCAACTCAAATTAAACAAATTCAAAGTTAATTTGTCTAGTCACAAAAATAGACTGGGAAACAAGTGATACAGTGTCTAGTCTTTAGTAATGCTAGTCAAATATATTGGTATACTTTGAGCTAAGAAAAATATATAGAAGAGACCTCAAACACCAAGACCAATATCAGCATTAGTATATCCGTGATTCACTAATACAGAACACAACAGTCGGAAAAACAATGTAAACGCATTTCTACATAGACGAATATCTAACCGCATACGAGGGTCGTGAAGGCGCTCTTAGTATGATGGTTATCTTTGTAGAGAACGGTTACGGCGACCCAAGTTTAAAAAACCTGGATGGGGCTGTTTGCTTTTTATATAGCGCTTATACCCTTGGGACTAGTATGAATCTTATTATTTTCCCACCAGCTATGGGTAAATAGTAGGACAGACTGAGCTCTTTAGCCTTGGTATGGCAACTGGTCTAGAAGAAAAACCTTGTATTCAAACTTAAGCTCTGCTTAAGAATTGACTTTGTGTCACATCTTGCTCGTGCCGAAGGATTGGTAAACACACACACATGTATAATATATATATATATATATATATATATATATATATATAATATATATATATATATATATAAAGCCTCTCCCATCACATTCCCGTGTTCCTAGCTGCACGACAGCTGAAAATTTATAATGTAATCTATTAACAGTCTTCATCATCATCAGGTTGCCTTGGTAGCATGGAGTTCCCAGACTCTCTCTCTCTCTCTCTCTCTATTCGTCCTTATCGTCCATCGCTCTTGGCAGGTTCTCTAGACTGCATCTAGTGTCAGCACAAAGCTGATTATTATAGACCCTTGCTAATCGACCAAAACTGGCACGTCCATAATTTGGAATCTTTTAGAGAAGGTCGCTTATGGGTTCATCTTTGTTTCTCCGGCATGTTTTGTTCATCTTATTTGGGTGGTTTGTATGATGTGAGGTAAGCGGCGGTACAGTTACTGTAGCATTCTTGTTTAGTTTCCATCTAGCGTTTTCTCTCTACGTTTGGTTCGTGCCCGCGTGGTGCATCCATGCAATGATAGTGAAAAAATCCCTTTTTATTTAATCTGAGAGATCAGATTGCTATATGATCAAAAACCTACCAAAAGTGGTTCACGCCTTACTTATGTGTATGGCGACATTATTAACGAAGCATATAATCATATTTCTCGAATGAAAACATTTTAGAATAATTTCATCTTTAAAAAATGATTATACAAAGATACTGAACCCTAAAATATCCTTTTCATAATAGATTATGAGATGTCTTTAGAAAAAAAAAAAGAGATTATTATTCAATAAAAAGAATAGAAATATAGATTTTGAAAAGAAGGACAAATAAGGAATAAGTAAAACAAAAAAATACAGTGCCTGAAATTTGAATTCTTATTCATGATAAAAGATTTCTAATGAAAAAAATTATAATTAACTTATGAATGAAAAATCTCGCTCCGACCAGAGGGATCCGGATCTTCACTTGTTATGTCAGTTTCAGTATTGCTAGGCATTTGAGGGTATGGGTGTTATTATGATTGAATATCCCATTTATGAAAACGTTTTTTGTGTTTTTGTAAAAATTTTAATCGTCAAGCCGAAACAATAAAAAAAAATCAACCCCCTCTCATCACGGTATCCTTTGAGACTAAGAAAAAATGTCGGCAACATTCAATTAATTCCTTTGGAGGATGAATGGAAATGGAATTTGGTTACAAGGGGTGCATCAAGTAAAAAATTTGAGAATCCCAGCTTTAAACTGAGCAGTCCTACTCTTGTCGGAAGAAATCAGTTGATTACAGACTGGAAATCGGGAATATCGAAGTAACGAACGCCTGAAATTACTTATCAAAACTTAACTTCATCATATCTTGTTTCTACGACACAAAAAATATGATATAATAGGTGCCACCACGAATAATCATCGCATGGCATCATTTTATAACACTCCCATGATATCAAGCAATGCCAGTGCCTGAATCTTTTTATAGTGTAAGAAAGACGGTGCACAGAGTCAATCCCACTTACAAAGCTGCAATAACATGTACGTAAAAAGAAGAGCCAGTCATTGGGTATTATTGAAACAGTTAGTTTTACATTATATGAAATGATATATATCGTCACCACAAGGTGTACATAGCGCAACAGTTATCGTCTAGGATAAGGAAAACTCTGATTTCAAACCTGTTAAACTCCGCTTAAAAAATTGACCTTGTGTCATATCCTGCTCGAGCGGAGGGGTTGATAAAAGGAGGTGCATGTGGTGTAATGGTTATCGTCGTAGGAAATGGACTCGGCGACACGAGTTCAAATCCTGGACGAGACTGATTGCATTTCAAATTGCACTAATACCCTTGGGAAAGGTATGAATCCAGTTATTCTCCCTCCAGCTATGGGTCAATAGTAGGACGGACTAGGTTCTTCAGCCTTGGTGAGGCAACTAGTATAGGAGAAGGAAAACTCTGAATTCAAACCTGTTAAACTTTGCTTAAAAACTGACCTTGTGTCATATCCTGCCCGAGCGGAGGGGTTGGTAAATATGGTTATCGTCGTGGGAAATAGAATTGGTGACTAGAATTCAAATCCTGGGCAAAGCTGTTTGCGTCTCACTTCTCGCAAATGAAAGGTATGAATCCATTATGCTCATCCCTTCGTTATGGGAAAATAGGACAGACTAGGTTCTTTAACCTTGTTTAGGTAGCAAATATAGGAGAAGGAAAAATCTGAATTCAAACCAGTTGTACTCCTTTTAAAAATTGACCATCTGTAACATACTGCTTGCCGTGGACGGGTTGGGTAAATACATACTGTCATCACAAGTAAATAGTAACGCTTCTATCTCTCTTTCGACCTCTAAGATGAAAATAAACATCAAGGGTATTGTTTAAGAAGTGACTAATGTGTTTTCCCATCACTATATGTAACAGTAATCGGACAATAATGAAGCGTCTTTTAAAAGGTTTAAAAAAGTTCAGAAATTAAGTAAATGAATTCTGTCTGAATTTACGGAAGCGAACACCAATTAAAGTTTAAACACTCGTTATTTACTAAGATTTGTTTAGTCTAGCAAAGAGACGTTAGGTTGTTTACAGTACCTTCTGTATTCCTTAGTTGTCACTCATTTAAATGCTGATCAGACGCATAGCTGCCTAGCTTAAATGATCCGTCGAGAACCAAATCTTTTAGGGTGACTTGGCCGTAAATAATTGACGTTTAAACACTTGCCTTACACTTCTTAATCCCAGCCTAGTCGGGTGGGGCTGTAGATCACACCGACTGCATCTATGTAGAGGGGTAAGACCTCTTTCCAAACTAGTTTCCTAGATATGACACTAAACAGTCTGATGGTGAGGCTCAAGTAATGCTGGAGCTTTGGGGGATGTAGACTAGATCTTCATTACCATTGCTCCCAGTTCCACTCTGGCATGAAGTGGTAGCACCTGGAAGGGTCCTATCTATGGGTCAGATAGAATTGTTCTACATTTAAACTGTGTGAAAACAAATGACATGCTAAATTGAATTGTTTTAAATAGAACTGTTTGATCCTTTAACAAATGACTGATGTTTAATTCATGATATATAGCAATAGTTGGAACCATTTAACTTTTTTGTCTTATGCTAAATTGAATTGTTAGAACTGTTAGATCCTTTAACTAAGTGTATCTACAAAATATGTTTACAAATCATATATTTAATATATATTTAAAAACAGGATTTGACAATAGATAACCAACAATGGTTGATATGCCATAAAACCAAACCCATCTTTTTAATCCTCACAAAAATGATCAACATAATTGCTGTTAGCAATTAAAGAAATATTTGTTATGAGAATCCAAAACGAATAAATTTATTACCATTAATTCCTACTGCTATTATCTTTCATCTACCATCAATCTTACCAATTGCGTTAATCTGTATTATCCTTCATCTTCTATTATTCTTGAAAGAAGTTCCTGTAGCGTAATGGATAAGGTGCTGAACTGCAGCCTTAAAGTAAGCTAGTTCAAATAGTAGCTGCGCTAATACGTTCACTTTTTAGATTAATATTTTTGGGAAAAGTATGGACTTTCTTTTCTTCCTAGCTTCACTGCTGTTCTTCAACAAAAATGGCTTTGGCATTAAATAACCCACGAAGACTGATATGCCCTTTAACAAAGAAATCAAACTATCACTCTTACCAATAATTTGTATTATCTTTTACCTTCTGCTATTCTTACTTATAATGTTCTAATCGAAATTGGCAACATAACAGCAAACCACAACCTTGCAGATATATATGAAAAGATGTTTTAAAAAATTTACGAAAAAAGACCATCTACAAAGCCATATGCTTGATATGTAAAATCTGTCTACTAACCTTTGTCTCGCGCTCAAACAATTCGTTTAAAAACAGAAATTTACCAACAAACTCTTCGCATACAACGTGTGTATATATATATATATAATCAGCACGGATATCCCTGACCCTCTCTCGCCACCCCTCCCTATCACCCATTGCTTCCGGTAGGTCTTCAGAGCTACATCCCGTATAGGCACAGAGCTGCTGTATGTAGATTCGAGCAGGTCGACATGCCTTTGCTCGTCCATGTGAAGGGGTCCATAAAAGTACATCAATTATGAGCTAATCCCTACTTCTCCAGCAGAGTCCCGCATGCCTGGTTCGTCGAATTTTGATAGTTTTCGTGATGGGTGGTAGGCGGCCGTACAGCTGCTGCTTTGTTGGGTGCTGTCTCCAGGACTTGTTCAATACTGCTCGCAGCATTCTTATATAAGATATTTGGCATTAAATAAACCGTAAGGTTTGATATACCAATAAACACCAACCAACCAGCAATGTTTACTCGGATTATCGTTTATCTTCCGCCGTTCTTATTAATAATCATTTACTTCTATTATCCTTTATTTTATCTTTACTTTTCCAGTTGCCAACTCAGCCTGAAAATTTTCTGATCAATGATAATTCATCACTTATCATTATTAACCTCAATCGTCGATAAGATCAAACGAGAACCTTCACTATTGTCACATTCATCTTAGTTTATGAAGCGACTAATCGATCATACCGGAGTTAATCTTCAACAGTCTCTCATCCGAGTAAAAATTTCTGGTATTATTTCAAATTTCTTGTGCCACTTAAAACCCCGTGTCCGAGATTAGAACTTGATCTCTGTAAGCTTGTTTGGTATTTCTGTCGCATTGTTCTAAAGTCTGACACAGAATTTGACCCTGTGTTTCATTTTCGTGTCACACTTAACAAGACACATAAAGGGGAATCCCCGTGGCGCAGTGGCTAACGTCCCGGACTGTGACATCACAGTGAGTTTGAACTCCAGTCCTGCTATTATGTTCAATTTCGGACAAATACCCAAGGAAAAGCTATAAAACTTCTTATCCTACACCTCCAGCTATGGGTTAAATAGTACCACAACTGTTTGTTTTTTAACAAGGATGTCCTTGCCATTAAATAACGCACGAAGGTTGCTATGCCGTTAAACAGAGAAATATATATATATATATATATTTTTTAGAAGCCTTGGCTTGGCATTTGAGTCAACCAGGTTTCGATCCCAGCTACGGGGAGATACTGTCTAGCCACACTGATGAGTTCTGATAGAACGAAACAGATCTGTCTGTGGATGACTATAGATATGTATATATATATATATAATGCAAACTAAAAAAAATAATAAAAATAATTCATAGAATAAAAGAATACTTTTCATTTGAATTAATAGGCAAAATCTTTCAACTCAAAATAAGGACACATTTTCAATTCTTAACTTACCCCACTTTTCCCTCTATTGGCCTAATGAGTAGAGTGTTCGCTAATGGTCGGGGAGTTCAATCTTAGATCAAGTCATACCAAAGAGTCAAAAAATGGTACTTAATGCCGCCTTGCTTAGAACTCAACACTATAAGGTGAGGATCAAGAGTAAAGTGGAGTAATCCTGAGAATGGAGTAGCACCCTCTCCTACACCTTGGTGTTGTAGCTATTGAAAAGGGAGCCTTCGGGTCATCCTAGACTAAGGTCGACTAAGGTATTCTTAAAATTCTTTTAGTCCAGACATAGACCGATTAATTTGATTTGGTTGGGTTGGGTTTCATGGCATATCAACCATTGTAGATTATTTAATGCCAAATCCTGTGCATACATATATATATATCTGAAATATATATCATTTGCAAACATTTTGTTGATAACACTATTAATTATTTTGCACACAGTTAAATGGTTCAAAGTATTGCTATGTCATACCAATAAATCAATTTTGGTACGCAGTTTTTCAAGTATTACTGTTTAACACAAATAATTCTATTCAACATTACTCATTCGTTTGTACACAGTTGAATGGTTCCAACTATCATTAACAATTCAATTAGACATAAGTCATTTATTTACACATAGTTAAACGGTCAAACAGTTCTATTTCTAACAATTCAATTAAATCCAAGTCATTTGTTTGCAATGAAGCCTCACCATCAGATTGTTTAATGTCATATCCAGGACACTCGTTGGAGTAGTCTTACCTTTCTGCAGAGATCCAGTCGATGTATTCTACAGCCACAGCCGACAGAGATAGACATAGACCAAGTACTTCTACTAGTATATATATATATATATATATATATATATAGCTACCCACTATTGGCTAGTACATATATATATATATATATATATATATATATATATATATATATATATGTATATATATATTGAGAGAGAAAGAGAGGGCTACCCAAACATTCAGGAAATTTAACCTCGAAAAATAAAACTACTTACTAAAACACCTACTTATCACTCTTTCGATTGAAGTTATATTTTGCTTGCTGTGTGCACAATGACTAGCAAAGACCATGCCCAATTTTTCTTTATTCTTATACACCAAAACTCTTGGATAACACCTCATCAAATAGACAGTGTTGCTCAATCGTGTGCTTGTGTTTTATATTCAGAAAATACATTTGCTATTAAAAGTGATACCAGATTTAATCTTTTTAGGCCACCCATACTTCAGTTGTCCGACGAGGTGCAAATAAATTTAAGCAACATTTCAGAAAAAGAAAAACTGATAATACTTACTTGTCATTTTGTTCGCCCTGTCGGAGAGGGGACTTAGACTCCATAGCAGAAATGTAAGATCCCCCACCTTCCCACAAAAATAGGTGCACTGGGTATGACACTAAATGGCATGTGATGATGAAACTCCTGTTCTAAAGGTCTGAGGAATGTGGAGTACCCCCTTTATTGCCATTACTCCCTGGTCCACTCTAATCTGGAGTTGATACAAAATAACTGTAAATCATTTCTATTAAGAATAATTGAAGATGTAATTGTTTACACAGAATTATTATTAGTTACTTGAAACCATATAACTGTGAGAAAAATTGACTATAATCAAATAGAAATAATAACTTGAAACCATATAATAGTATGTTCTAAAAAGGAATACTTGAAAACATACAACAGTGGGTAAATTATTTAGGAATACTTGATATTATATAACTGTGAGTAAAAATGTCTTAAGAAATACCCAGCTATGGGTTAAATAGTATCACTTGTGTTTTTCTTCAAGGATGGCTTTGACATTGAATAACCGACGATGGTTGATATGTCATTAAACAACAACAACAAAAAAAAAGAATTAAGAAAAAACTACACAAAAATTGTTCCATGAACACGATTCCCTAGCCTCTTCGTATAAAATAACCTTTGATGGGTTGACATGCCATTAAAATCAATCATTGATAATTTGAATATTCTATATCACAAAGCAACAGAATGGTCTTTATATATATATATATATATATATATATATATATATATATATATATATATATATATATATATATAAACTCGAGATAATAATCCAAGATTATTCAGTTAAAAATGAGTTATGAGAACACTGGCCCATTAAGTAGTGTTCGCCAATGGTCCGGGAGATATGGGTTCAATCCCAGGTCGAGTCATACCATAGACTCAAAAATGGTACTTGATACCGCCTTGCATTATAATGTAGGGATTAAGGGTAAAGTGGAGTAATCCAGGGAATGGAGTAGCGCCCTCTCCTACACCTCGGTGTAGTAGCTATTCGGGCCACCCTCGACTAAGGTCGCCAACTTTACTTACTATGAAAGCAGACATAAACTGAATATGTTCACAAGTGCTTAAAGATAATATTTATCAGCTGATTTACAATCAGAATTAGTAACCTGAAAAATTTTTTTTTACATCAAATCTGATTGTTTTGATGAAGGTCTATTTTTTTTGGAAGTCGGTAATTAGTTTTTACTGCTGAAGACTACCAGTATTTTTGTGAATATTTCCAAACGAAATGAAGGATCTTCTCTTTTTACCTGTGTCCTATATACCATCAAATAGTAATTTTGGTAATGGGAGATGTTCTTCGTAAGAATACACCGTAAGCTGAATTGTTTATAATGCCAAACTGGGAGACTGGTGAGGGGGACATCAGATGAATTCAGTAGAGACGGTGTATATGGTGGGGGAGAATGCAATCGAAATTACATCCGCAAGCATGAATATAAGTTTCAGTTCGTAGCTCCCACGCTGTGTCAAAGATTCGCCCAACGACTACCTTGAGTATTCTTTCTATTTTTATTGCGAGATAATAAAAAAAGAAAAGAAAATGGAAAGGATGGAAAAATACTCGCTAGCAGAAACAGAACAAGCTTTCAAAGTCAAATAGAGCGAAATTTGATCTAACTTACGAAAACCCAACAAAAAGGCCATCAATACTTCTGGAGTAATGTCGTTGGCACGGGTTCGAACTAAGGATCAGATAACAAACATTACTTCTTCCTCCTCAACCTCTTAGAGTTATTACTATTTGCCATCAAATTTTATGTCTCATATGATAATTTTGACTGTAAATGCAGTGACTGGATTGTGTGTGCATATATATATATATATATATATATATATATATATATATACACACACACACAATCCAAACTGAATATGTTCAGATGTGCTCAATGACAATATTGATCAGCTGGTTTACTTTCAGAATCAGTAACCTGGAAAAAAAGATTAATTTTTACACCAATTCTGACTCTTTTAATGACGGTCTTGTGTATGTATATGTATAGGTCCATTTTCCTAGCGGTTAGAGTGTTCGCCAAAGGCCCGGGAAACCGAGGTTCAATTTCTGGTCGAGTCATGCCAAAGACTCAAAAAATGGTACTTGATGCCTCCTTGCTTAATACAGCATTAAAAGGTATGGATCAAGGATAAACTGTAGCAATCTAAGGAAAGGAGTAGCGCTCTTCCCTACACCTCTTGAAAAGGAGCTTTCGGTTCACCCTTGACTATAGTCACTAACTTTACTTTATATATACGCATACACAATCTAATCAGTTTCCCGTCTGATGTTTTTGCAGTAAAAGAAATGGGTTTCTGCTCTACCGTAGTAGCATCGAGAACTTTTTTAAAAAGTTTCTTATTTTTATTTTTCTATATTTATGAATAAAGAATACTCAATATCGTTGATAGAGCATATATAAATCTAAGTTAGAATAGCGTATGCACAGAATTAATGGCGCTTGGTGACAGTTTATTGCCTATAGGATCACTAGATCAACAATATGGTCTGCTTATCAAATTGGCGAGAAACTGACAGTCACTAGTATTTGACTCTGTGTCTACACTATCCTTTATATATATATATATATATATATATATATATATATATATATATATATATATATATATATATAGAGAGAGAGAGAGAGAGAGAGAGAGAAGTGAACAAATGTGATGAGACAAATACGAATATTATTTTTAAGTTGTTTGTTTTTTGATTGTTCACAACTTTTAGGTTATTGTCAGGTGAAAAGATTTTTTAGGAAAGATCTTAAAGATTATTTTTAAAGAAATTTTGAAGGAGTTGATATGCTTCACAAAAAGCAATTGTTCATAAATAACTACAACCGTGGCAATTATTTTCATTTAAAAAATAGCTTTCTTCAAAACAAGATAGCAGGATTATTATTATTACTGTTATAGGTACATTGTAAAACCGTAAAAGAATAATAGTATTGAAACTTTAAAACCAACAATGGAATTACACAAACATATTTTGGGGCTGCTACCGGCTCATTGGCCAAATGGGTAGAGTGTTTGCCACAGATCGCTAACCGTTTCACCACGTGAGACACCTACGTACGTACGTACACATAGGTGTATGTATATGTGATATATGTATCTATCCAATCTCACTACAAGGATGTGATACAAGACGAGAATCTAAGTGGCGCGGCCTAATGAATAGAGTGTTCGTCAATGGTCCTGGAGACTGGGGTTCGTTCCCAGGTCGCGTCATACCAGAGACTTTAAAATAGTACTTGATACCTCCTTGCTTAACACTCAGCAATATAAGGTACATATCAAGGGTAAAGTGGAGCAATCCAGGGAAAGGAGTAGAACCCTCCCCTACACCTCGGTGTAGTAGCTATTGAAAAGGGAGCCTTCTGGTCGCCCTCGACTACAGTCGCCAACTTAACTTTACTTACTTTATATATTCAGTCATTCTTTCGTTACGGATCCTGTGCCTTTCTGGAAGACTTCTGTCCGCGTCTTCGGACCAACTTACCCGTGCTCAACCGCCATTGGCACGGAACTCTTCTCCACTTCAGTCTTCGAAGGTCTCGTTCGAACCGGGCCATTGGTCTTATAAGTAGAGTGTTTGCCAATGGTCCGAGAGACCGAGGTTTAACCCCAGGTCGAGTCATACCAAAGACTAAAAAAAAAAAAAAAAATGGTACATGATGCTGCCTTGCAAAATACTCAGTATTATTTTGTAATGAATCCGTCTCTTCCCTACCTCTGTTCTGTCAGCGGGGCTCAGAATATGCTGATTGCACCCCCCTTGCAGAGGGTGTGAACCCCTCCCCACCAAAAGGTGTCCTGTGTATGATACTAAACTGCATTTAATGGGAGTGTAGAATACCCCTTCATTATCATTACTCTCAGCAACTCTGACCTGGAGTGGTAGTGTTATGTAGCCGTGATAAAGGAGAAACCACAACACTTGGTTATAAAAATATAACTCTCTTTATTCTTCTTGGAGTCAAAGCTTATGTAGCGTAGAGAGACGGAGGAGACGAATCGAGACTGCTACATAAACCCATAACTTCTTCTCTTGACCATATCACGCTGTTGTGTTATCTTCAAGGCCCCACATAGCACTTCTTCTGCTTCTCAGTTGGGGCGGGGGGTACTCAACCCTCTGTGGGACGCTGTCCCAACGGTGTTCCCAGCCACTCGCTGGTGCTCCCGTGACTACAAGCTGAAACTAACTCGTTACTCACTCACAGAATGCCTGTTTCTCATGTGAGCATCAACATATACCATTTCGTAACACCCACTCATTTCCGATCAACCACGGGACTGCTTCCGCTTATTTTCACAGGTGCGTCCTATGCTGGGAATCTGAGATTGAGGGTTCGGTCAAGAGTCAATATGCAACAGTAGTACGAGTGTAAGAATTTCATGAATTAAATAAATCTGTTTGATAGGTTGCCCAGTCGTCAGGGGCTGCTGGATATGACATTAAACAACCTGATGGTGAGGTTCCACTAATGCTGGGGCTTTGCGGAATGCGGAGTACCCCTTCATTGCCATTGCTCCCTAGTCTACTCTGGCCCGGCGTGGTAGCACCTGATAGGACCCTATCTTTGGGTTAAATCGAACAAAGGGCATACTTATGCTAAACTGAATTGTTTGACTAAACTGAATAACTGGAAATATAAATGTTTTTGACAATTAAACCGTACTTACATTTAAACTGCGTGCTTGTGCTAAACTGAATTATTTAAAATGGAACTGTTTTTGGCATTGAAACTGTATTCAAACTAAACTGAATTGTTTAATATAGAACTGTTTTGACATTTAAGTGAGTGGAAACAAAATCTGTACTTTATACTAAACTGAATTAGCTCTGTTTGAATAGACTGAATAGGTTTAAATAGAAATGTTTTTGATAATTAAACTGTGTACTTATGGCAAACTGAATTGTTTGAAATGGAACTGATTATTTGTTTAAAAATAGATTTGGCATTAAATAACCTACAAAGGTGATATGCCATAAAACCCAACCAACCAACCAACTGTTTAATAGGAATACTTGATATCCCATAGCTTTAAAAAATCTAAAGAAACAGCTACAAAAAATGTAAATATGAACGTACAACGAAGGCTATTCCCTAACTTCAAGGCATAAAATAACCCTAGACGGACTGACATGCCATCAAAAAAAATCAATCTTCCCTTTCACTCTTTGAAGTGCAGCCGGTCAAAAAGAGAAACTTTGAATTCAAAACTACCCACCCGGCTTAACTGATGAGGAGGGTGGTTAGACATCCAGCTGGATTAAAAAACCTGTTAAAGAACAGCGGATCCTCTCTGTTATTCAACGACCATCTAGCAATTCTTCTTTTGAACTGGTGACCTCCATCAAATTTGCTCTAAAAAGCAATGAAACTCCCCCCCTCCTCAAGTTACCCATCTGAAGAGAAAAAAATAATGTCCTTGAAAGCGTATGAACATATTCAGCTCATATCTGCCTCTCAGAATTCTTGTACAGCTGAATAATCTTGGATTATTAGTAAAGCGTGTCACGAAAATGGAACACAAGATCAAATTCTGTGTCAAACTTCTGAACGATGCGATAGAAATATCTAGCAATCTATCACAGACTTATGGAAATCAGGTTTTTAAGTGGCTCAAGGCATTTTTGCATGGTGAAACAACTCTTAACAACAAAAAAATGTAATCCGAGCAAGCTCGATATGTTTGCCTTTTATTACGTCTTCGTTCTTGTATATATTGTAGGCAGAATATTGGTGTAGAATAGGAATTAAATTATTATCCAATTCTTCGTAGTTGCTACGTCACCTAATGTGGTAGATCTGAAGACGAGCAAATAAGCCCAAATCCTATACGTATTTGGGTGAAAGAAAACATTCCACTTTTTTTTTTATCGGGACAGGTATATACCAACCTACACTTGCCACCAATGTAGAAAAATAATGTTTGGAAGCTGGAAATTTACTCTCTCTAACCATATTTACCAACCCCTTCCGCTCGGGCAGGATATGACACAAGGTCAGTTTTTAAGCGGAGTTTAACAGGTTTGAATTCAGAGTTTCCCTTCTCCTAGACTAGTTACCTCACCAAGGCTGAAGAACATAGTCCGTCCTACTATTTACCCATAACTGGAGGGAGACTAATTGGATTCATACCTTTCCCAAGAGTATTAGTATTATGTGAAATGCAATCAATCTCGTCCAGGATTTGAACTCGTGTCGCCGTGTCCATTTCCTACGACGATAACCATTACACCACGGGAACCTCCATTTACTCTCTCTAACGGTGTTATTGTCCCGCCTCCCTCCCTCTCTCTCTCTCTCTCTCTCTCTATCTCTCTCTTCTAGTTTCCGCGAAAGTTGATAGAAGGCTTTTGAAATGCTCCTTGTGTATATCTCACCTGCGAATTGTTATAGTCGCTCTATATTCTGAGCATTGAGCACTTTTAACTTTGAAGCTGAAAACTTACTTTATCCAATGATGTAATTGTGTTTCTCTCTCTCTCACTCTCTCTTCCCCCCCTCTCTCTCTCGTTGTTTCTGCGAAAATAGATCAGAGGTATTTCTTTTGAAATGCTCCTTATTTATACCGCACCTAAAGATTGTTATATTCGCTAAATATTCTGCTTATTCAGCTCTTATAGTATTGTAGCTGAAAACTTGCTCTATCCAATGGTGTTATTGTGTTTCTCTCTCTCTCTTCCCCCCCTCTCTCTCTTCCCCCCCTCTCTCTCTCGTTGTTTCTGCGAAAATAGATCAGAGGTATTTCTTTTGAAATGCTCCTTATGTATACCGCACCTAAAGATTATTATATTCGCTAAATATTCTGCTTATTCAGCTCTTATAGTATTGTAGCTGAAAACTTGCTCTATCCAATGGTGTTATTGTGCTTCCTGTATCTGTTGTAGTATCCATGAAAATAAATTGGAGGTATTACTTTCGGAATGTCCTCCGTACAATTTTAATAGAAGGTACTCTACAGGATTTTTTATGACTTTGTTAATACTTTGGCAATCATGGAGATACCGAAAATAGTTATGAGCCACCAGAGGTATCAGTAGCATTAAATTTATTTATACATTTAGGGTCATTAAAAGATAGAATCAGTATTTCTATGGCTGCCATTAGTACAATCCACAGCCTCGAAACTACGAAGAGTGGAGGGTTGGGGCTTTGGGTTGGCAAGTGTCTTCATCAGTGTTTAATTTATTTTGTTACACGGGATGTATGCCAAGGTGTTCCGTCATGCTAGGATATGTCACCTTCTTCTATATCTAGAAATAAACAAGACCCTATCAAAATCCGACTGGTGTTGAGGCCTAGAATACGCGGACTGTATCCCTCTGCATAGGGGCAAGGTCTATAAAAATGTCCTGCTGCATCAAGCTGCATCCGGTAGTTAGGGTCTAGTTCTGAACGGTGTAGAGAACCCCTACCATTGCTAGGTTCACTTTAATCCAGAGTGTCAGAGACTGTTAAGCTCCCATCTATGGGTCAAATAGATCTGCTTGAAAAGTATTAGGGTTTAACAAGGATATTTGATACTATATGTGAGTAACTTTTGTTGTATTAAGACTATCTGTAATTATTTACAATTATATAATCATCATTTTACTCCTTGTGAGCTTGACACATGAGTCTAAGTGGCAGTAAGTTCCCTCAGGTCACATCTGAGTATTCTGGTCGATGTCAAAAATGCTGTTGTCTGGATGATTTCGATTCTTTATCTGATTTTTAGTTTTTCCTGTTTTTTTTTTGTTTTTTTTCACAAACCTTTAGGAAATGTTCCAAGTGCACTAACTACAATGGGTATCACTGTCACCCTCAAGTTCCACTGCATTTTTTAGTTCTCTGACAATGTCGAAGTATTTTTACTTTCTTTTGTTTTCACTTTGCTCCGCTGCAACTAATAAATCCACTAGACGGCAAGTTTGTTTTTTTATTCATTATTCTTTTTTTTTACTCCTACGAGAGTTTTTCTCACTAATGTTAGCTGATACTTTTTCACTTGAGTTTGAGTGACAACAAGTCTCCTCAAGTCTCCAGAACTCTTCTTAGTATTTTGGCTGATCTGAGTAATTTTGTAGTCTGGATGGTCTCTATTTGTCCTCTGATTTATATGTCTTCCAGTCCCTTTATCAATCCTTTGGGTCTCGTTCCAAGCGCAACAACTACAATTGGTATCACCGTCCCTTTCATGTTCCATCGATTCTTTAGTTCTCAAGCAAATTCCAGATATTTATCTTTCTTTTCATCTTATTTTGATTTTACTTTGTGGTGTGCCGGAAAGGCAAGGTCCACTATTCAACAGGTTCTCTTTTTTCTTGTTGACTATCACTAGTTCTGGTTGTTTGGCCGATATTAGGTGATTCATTTGTATAAAAAATCCCAGAGAAGTTTGTGTGTTTCATTTTCCAGGATGGATTCCAGGTTGTGCAAGTACTACTTGTTTTTTTGATCAAATTTCAATTGCTTGCACTATTCTCAGTGGATCACCTTCTCTACCCGGTAGTGTCTTGTCTTATACTCTTTTTGTGCCACTTTGCTGTATTCACTTATTATAAGATTGATCGTTTCGTTTTTGTCACCACATAACCTACACTTTTTTTTGCGTCGTATCTATTTTGGCTTTGACTTAATTCGTCCTGATATTAGAATAGATTCTGTTTCTCTCTTAAGGTTTCCCTTTCTTAGCCATGTCCAAGTCCTCTCGAGTGAGATTTCGATTGTTTGTCACTTGAAATATCCATACAACTGCTTTTCTTTCTCACTTTTGTTTTCTAGTTATTGTTGTTCTGTTGATCATTGTGTTGTTTGTCCTGTTTCTGGTCGCTTTTATTAGCTTTTCTTTGTTCTTTTTTATGTAGACTTTGAGTCGTCTTATCAATGTATCGACACTATCTTCACTACTGGCAAGTCTTCGTCTTCCTTCCTTTCTTGACATATATATGTCTATATCATTTGTGGTATGTAAGGCCTTATGCACCGTCATTAGTTTTCTTGTTCTCTGGTCTATTTATCAAAATTTTTCCTTCTTCCTTTTTAAGAATGGTCCCGAAGTTTCTGCTATTTAGTTTGGTTTCTAGTAGTTTGCTCGTTTTCCTTAGGTACTCTTTTTAAAATTTTTTCTTTCATCTCCGCTTATTTGATGGTGTCCGCTTCCAATATTTCCAGGTACTTTTGAGTTTCCTTCTCTCCGAGCATTCTGATTTTTGTTGATTTGGATGTTCTATTCTTTTCGTCATTTGTGGTTTCGCGCTTCTGATTATTAACATAGCACATTTTCAATAACAAATTCCATCCCTATATCCTGACTGTATACCCTCACTGCCTGTATTAAGGTTTCCAATTCTTTTTCATTTTTGACAAACGGTTTGATGTCATCCATATACACTAGGTGGTAATTCTTTTCTTGCAGTTTAGTAAGTTTTTGTCTCCTGTACATTTCCTATGTATGTAGTTGAGTGGCAGCGCATCTCCCTGGAATATACCTCTCTGGATTTTTACCTCAGTTAAACTGTTTCCTCCTGCTGTCAATTCCACTCTCCAGCTTTTCATGGTTTCCTCGATTGACTTTATGACTTCGATGGATATCTTGTACATTTTTTAGCAGTCTATTATCTAGCTTTTTGGGACCATATCGATACCTTTTTGTAATCAATCGACGCCATAGCTACATTTTTGAGTCTCGTTTTGCTCTCATTAAGGATGTGTTGATCATTGTAGAGTAGTTCTCCTGTTGGTTTTGTGGCATCCTTCCTATTCTTCGGGGAACAGTCCGCAGCTTATTAGCGAACTGTAAATCTCCTTCGTAATTTGTGCCGTTAGTATTTTCCACGTCATCGGTTGGCACGTTATGGGTCTGTAGTTGTTGGGGGCGATTTCTTCTGGGGAGTCTTTTTGGATCAGGGCGGTCTTTCCTTTGGTCATCCATTCCGATATATCTGTTTCCTCCAAGCATCTATTTATTTCGAAAGCCAGTCTGTCGTGGATGGAAGTGAATTTTTTAAACCAGTATATATGCATGCCATCATGACCAGAGGTTTTCCAATTTGGTACCTTTTTGTGTGTTATTCTGAGTAAATCAAGATGTATTTTCGCCTTCGGTCCTTCTTCAAGTCTTTGTAGCTCTTTTTCTGCGTTATTTATCCATTCAGCTTTTCTGTTATGATCTCTCCGTTTCCATATTTTGCTCCAAAACAGTTTTGCTTCCTTTGCATCCAGTTGTTGCTGTCTTCGCACATTCTCCCCTACTTGCTGGTAGAATTTTCTTTGGTTGTTTTTGAATGTCCTGTTTTGTATTGTTTGATTCTGTATCGGTATCTTTCTAGTCTTCCTTCTTTCGCCAGTACCTTATAATTTATTCCCTCGAGTTGTATCCTTTGTTTTAGTCGAGTAGCTTTTTTCTCCTTCCAACATATTTTAGAGGGGTTTTTTTTAGCATTTTTGCTTGTTGTCGTAGATTTCTTATCTTTGTTTCCAGTCTAATTTTCCATCCAGATTTTGAGTTTTAGTTCGTGTTCTTTCGAGGGAGACCGATTTTTAGTACAGACTAATTTTGCTCCTGCATAGATTAGTTCGTTTAATTCCGTGATATTGTTCATTGAGATATGTGTTAATATTTTTTATTTTCTACCTTGGCTGTTTTCCAGTCTTGGTTCCTGAGAGGTGTGAATGCGTTTTTTTAGACATCATTCTCTTTATAGTCTCTACATTCATTTTTTCTTCATGTGTTTGTTTCTGTTCTGTGTTTGGGTGTATGGTGTTTCAGTTATTATTACTTTGCGTTTATTATTATTTTTTTTATTATTTACTTAAATAAAATCATATAATCGTGTAACAATTATTAGTATTAGTTAACTATACTTGAAAAAAATGTGATTGTTACAAATTATTTGTGTTCAAAAGGAATACTTAAAAACAAAAATTTATTTATATTCGATAGGAATACTTGAAACCATATAATTGTTACAAATTATTTGTAATAGATAAGAATACTTAAAACCATATATTTGTTACAAATTATTTGCATTAAATTGGAATACTTAAAACTATATAAGTCTATTCAAACCGAGTGACTTTCAATAAACTATCCGATGGCGAGGCCCCAGTTTTGGATTTTTTGGGGATGTGGAGTACCCCTTCATTTCCATTACTCACAGGTCCACTCTGACCAGATTGGGTCGTACCTGTTAGGGTCTCATCTGTGGGTCAAATAGAACTGATTAATCATTTACTATACTTGAAACCATTCAACTACGTTAAAACAAATTATTGATACTGAATAAGATTATTAGTGTTCGATAGCAATACTTGAAACCATTTAACCATGGACAAACAAATGATTGATATTAAATAGAATAAAAGTATTAAACAGCAATACTAGAAACCATTTAGTTGAGTGCAAATAAGATTATTAATGGTGTAATGGTTATCGTCGTAGGAAATGGACACGGCGACTCGAGTTCAAATCCTGGACGAGAATGATTGCATTTCACATTGCACTAATACCATTGGGAAAGGTATGAATCCAATAATTCTCCCTCCAGCTATGGGTAAGTAGTAGGACAGACTGATTTCTTCAGCCTTGGTAAGGCAACTAGTTTAGGAGAAGGAAAACTCTGAATTGAAACCTGTTAAACTCCGCTTAAAAATTGACCTTGTGTCATATCCTGCCCGAGCGGAGGGGTTGGTAAATAGGATAAAATTATTAATGTGAGATAGCAATAATTGAAAATTTAATTGTATGCAAACAAATGAGCGTTGTTTCATTTAGAAATAATGTTACTTACAATCTATTCGCTTACTACATATATATATATATAACAGAATTTTGCCTAATATAACCTACAACGGTTAATATGCCATAAGGCAGTACCAAACTAATCCAATTTTTTAAATGACTTATTTTTGGTAAACTACATGGGTCAGCATTTACATATTTATATCCTGGTAGCTATCAATTTGCATGTGTCACACGGAGAAAGGGAAGAATAATGTAACACGTATGCGTACGGACACACATACACACATAATGACTTGTTTCTTTTCCTCCCTATTGACACTTTTAAATTTTCTCTTTCCCCTCTCCTCCTTCATCCGTTTCCCTACCCACACTCTTCTTCCCCAGCTCAGCATTTGGAATACAATTAATTTACAAGCAATTATATGGTTTCGAGTAACTCATTGGGTTCATAATTATTTTAAGCTGATAAACACTTCATACTTAGTTGCAGTAATAATGCTTTAAGAGCCATTGTATTAATGTACTTCAAAACCCAATCATTACTTCAAACATATCTATTTCACTCATAGATTGGATCCTAACAATACTACTACTCCGGGTCAGGGTGGATCTGGAAGTAATGTCAACGAATGGGGTGACTCCACATTCCCAAGAGCCCATGGAGTAAAGCTTCTGTAGAATAAACAAAAGAACTGTAGAAGGCAACAACACACAACAGCAATAATATGATAATAATAGCAGCAACACTTACCAGAGGTCCAGCTTATTCACAAGATTAACAACTTGAGCTGGACTGAGAGCTGGTATTTATGTACAAGCATATCCAGTGAGATGATCCAGCCAATCACAATCCAAGGAATGGACTGGCCCATGTGTGCACGATGGAATCTCCCAATGTGCCATAAATAGTTCTCCTTTCATGGAAGATGTACTCTTTTTGGTCTTAGGGGCACCTCTGGTGGTGTAACGGTTAGCAAGCTAGACTAGCAAACCTACACAAGTGAGTTCGAGTCTCATTGGGCGCCCCATCCATTTGGCCTTGTGCCACACCGAAGCAAAGAGCTTTGTAAATTACAGGGCACCTTTGGTGGTATAACGGTTAGCAAGCTTGACTAGCAAACCTACACGAGTGAGTTCGAGTCTCATTCATTCGGCCTTGTGCCACATCGAATCAAAGAGCTTCGTAAATTACTACTCTTTTGGTCTTAGCCAAGCTATTGACTACAAGTGTATTTCATGATTCAACAGCTTCGACACCGGATGCAGTTAAATATCATACCCGGGATAGCCCCTGGGGATATGGCTTTTAACCCCTCAACAAAGAATGCAGTATTTCAAGCCCTGCCGACATAACAATCAACGGCATTTGAAACAAGGGACTTTTTAAAAAATTATGACAAAAGCTTATTTGTGAACATTTAAGTCATCCGTATATCTTATCAATGTTCAATCTAGTGTATTACTGAAATTATATATCTATAACCGTTCAAAAACTGCACATTATAGCGAGATGGTTTATTACAGTAGTACACTTAAAACGCTTTAACTTAAAGAATAAAGCAATTTCCAAACCAATTTGTAACTGAACGGTATGTTTGTGTAGGTTTTGTTCACGTTAACAAATAATTATAAATAAATGGTAATTTGTTTGCACTCAGTAATATGGTTTCACATATTCCAGTCCAATACTGGAGGTCCAATACGGGAGGTGCCCGTGGTGTAATGATCATCGTCGTAGGAAATGGACACGGCGACACGAGTTCAAATCCTGGACTGATTGCATTTCACATAGCATTAATACCCTTGCGAAAGGTATGATTCCAATTATTCTCCCTTCAGCTATAGCAGGGCAGACTAGGCACCTCAGCCTTGGCGAGGCAACTAGTCTAGAAGAAGGAAAACTCGGAATTCAAACCTATTAAACTCCGCTTAAAAAATTGACCTTGTGTCATATCCTGCCTGAGTGGAGGGGTTGGTAAAAATAGATAACTTCCGAACACATCTATTCGACTCATAGATGGGACTCTAAGGAGTACAAATACTTTTGGTCTGAGTGGGGCTAGGAGTAATGACAATGAAAGGGGAACTCTACACTCCATAGATCTCTAGAACTAGATTATTGACTGGTTAACTGATTTTAACAGCTTGTTAACTTGTTTAGGGTTATTTTATGCCTTGAGGATAGAGAATCGGGTCATTGTATGTTCAAATTAAAAAAAAAATGTGTATTTGTTTCTTAAGAATTTTTTCTACTCGGTCCTATTGAATACTAATAATTTTGAAACTCGTTTCTATTGAATACTAATAATTTTAAACCGGTCTATTTGACTCAGAGCGGGGACCCTAACTGGTACTAACATTACGGGTCAGAGTAAACCTAGGAGTAATGGCAACGAATGGAGTACTCTCCAGAACAAGAGCCTCGTCCTCAGATGCAGTTTAGTGTCATTCTCGGGAGTGATGGATGACAGGGCCAGATGGAGAGAGAGAGAGAGAGAGAGAGAGAGAGAGAGAGAGAGAGAGAGAGAGAGAGAGAGAGAGAGAGAGAGAGAGAGAGAGAGAAACTTGATGATATATATATATATATATATAAGTACACACACACATATATATATATATATACACACACACACACACATATGTATATATATATATGTGTGTGTGTCAGCAGGTGCAGGGGCGGGTATTACACCACTTTTCTGCAGGGGATAGAGTCAGCGTATTTTAAGTCCAGCCGACAAAGCGATCTAGAAGAAAAGCCTCACTACCGGAAGCTGCTTGATGTCATACGTAGAACACACTTTCTTTTTTTTAAGTAAGAGCATTACCCACCACCACTTCTGTAAGGCATGTAGCCGGCGTATTCTAAGCCCCACTAACGAAATGGTCAGGCAGTTGAGTGGTGCATAAACAACCAGGCATTTTTTTATTTATTAATAACTGGTAATGAACACTTAGTCTGACCCGGTTTATTAAAAAGAAGGTAATCGGAATGACTGTGTTTTTGTGTTACTAGAGATAAGTGTCATCCTAAAAGTTCTCAACAGGCCAACTGAATTGGGTGCTAATGGCTAGCTTATATTAATAAAACATTGTCATTAATGCGAAAGGTATAGTGCGTCGTATATTTAAAGTCTACCTTCATCCCTCTCTCTACGCGAAACTATGTTCGAAACACTGACTGGTTTGATCGAGTGATTATTAAAATAATGGACTCGCGATCACGAAATCTGATGTTTTATATCTAACGTCGAGCCCATTGATGCTTGTAATCTCGAACTCACCAGGAAATTAAACTCTGATTTCAAAGCAGAAGTAATTTCTTGTTTTCATAAAAATAGAATTATGGCTTTACTAATACTTAATTTGCTTAATATTGTATATACTAGCCGTCAGGGTTTTTCAAGTTTCTTTTAGTGCAGTTGGCTGGCGCCGTAGAATACGCCGACTGCATCTCTGCAGTGGAATAAGACCCTTCCCACAACGAGTGTCAACGATATAACGTGAAAAAATCTGATGGCAAGGTTTTAGCCCCAGAGCTTTAGGGATATGGAGTATCCCTTCATTGCCATTGCTCCCAGGTCCACTCAGACCTGAAGCAGAGGCACCTGATAGGGCCCTATCTATGGGTTAAATAGAGCTGTTTGACATTTAAAATGTGTTAAAAATAAAACTGACCATTTACCTGTATATAAACAAATGACTGATGTTTGATTGAATTGTTAGTAATACACAGCAATACTTGGAACCATTTAACCGTGTACCTAAATTGAGTTCTTAGTGTTACATAGCAATGCTTGAAACTGTGTGCAAATAAAAGTATTTATGTTTGATGGCAATATTTAAAACCATTTAGGTGTGTTTAAACAAATGATTAATACTAAATAGATCTATTTGTGTTAGAATATTTGGAACCATTTAACTCTGTGCGAACAATAGTAACACTTGTATGCAAATAAATTAGCTCTAAGATTACCTACAAACTATTAACTTACAAATCATATGTATAACCATTTAACTGTATGCAAATAGATGAGGTCTGGCTCGTTTAAAAATGTTATCTACAAACTATACGTTTACAAATAATATAGAATATCGATAAAGAGAATTTGGCCATAAATAACCTTCAATAGTTGATATGCCATGAAACAAACCAAATCAAACAAAATCATATATACTTAATATATATGTATAAACAGGATTTGGCATTAAATAACCTACAAAGGTTGGTATGCTATAAAACCCAAACAAACCAAATCATATATGTTTAATATATATGTATAAAGAGGATTGGGTATTAAATAACCTACAAGGGTTGGTATACCATATAACCAAAACAAACCAAATCATATAAGTTGTCTAAATTTCTGAGAAGAAGCTTGGTGATTTTCATCATTAAGAGTCAGCAGGACACATGGTGTAACGGTTATAGGCGTTGGTTCCTAAGCTTCTAAGGAGACAATCATCTGGAGGTTGCAGGTTCAATCCTGACTGCAGGAGAGTAACAATACAGGAATACTTAACACTTGTACCCGGTTATGTCTAACTGAATCAGAACAAGCAACCCCCGTGGATTCAATAAAGGACGTAGTTCGAAGTTCCGTATTCGACAAACACCAGAAGAAGGCCGGAGGACATATCGGCCGAAACGTTGTGGAAATAACTATAAAGATAAATACAATAGTCCGAAAACCTTTAATGTTGCAAATCATATAAGTTTGATATGCATGTAGAGGATTTGGCATTAAATAACCAACGATAGTTGATATGCCATAAAACCAACCAAACCAAGTTTCTTTAATCCTTCCAAAAGTTTAATAGAAAGTAAAAGGAAAAAAAAAGATAATCTTTGTTGGCTCGAGAATTTTACATCACCCTGGTGGGTATGTAAAAAAAACGGCGCGCTTGATGTGATGGTCATTGTCGACGGCCACCCGAGTTCTAATCCTGAACGTAATTGTTAGTATTTCACATTTCCCTAATGCTCTTTGGAAAGGCATGATTCTATTTGTTCTTTCCTCACATAAACATTAACAATATGGGTCAGCATCATATGCTTGTATCTATCATTTGTATTTGTCAAACAGGAAAGGAAAGAACGTCTCACACACAATGACTTGAGTAAAACAACTAAAAATATCAAACCTCCCATCTCAATCCAGACACCCCTCAACAACTAGAATAAGATTATCAAAAAATAAATGAAATGAATAAACGAAACCATACAAAGAAAAACAATGCTACACTCAAGGATCAATCAAAACTCCTAGGATTTACTGTAGTAAGTATGGATATTGAAATTGACAACATAACTGCAAACCTCAATAAAGCAGCTATATAAAAAAATATATGATGTATGCACAAAACAAGACCATCTACAAAGCATATACCTGTGAAGCCAAATTTGTGTCGTAATCTTTGACTCGTGCTTTAACAATTCGTTTAAAAACAAAAATATTCACCTCCAAACTATTCACTTACAAATTATATATATATATGATTTGTAAGCGAATACTTATTTAATGCCAAACCTTGTTTATATATATATATATATATATATATATATATATATCAATGGTAGATTTTGAGAAAAATAAGTAGAAAAGGGGATATATGAAGCACTGACAACGAATTCAACAATGATATATCGTCCTTTATTCAAAAAACTCTTGAAGAAGTTGTTTTTTGAATAAGGGACGAAATATCATTGCTGAATATGTTGTCGGTGCTTGATTAATCCACTTTTCCACTTTTTTGCATATATATATATATATATAATTAAATAACTCATAAGCGTTAATATACCCTTAAATACCAACCAAAATATTTAGCAATATCAAAAATATATCGAAAATTGTAACAAAACCCCAGTCATAGATATGTATACTAGTCTCCTGAGTTACTGATAGTGAGTGATTCTCTTAGGATACTCCTACTACAAGCTGAATTTGTCGAAATTCCACAGAAATTATATATGAATATGGTAATTTGTAACTACGCATTTACCTATATTTCGTGTGTATCACACTTTCAACTATTATTATACATAAGACGGAGGGTGGGGGGTGTAGAGTTACTCCCCTTATATTGTAATTATTGTTGTTTGTTATCACTCTTTTACTTTAAAGTTAAAAAGAAGTACTTGCTAATAAATAAAGCTGGCAAGCCGCCATTGTTAAAGCTTTGGTCTCTTTTCCAATCTTTCCATTATATTTCTTTGCTTAAAACATCCTGCTCAAAACAACAAATGGTGTCAGGAATGGGATTTAAAAACAAACAAGAAAATAATAGAAGAATAAATTCAAATTAATCCAGGCTGAAATAAAGGAAAAGGAAACGAAAAAACCTTTCGAAAATGCCACGTCCTGTTTAAACAACAACAAAAAAATCGATATTTTGGAAAAAAATACATTTCTTCTGAGAACTGTTCTATTTTCTTTCAATCAACTTCAGTAATGACTATGAGACAATATTCTGCTAACATACCACCTCCAGAGAAGATGAGCCTAGTTGGAAATGTCGTTAATAATTGGCGAACGTTTAAACGCAACTGGTAAAACTACTCGATTACGAGTAGACTCTCGAAAGAGGTCGATACTGTATATTAAACTTCAGTTTTTTTAGCAAATATAGGTCAGGAAGTGTTTGATATATATAATGGCTTAGAATTTTACCATGAAGAAGATAAAATGGACCTAGAAATTATAATGAATAAATGAAAAGATTTTTTCGTGGGTAAAACTCATGAAGCGTTTGAATCATATAAATTTCATCTTCGGAAACAAAAACCATCAGAAAATATTGATATACGCAGCTGCTTTACGTCAATTAGCAAAAAGCTGTATATTTTTGCCAGCTACGAGACAGACTGATTAGGGATTAGGTCGTCGTTGGAGTTAGACGATTGTCTCAGAGAAAAATTGACATCGTATAAGCAGCTCACTCTCGACAAGTGCCTGCGAAACCTCTAAGCAACAGACAAAAACAGTTTCCTCAAATGCTTATACTGATGTACAGATAAACAAATAAAAATCTAAATAAAAGATAGCCTTATCAAAATAAGAATTGAATGGAAAATAAATGCAAACGATGTGGAAAGTTTCCTGACTACAACAGAAACGACTGTCCAGCAATTAAGGTACGCTGAAAACAGTGTTCAAAAATTGGACATTATGCAAGTGTTTGCAGGAACACGTCTGAAGTTAGGGAACTAAAAGATGGCCATTTTCTGGGTTCAATTATACTAGAAAAAGTTAATTCAGTCAAAGTGGAAGAAGAATTAGAATTGCAGGCAAAAATAAAGATCACCACTAAAGTCTGTAGCAAAATCATCAATTTTCGATTCGATACCGGCGCAAACGTGATTGTAATTCCCGACCGGTTCTTTAAAAAATTCCTCAATTGTATGGGAGACAAATAAAAGATTATATGGACCAGGTCCTCAAGAAATTTATGTTGAAGGACGTGTAGAAGCTACATTAGATACTGGGAAAATATCTTCACAAAAGGGCCGATACGTTGTGAAAAATTTGGATGATCCATTACTGGGAGGATCTGCTATTAAAGTTTTGAAACTACTCGGGGAAAATTAATGCTATCAATAATGAGAGTCACCAATACAAAAAAAAAAAGACTTTCCAAGAATATTCAAAGGCCTTGGAAAATTGAAAAACTTATATAAAATATACTTGGATGAGACAGTCCGACCATTTTCTATTGCCACTTCCAGACGACTGTCACTCCCTATGAAACAAAAAGTCCAGGAAGAGCTAAAACGTTTGGAAAAAGAAAACATTTTCCGTCCAGTGAAAATGCCTACTGATTGGTGTCTTCCCATTGTTGCAGTTTTGAAGAATAATGGTAAAGTTAGACTTTTTGTCGACTTCCCCAAACTCAATGAAGGAGTAAAAAGAGAAATTATCCTCTACTTTCTGTAGACCAACTATTAACAGAACTAGATGGAGACCAAATATTTAGCAAACTGGACTGTAACAGCGGGTTCCATCAAATAGTTTTGCATGAAGATTCTCAGAAACTGACCTTTATCACGGCATTTGGGAGATATTGTTACAAGCGTTTACCCTTTGGAATAAGTTCTGTTCCTGAGATTTTTTATCGTGAAATGACACACGTTTTGTCTGGAATACCAGGAGTTATCTGCGACATAGATGATGTTCTTGTCAGTAGAAGAAATCAGCAGGATCATGACCAGCGACTAAAAATGGTGTTACAAAGAATAGAAGTAGCAGGAGTAACACTAAATGAAAACTGTGTATTTTCTGTTAGCAAAATAAAAGTTAACGGACACATCATCTCAAAAGAAGAGATCCAAGTAGACCCAGAGAAGATGAGGGCAATAATGAACTTGGCCAGACCACAAAATATGTCTGAGCTACAACGGCTAATAGGCATGACAAATTATGTGGGTAAATTTGCTAAAAATTTAGCAGAGACCACAAAACCACTCAGAGATCTTCTTAGAAAAGACACAGCATGGATCTGGGATGAGCCTCAGAAAACTGCATTCCAGACGCTAAAAGAAAAACAGGGCTCTGCACCAGTAGTGATCCACAACAGTGCTGACAAGGAGACAAAAGTTTCAGCTGATGCATCATCCTATGGGTTAGGTAGAGTACTTCTCCAGAAATAAGGAATTGACAGACCTGTATTTTATGCCTCCAGATACCTTACAGAATCTGTGCAGAGATACACTCCGGTTGAAAAAGAAGCTTTTGCAGTCACTTGGAGTTGTGAGAAATTTGCTGACTTCCTGATTGGACTACACAAGTTCATGATTGAAACAGATCTCAAACCATTATTGGCACTGTTAAAAACTACCAGATAAATGAACTGACCTAAAGAATTCTGCGTTTTCGTATGCGTTCGATTATATTTTTTTTTTATGAAATCCTACACACAGCAGGAAAAACCTTATGACAGCAGACACATTGTCTGGGGTTCCTAGAAGCAGTCCAGTTAAAGAAGATTTGCATCAGGAGACAGAATCGGATATGACTGTCCATTCCATAATTGAGAATATCTCTGTGAGTGATAAAAGACTTGAAGAAATTAGACAAAAACAGAATACTGACAGTATCTGCAGTCAAGTAATAAATTATTACAAGATGGACTATTGGCCACAAGCAGCAAAACTGAGGCCTTTCTGGTTTGTAAAACAACATCTTACAATATACTAAGGGCTCTTGTTGTACCAGAGTAGACTAGTTATTCCTGTTGACCTTCAAAGTGACATACTGGATCGTATACATGAAGGGCACCAGGGTATAATCTAGTGTCGAGCGTTAGCACGTGAAAATGTGTGGTGGTCAGTCAAAACAAATTGCAGAAAAAGTAGGAAAGTGCGGTGCATGTGAGAAGGAAAGAAAATATCCTCCAGAACCACTACTGCCCTCAAAGTTACCAGACTACCCATGACAAAAAGTAGACATGGATGTGTTCGAATTGAAGGGACACATATATCTTATAATCATTGATTACTTTTCTAGATGGATTGAAATCTCTCACTTACAGAAAACCACTTCTGGCAGTATAGTTAATAACTGCAAATCAGTATTTTCCAGAATTAGTGATATCGAATAAAGGCCCACAATTGACATCAAAAGAGGTTTTGGACTTTTCAAGCAGTTTTGGTTTTGTACATCACACCACTAGCCCCTATTATCTACAAGGAAACTGAGAAGCATAAAGAGCTGTACAAACCATTAAAACTTGTTTACTATGGCAGTACTCCCCTTCAGCATGGTAAAAGTCCTGCAGAATTATTTATGAATAGAAAACTCCGAACTCGAATTCCTACCATCTCTGCTAAGCATATATTCCGCCAACACAATGCTGAGAAATATAAAAGCATAGACACTAAAATAAACGAAAAATAAAAAAATCAATTCGACAAGGAGGGTTCTTCTTCTGTAGGAGAACAACTACTTTGGACAAAGACGCCAAAAACCAGTCCAGCAAAAGTAGTAAAGTCCTTATCCCCAAGGTCAGTTCTAGTGAAAACTGATTCAGGACTACTTCGATGAAATAAAAGTCATCTTCGTAAAAGAAGTGAGCAAACCAAATTTCGTCAGGTAGCCACCCCACAAGAATTGTCGACTTTGCCAAATCTACCTAGAGAATTTCCTGAGTACAGTCATGACGACCACACATATGGGAATCTTTGTGAACAAGTTGACCAACGAGAAACTCAACTCACTGCGCAGAGTAAAGTCTCAGCCAACCCAGAAAGTTCACAGTCGGTAAGATACACCAGAAAGGGTCGGAAAATTCGACCACCAAAAGATTTTCCCTATAATTTTAAAAGTTAAAAAAAATGATGTAGAGTTAGTGCCCCTATATTGTAATAATTGTTGCTTGTTATCACTCTTGTATTAAAAAGTTAAAAAGGTACTTGCTAATAAATAAAGCTGGCAAGCCACCATTGTTGAGACCTTATTTTTTCTCCAATCATTTCATCATATTTCTTTGCTTAAAATATCCTGCTCAAAACAACACAGGGGAAGATTCTTAAATATACTGCTGGAGGAAGAAGAGATATATAAACTAAGTGAAACCAACTCCCTTACCCATACCTATGTACACATAGGTATAACTTCATGAATCAGTATTTACATATCAATATACTTTTATCTATCATTTGTATGTGTCACACAGGATAGAAGGGGAATTACTGCGTTCAAAAAAAGTTCCTATTTAGTTTTCAATTTACGGATTTGTACAAGTTTTGATTTGTTCAATTAATTGCTATAAAAATGACAATAAAAACCAAACCAAGCACAAAAAGTAACAAGAATTTATTCTTCTTGGTGAAATACAAATTTGATATCATCCAGGTTAAGAAATAAAATATAATGATTTGGATATTGGGCTGAATTTTTCCGATTAGATATTGCTATCATTTATCTATTAAAAAAAGAAGACAAAACAAGCGCTCATTTTTCTCCAAAAATGACTAATTTTCGGCGTCTGTTTTCATGACAATTGCATCAATATTTCCATTATTTTAAAAAGAAAATTCTAGAGGATCTTATGAAACTGTTTAAGTAAAATAATAATTTTTTTTAACAACTTTCGTTTTTATTTTTTCAATCATATTTCTTAACCACATTGCCAGAAATAAATACTTAAGATATCACGTTGAAATATGTAAACGTAATATTAAAACTTGATCACGATATCTAAACTGCTGTCTTTAAAATAAGTGTCGAAAATGACACCTCTAAATATATAGATAGAACGTAGGTCGTTCTAATCTTAGCTAATTAACAGTCGTTGGCTAATGTAGCTATTATCATTTAAACAGAAAAAGCTGCGGAAAAGCATTGACTAAACTATAGTGGAGGTAGTGATTATTGTATTAGTCCGAGCTATTGATTACTCCAATTAAGTCGAGAAAATAAAAGCAGTTAAAAGACCACTGTAAGTTTTTATACCTGTCCTTAATCAAAAATATGTATTGACGCAGAGTATTAATTTTAGCGAAAAGACTGAACAAATAATTCTCCACGAATAGACAAAATTCAGTACTAAATTTACTACGCTTAATCATTATCAAAATAAGACTAAGAACATTGCATTTGATGCATTTAAGATGTCTCATTTGAAAATGTTAGGGAATCCACAGCGAGATAGGGCCAGATATTGGCTATTTTTGATGATTGTTATTGTGACTGGACTTACGCATATCCTTATTCTTGAATCTTTGGGAAACACGTTTTTTTATATTTTTTAATTTTATAATTTTTTGCAGAAAAGTTACGATGTTTTGAATCTGAGAGTTTTATGGAAAAAATAATGGTTCAGTTTGTGCGTGTAAATTTATCATCGATATTGTGATACAGTCTGGCACAGGTATATATTAATTCGAAATAAAATACAGTTATGGTTTCCCGAAATGTTTAGGGATATACTTTATGACTATTCCATTGAAATTTTTATAACCATAATTTTTAAGGTACCAGACCCTCAAAATGCCCATTTTGGGGGAAAAATACCAAAATATTTTCTCTACGTCAAGAAATAGCATTAACACACACACACACACACACACACACACATATATATATATATATATATATATTCTGAAATAAAAACCTACATCCTCTGTAGATTGCCCAGTCGGCTGTGGCTGTAGAATACACCGACTCCACCTCTGCTGAGGGGTGAGACCCCCACCAACAAGTGTCCTAGATATGATACTAAACAATCTGATGGTGAGGTTCCAGTGATGCTGAGACTTTGGGGAGTGCAGAGCACCCCTTTATCGCCATTGCCCCCTGGTCCACTCTGGTCTAGAATGGTTGCACTTGATAGGGCCCTATCTATAGGTTGAATAGAACTAAACTGCCTACTTATGCTAAACTGAATTGTTTGAATTAGAACTGTTTGACTAAACTGAATAGCTTAAAATAGAAATGCTTTTGACAATTGAACTGTACTTACATTTGAACTGCGTGCTTATGTTAAAATTAATTGCTTGAAATGGAACTGTTTTTGACACTGAAACTCTACTTGCACTAAACTGAATTGTTTAATATAGAACTGTTTTGACATTTAACTGATTAAACAAAATCCGTACTTCTACTAAACTGAATTAGCTGAATTAGAACTGTTTGAATAAACTGAATAGCTTGAAATAGAAATATTTTTGACAATTAAACTGTGTTCATGCTAAACTGAATTGTTTGAAATAGAGCTATTTGTATAAATTGGATTTGGCGTTAAATAGCCTACAAATGTTGATATACCATAAAACCCAATCAACCAACCAGATAACCAACCATCCTCTGTAGAGTAATTTCATTTAGTTCTGCCTTGACTATTTGGAAAACAGCCATGATCAACGTTTTCTTTAAAAGGTTCCGGTAAAATTCATGATATTTCAGGGCGTTCATAAACACATGATCATAGCAAATTATCTAAAATAATGGCTTAATAGGATGAAAGAACCCCTTATCTCTGAGCGTTGGTTTATTACATGTTGAATGTTGTAAGTGGATGATGTGCAGTACATATTGCTAATTGACCTTGTACAGTATTTTTTGAAATTTTAGCTCTTTTACATGTAAGTTAGAAGTCTAATATTCAATCATTTTCAACATAGGATTATTTAGAGGCCATAAATGTTTTTTCCGGTGAAATTCTGACCCAGAAGCATATGCACATTGTATGGTTAATCATTTTTCTAACAAATTTACTATGTTCGATCTCAATGTCAACGAAATGGCCAATTTATTTTATTGTGTAATCATGCTGGTTACTGCTACAAATTTTGTTTCCAGTATATTATCCTTTTACCCTTCTGGTGCTGGATATTATCAAAATTGGTAAGTTTTTGTTAATAACTTTTATTAACGAAGTTCAATAACTTGAGGGAAATATTTCTGTCGAGAAAACCAGTAAATGCGCTTTCAAATTACTATCAAATGTTGACTTTTCATCAACAAAAATATTACGCTGTCTGAGTGATTTTTTAAAAAAAATCCCAGAAGTTATTCTTTACAACAATTTAACAACCAAGATCTAAAAATAATTTCTGACTGAGAATTTTTTTCGATTGATTACCCATTCTTTTCTAAGATAAAATGACAAGCAGAATTAGTCTGTCATTTTTTTACACTTGGATTACAAATTAAATCAGAAGATAACTTCTTTTATCAAGTGTATGTGCGCATGCGCGTAAACATTCGATTGAAAAGAGGGGAAAAAAACTAATCAAGTAAAATGTCTGCGTTGATGGACGGCATAAACCGTACGAAATGTCTTTTAATAAACAAACAGATACTGCCGAAGTAGTGCATCAGAAAGTTGCTATATGTGGGCAATTTATTTGTATTAGATAGAAATACTTGATAAAATATCACTGTGTGCAAACAAATGATTATTATCAAATAATTTCTTGAAACCAAGAAATTGTGTGTAAATTATTAGTATTAAACTTGAAACCATATAATTATTTGGTTCGGTTTCTTTGTTTAATGACATATCAACCTTTGTGAGCCATTTAATGTCAAAGCTATCCTTGTAGAAGGATAGCACTGGTACTATTTAAACCATTGCTGCGGTAATAAGGGAGTGCATACCTTTCCCCGGAGTATTAATCCGAACGTGAACGTTATAGGGCGACAGGAGTTCGAACTCGCATATGACGATGTCACAGTCCATCACGTTAGCCATGAAACTACGGAAACTCCCCCATACAACTATGTAAAAACAAATAATGATTATTAGATAGGAATAGTTTCTTAAAACCATAAAATTGTGTATAAATTATTTGTATTTGACAGACTATGCAGCAAGGTTTCGGCCTGGGCAGGTATATTTGCCAGAAGTGCAATGCCATCAGCGTAGTCTGCGTCCGTAATCGTTTGTACGGAGTATCGTCTGCTTCTTGCCTTTGCCAAAGTAAAGCCATTTTTTTAATTGTGCATAAATTATTAGTATTAAACAAGGATACAAGAAACTCTATAACTGTGTGCTTTATTTGTATTAAGAGTATGTATTAAAATATATAATCATTTACAAATTATTATTATCATCAATTACTTATATAGAATTGCTTGCTAAAAAAGACCGATTTTGGAACTGAATATCCCTAAAAAGGATTGATATGCAATAAAAACCAAGTAAAAATGCAGGAGTTTAACTGATTCCCTCAAATCTCATTTCAAAAACTTTTTCTAGTGATTAAACAATTTTGCATGCGCCATATTTTTTTACTATGTTCTCAATCTTTTAATGATACGTACTTAACGTAACGATTATCGTTACAGGAAATGGAATCAGTGACCAGTGTTCAGGTCCTGGACAAGGCTATTAATATTTTCCTTCAAGCTAAAGCCTTTTAGAATCTAGGTTTTCTCTAGCTATGGGTAAATAGTAGGGCAGACTAAGTTCTTTAGCCTTGGTTAAGCAATCAATTTAGTAGAAGGAAAACTCTGAATTCAAACCAGCTGTACTCCACTTAAAAGTTGTCTGAGTCACATACTGGCTGTGGCAGAGGAATTACCAAAATATTACGGCTTGGTTTCTTTCTTTAATGGCATATCAATCTTTGTGAGTTATTTAATACCAAAACAATCTTTGTAGAAAAAAAAGCGTTGATACTTTAAGGTTGTAGTTAGCGATTACAACCCACCTCCGAATATTACGATTTAAATTTTTCACTAAAAGTGCCTCTAATTTGTAAAAACCTCCACCCCAACGAGTGTCCTGTTTGACGTTAAACAATCTGATGGTGAGGCTCCAGTAATGCTGGAGCTTTTGGGAATATGGAATACCTCTTCAGTGCCATCGCTTCTATTCTGGCTTGGAGTAGTACCATCTGATAGCACCTATCTATGGGTCAAATTGAACTGTTTGACATTTAAACTGAGTGCAAATAAATGACATATTAAATTGAATTATTACTTACAGCGTTAAGTACACGAACTGCAGCGCAATATATATATATATATATATATATAATTTCTTCGTTAATACATATTTGATTAAACAATATCGACATTTTTGTCAACATGTTTTTGCATTTATCCTTTCAAGTTGCCGTATCAATTTCATGATATCCGGCGGGAATTGGTTAATAAACCTTCCATAATTAATTGGCTCCCTTATTCTTCCTGCACGATCTTGCGCCATCATCAGGGGGATATGTATATTGCAAAAGCGAGGTAACCTTTGCATGTACATTACTTACTAAGAATTGAGTGCTTATTGTTTATATCGGCGTATTGTTGTAGCGTTTATTTTAAAATTTAGTTCTATGAATGAATATATATAAAGTTGTTGGCGACCGTAGTCGAGGATGATTCGAAGGCTCCCTTTTCGATAGCTACTACACCGAGATGTAAGAGAGGGCTCTACACCTTTCCCTAGATTGCTTCATTTTATCCTTGATCCTTACCTTATAATGCTGAGTGTTAAGCAAGGAGGCATCAAGTACCATTTTTTGAGTCTTTGGTATGACTCGACCTGGGATTGAACCCAGGTCTCCGGACCATTGGTGAACACTGAAGGAAAGGGAAAGTTAAAGCTCACAGAGTTTCACGTTTACGATCATCTGGTGAGGTGGTAATCCACACGTGTAACTTCCTATATATTTCGAAAATTCTTCTCCTTATGTTTGTGTATATATATATATATATATATATATATCGGAGCTGTTATCAAACGCCTTCATAATAAAGGCGTAAATTAAAACCATGAAGAGTATTCTGATATAAATAATCAATTTCTACTTTAAAATTTGCTGAATTAACGATATTATCTAAGAATACTACGTGCTACTTTGAACCAATCCTGGAAGAAACTCCTACAAAACACCGGTTGTAAGTATATATATATATATATATATATATAAATTGGCATAATGGTTAGAATGTTCGCCAATGGCCCAGGAGACCAGAATTCAATCTCAGGTCAGGTCATACGAAAGACTAAAACATTGGTACTTGATACCTCCTTGCTTAACATTTAGCATTATAAAGAAAGGATCAAGGATAAGTGGAACAATCCAAGGAAAGGAGCTGCGCCCTCCACTACACCTCGATGTAGTAGCTATTGAAAAGAGAGCCTTTGGTTCGCCCTCGACTGTGGTCACCTAACTTATATTTGCCACCTATGTCCCACCTCACAAACCATACAAGTAAGACGAACAAGACATACCAGGCACTGCAAGAAAAGCAAGGACATGGACAACTACACATGGATGTACCAATATTGGCTAACCAGCAACGATTTACATATATCAGCTCTCTGCGGACACTGGATACTGCCGAGAAGACCTACCAAGAGTGATCGATAATAAGAACGAATGGAGAGAAAGACTTGATGATATTCAACGAAAATATATTTAATATAACCTTACAATAACAAAGCGGTTAATGGTTAAAGTGATGGCCCTGCGGAATCGTAGTAAGCGAGTTCGAAGTCCACTCACGCTATTAGGTTCACGTTCGGACAAATACCCTTGGGAAAGGTATGAACACCCTTAACTTCCCAGCTATGGGTTAAATAGTACCCCTACTGTTCTTCTAGAAGGATGACTTTGGCATTAAATAACTACACAGGTTGGTATGCCATTAAACAAAAATAAATAAATAACAAAGAAAATAAGATTAAAGAATCAGTTTTTGGAAGTCGTTCACTTTTGTAGCTAAATGGATATTCGTGTATATTTGAGATAAAATAACTTATGAGTGGGGTGGTTCGATTTTCAATGAAGCTAATGTTGCTCGGTCGGAAGAAAGTTAAGGTTGATAACAATTCATATGCATATTCTGGAGGAAAATCTCTGGTCATAAAAAAAATAAGATTGAAAATCAACAATCTTCAAAAGTCAGGCTGATTGCCCGGATTTCTTTAACTGTCTCTCTTTCTCTATCACATCATTCGTATAAGTGTTTATTTACATGCATATATTCATATAAATCGGTTTATATATATATATATATATATATATATATATATATATTTACATGTATATATTCATATAAATCGGTTTATCTATACATATATATAAACCGATTTATATAGGAATATATACATATGAATAAATATATATATATATATATATGTATGCATATGGTTTTATAGATATATACGTTTCGCCAATGATTGTGGAAGTCAGGGTTCAATCCTAGGTCAAGTCGTACTAAAGACTCAAAAAATGGTAGTTGGTGTCTCTTTGCTTAACACTCAGCATTTTAAAGTACGGATCAAGGGTAAGTGGAGCAATCCAGGGAAAGGAGTATCGCCCTCCCTACATCTCAGTGTAGTGGCTGTTGAAAAGGGAGCTTTCGGATCACCCTCGACTATTGTTGGCCAACTTATATATATATTAAATACATATATATGTATATATGTGAGTGTGCGTATACATACATACATATATATATATATATATATATACGTGTATTTTTGCTATATATATATATATATATATATATATATATATGCATGGATATTTTAATATTTTATATATATATATATATATATATATGCATTTTTATGTATAAATATATATAAATACGTATATATATATAAGTAAATAATGGAAAATGATCTTACAATGTTGAGAAAAACATTGAAAAACAAGTGGTCGTGGTATTGTTATAGATTCTTCTGACTATTTCCAAAAACTAATGGATTTACTTGATGATATTTACACCTATGAACAGATCAATAATTTTAATGTCTTACAAAAACTTGTCTCAAAAGAGGATAAATTCTGGTCTTCATTAATTACCACCCCATCATTCCTAAAATTTATGGTCTTCCTGAAACCCCTGAACCTGATATTCTGTAAAGACTTATCATCTCTGGCATAGGATCTACACCCCCATAACATCTCTACATTTTTTTGCTAAAACATTGGGTAGGTACTATCATCGATAATTTTGGCTCACTCCTTAATAAATTAACCAATATTAATATGAAAAACAAATCTTTAGCTTGCTTGGATATCAAATCCCAATACACTAACATACCCGTCTATAGGTGTATTGAACGTTTAGAAATTCACCTTCGAAAAACTAACACTATATTACCCCTAGCTGTGTCTAAATGAATTAAAATCTGTACTCTTTGTACATCGCATTGTTATTTCCTACACAATACGTTTTATTGACAGAAATTTGGTTTACCTATGGTGTTATATAGCCGTGAGACAACTATATGCGGAAACATAGTCAACAATAATGACGAACGAACACACTTCTTTCGAAAAATATACCTCTCACACTTCATTCGAAATGGTTGTGTGTGAGAGGTGAATTGGAGACAGAAGAGACTGCAACATATTGACCCCAAGTTCCTCTGACTATAGCAGCACTTCTTTCTCATTCTACTGGGCTGCTCAACCGGGGGTCCTGATGGCCCAAGCCCTCTGCTGGGAGCTGGTTCTCACTGCCCCGAACTGCAACTCGAACTTTAACTGCCTGACTCCAACTCGAACTGTCTGTGGCACCGGGTTATATAATTGTTTGACGTACACCTGCTTCCCGTGGGTGTCGCAATTGTACCGAATTCAACCCGTCCACGGTCAAGGTTATATCTTGATATCTTCGACCGGATGCACCTGTTTCTTGTTTGACGGCTGGGTCGAAGGTCAGTATGTTACAATGGGTTCCTCTCTTAGTTCTGTTCTTGCTTGCATTTATCTTGAATCCCTAGAATCAGGTCCTTCTAAATATATTGTCTTCTGTGATGCTAGTTACTTCAGATACATAGATGACGTTTTACTTATTTAACCACAAGATCTTAATTTAAATAGGATCACTGAGAGACTAAATAATGTAGAACCTTCTATGAAGTTCACATATGAACTTGAATCCAACAAAATTCTACCTTTTTCGGATGTCTTTCTTATAAGGAATATAATTAAGAATTCAAAATTAACCGTAAACTCACCTGTAAAAATGACCACTAACATTTCTATTTACACCACAACACTAACACTAAAAGAAGAATTATCATAGGTTTTTACCTTCGTATTTGTTCCTTTCTAAACCTTCTTTACTCCAAATATTTTATACTCTTTTCTAAATCTAAAACCCTTTAAATTCAAAATAGAAATCGATCTCGAACTGCCATCAACATTCCCTCTGATAAAATTAGATTCCTCCTTACACACATTATTTTACCTAACAATTCTTCCACTAACATTATTGGAAAAAACTTAAATAAACTTGGCATTAAAACTGTCACTTTATTTTCTAAAACTATCTGCAATTTACAACACTCGAGTCCTCGACACGATATAATTTCTGACGCCGGTGTTTACTGTATTTCGTGCAAAGACTATAAATTGAAATATTTCGGCGAGACTTCGAGAAATATATAAAAAAAAAAGTACATACGAACACAGAAGAGATATTACAGCAGGTAATCTTAATAATGCATTTCTTCAACACATATCTAAAACTGATCATAACTTCGATTTTAATGCCGCCAAAATGTTAGCCTATATCCATAAGAAAAGATTGAGACAAATTTTTGAAGCCGGTGCAATTTCACTTTGTCAGTCTGTTAATAATCGACCGAGCTTTTTCAACGTTTCACTTTTTCTTGGAAAATTGGTCTTAAACGGCTACAATATATTCAATCTTTAATCAATTATTTTCCATTTTTCACACTTTTCCCTCATTAAACTTATGTCCTATCCACCGTATTATACGTTTGATCTCACTTTCCCCTTTTCAATTTCCTTTCCTTGGTAGATATATTTATCAGGTCATTTGTTCATTTTTGCTAATTCCATTATTTAAAACTTCACCCACCTTTCTCCAACACTAACTACAGTTTTTCTACTTTTTCATCTATCGACATATCAATTCACATACGGTTGATTTTTCTTATGATTTAACCAAATTCAATTATTTACTTATGATACATTCGTATGTTTCTAGTTTCTCACACCTTTTTCTTCTCTCTTCCATCATTCCATTCCTTTTTCTTTCCTCCCCTTCTCCTCTCCCTTCTCTTCCTTTCTCTCTTTTCTTGCTTTTCTTTCCTTTCTTCTCTTTTCCTTCTTTTATCTTTCTTTCCCCTTCTTTTTCTTTCTTTCTTTCTGTAAACCCTTGTATCTCTTGATGGTTCCGTTTGTTTTACATAATTGACTTGCACAGTCACATGATATTTTTAAAATATGAACGCTGACTTATTGATCAGACGGTTAAAGCCTCCTTCTCTGTATATATAATCTCTTTTGTTTTGTATTTCGAGAAGCATCCATCGGTGATCTAACGACACTTCATAATATCTTTTCTAAGTCCTGATGATGGTTTATTGAAACCAAAGCATAATAACGTCGACTTTCTTTAATATTAGATTCTTCACTTTGGATTAATTGGTTTTTCAATATTTTTCTCCACACACACACACACACACATATATATAAGTATATAAATCCTGAATGAGACTGTTTTCATACAGGGAAAATACCATTGGGAGAGGTATGAATCTAGCTATCCTCTCTCCAGCTATGAGTACATAGCAGTGCAGACTGAACACTTTAGCCTTAGTATGGCAACCAATCTTGCAGAAGGAAAACTCTGAAGTCAAACCTGTTAAACACTGAATAGAAATTGACCATGTATCACATCCATCTCGTGGCAGAGGGGTAGGTAAATACATATATGCATATGTATATATGCATATATAAATACGTATAGTATACATTTAAATATATATATATATATATATATATATATATATATATATGTGTGTGTGTGCATATATATATATATATATATACATATATATATATATATATGTGTGTGTGTGCATATATATATATATATATATATATATATGTGCGTATATATATATGTGTGTGTGTGTGTATATATATATATATATATATATATATATAAGTGTATGTGTGTGTGTGTGCATATACGTGTATGCGTATATATATATATATATATATATCTGCGGTGCATATATATGTGTGTGAATGTGTGTTTATATTTATATATGTGCATTTACATATGTAAATGCATATAAATATATATTAGTATATGCGTATATACGTTACCGGCCAAAATTTTGGGACAACATTGTTTTTTTCCGTCTAAACTTAAAAAAAATGAATGAAATTTCAAATCTTTCAAGAAATCAATTTATTTTTCTATGATTGCATGTAATCATGTTATAATTTAAATCTAAATGAACATGGAATTATAATAATTCTGATAAAAAGAAATCTATATTTTATCATTAAATAATCCACCACCAGCACTGCAAAGTAAATTCTAGGCATCCTTTCAAGTATCTTGTAAAACGTGGTTCCTCGTCAATGTGTAAATGTGTAAAGAACTCCTGATTTTTCTTCGGCAGTTTATTTGGAACTTTACGATCGATTTCATTCCAGTCTTGTTCAATTGATGAAAGATCAGGAGATTGAAAGGGCTGCGTCAAAATTTACAAAATTCCTTTTTCTTTCTTTGATTTTAGATAATTTGTACACAGTTTTAAACTGTGTTTTGGATCATTATCTTGTTGCAAAACAAAATTTTGTCCAATAATGCAGCAAGCAGAAGAACTGCATGTCTCTACAGTATTGAATGATACTTTTGCTTTCACAAATTTGAACAAAGTGTCCAGAAATCTCATCTCCAAATCCTCCCCAGACCATTGCAACCCCTCAACCATGCTTAACAATTGGCACAATCAAATTTTCACTAATTCGTTCGGAAGGAATTTGGCAGACAAAAACTCTTCGTTTACTTCCAAAAAGCTTATATTTGAACTCATCTGTTCATTGTATCTTTTTCCAATCTTCTGTAGTCCAGTCCTTATGCTGTTTTGCCCATTGTAGATTTTTCAACTTATTTTTTTCTTTTTAAATACAGTTTTCTTTACTGACACACATCCATTAAACCCAACAGAAAGAAGTCTCTTAACAGCCGTAATAGATCTTGCATGAGTTGAATTAAATTCAACTGTTAGTTCGAGAGATTTTGTCCTTTTTGCTAGACACGATCCAGTGTCCATCCTCCACAACAGAAGTTACTCTGGGCCTCTTAAATCTTTTTCTGTGATCATTTACACTTTTTAATATCTGTAATATTCTAGCCGTCTGACGATCGGAAAACCCTTCTATCGGAAGAATTTTCATTAATGTTGATTTTTCAATAATAATTTGTTTAGTTCTTGGTATTTTAACGATTTTTGAAAACTAATTTCAATGACACATTAATATAAATTGAATTGAACCTCTCCTAAGCTGTAGAGTGGAAATATTTGCAAATTTCTATTTTACAATTACAGCAATTTTTCTTCTTACCTCCTATAAAGATTTTCTTTTTTCTAAATTCTCCAACAATTTTTTTATTCCGCCTACTTTTTTTTTATGAATGCATACGACACATCATCATGTTTGTCATTTCAATGTTCGTTTCCCCGAAGATAGCTTCAGCTTGGACCGAAAGTATTTGAAAAAATATGATACTTTCTTGAATTTATTCCATCCAGATGTCAGGTTATTCATATGAAGACTTCAACGGATCAACTAAAAAAAAAAAAGGCAGAAAGGAAAGGTCTGTCTTATTTAATAAAACATGTCTGTATATATATGTGTGTATATATATATATATATATATATGAATACCTATGTATATATATGTGTGTATAAATATGTATATGTATAAATGTATTAATGCATGTCGGTGTATATATATATATATATATGTGTGTGTGTGTGTGAATATCTATGTATATATGTATGTGAAAAAGATATTTGGTTATACTAAGGTCAAAATTATTGAGAAAGGCTTGTATTTAGTATGATAAATAAAACCATTGTGGTGCTTAACTTGTTTCATAAAAATAACACTTTTAGGATGAGAAATAGAAATTTTTGAGGGTGGCCAAATACTTTTGACTGGTAGAGTATATATGTATGTGCATGTGAGTACTCATACATATATCTATGTAAATAAGTATTCATGTATTCATATATGTATGCTTGTATATATGTGAATATATGCATACATATATATATGTAAGTATATATATATATATATATATATATATATATATATATATACATATATATATCTGTTGGTACGTACACACACGCACATATATATATATATATATATATATATATATATCTATCAAAGCTGAGTTTATATATATATATATATATATATATACTCAGCCTTGTCTCTTTTGGACAAGGGGCAGATTCTTCTGGGGGTGGGGAGTTCCAGCTGAGACCAGGCGATTGAATTTATATCGCACACCCAGCAAAAACACAAGATGAGCCCTGGAAAACAACGTATCCCATCAATATTGTACCGTCCGTAGATACGTTCGTTATTATTTCATCTGTTCGTCTTTTTTTATCAAATTTCATTCATTAAGTCAGAAATTTGTTTTATTGAGCTTCGTTATATCCGAAATGAGTTATATCGAGGTTCTTTATAGCGATGGTTTGCACTATATTACTCTATGTTGTCATTTGCAATGTGGTACTACTTTTGTTTTCTTTCAAAACTCATGTTTGCTACATTTAATTTGACATTATTTCCCCTCGCGTAGAAGGCAACAACAAAGTGATGTAATAAGACTGCAGCACATTCAGCTGAGGCAAGAGAAAAACGTGCCAAGTCTTGAGAGATTTAAGAGATAAGTACAGGCGCGTGAACAGACACGTGAAATGAATTTATCTTTCCATTCCCCTACTCCGCTATTATTACTGTTTCCTTATTTATTTACCGTTTCACTATAATTCGACAAATGTCTTTTTCCTCTGTCTATCTTTGCTCAACCCAAGGACGTTTAGAAATAGGGCCACTAGATTTTCTATGATAGTTAATGGAAAGCAGAAACATGATTTTAAGCGCGTTTGTTTTTGAAATTCGCAAAACTTTAAAAAGTTTTTTTTTATATTGTTCAGCTATACGAAAGGATGCTGAAAAGTACTCGGGCTGACCGAGAGGTGAATGATCTTAAAATGGTCCATGTAAATTCTTGCGCGTGAATAAAATTTTGGCAGGGTCGATAAAAGCCTGGGAGTTTACGGGATGAATTCATTAGTTTGCATTTATGAATTCCATCATAAAAGAACAAATATAATATATTGTCTGCCAAATACACTACTCGCTATCGCCTGCCTGTTGTTGACTTCCTTGTCGAACTTGATCTTGACATCCGACGTAATGGTACACCCTAGTTAGTTGAACCGATGGACACTGCCTTCAACTCCATGCCAATAGTGATATGAGGAGGGAAGTACTTTTGCAACTGAAGTCCTATCGAAGCTGGGCTGGGTCCGTCTCTAGGATGAGGTATCATCGCTTGCCCATGATCATACTATACAAAAGGTGCTGCAGGTTAGGGGAGTACTACTGTCTTCTTTACAGTGGAACTCCCCCAACCTGTAGCACCTCGGAAAAGGTACTTCTTTCCTCATATTACCATTGGCAGGGACTTGAAGTGACTTCTAGCTCAAAGAGCTGGACAGCCTCTGCGAAGCATGTAGTAATGCGCTGCAAAGCTCTTTCAGCGTGGCCAAAACAGAGGTCTCAGATCAGTTGCTTCAGGATGTTTATGTGGGTCTTTGATCGTCAGAGATTAAACGGGCAGCCATCAAGACGCTACCTGATGTAGACTCCGTCCTCATTTTCAAGATTTTTATTGGTCTATTTGAGCATCATGCTGAAGAAGAGAGTGAAGAGACTTGGTTCTTGGAAGCAACCCTGCTTCACACATGATCAGAAAGGGCTCTGTTGCTTCTGGTTTGGCCACGCTGGTCTTTTTGCAACTGGATGATCATGGCTAAGAACTTTGAAGGACAGTCGAGTCGTTCCATGTGTACCATAGCCATATACATGAATATGCGAAATGGACATATAATTTTCATATATATATATATATATATACATAGAACATAGGAATCTCGAAACACGAAAAACACTTACGACTTCTCAGTTCAGGTACGAAACTTTTTATTACCTTTGAGTTTAAAGGTTCTTCGACATAAGGAGAGAGATACACATTCTTTCTATTCTGGCTTTTTCATCTCCCCTCCCCATCTCGTGCGGCACCTGCCCAAGGCCTCCGCGAGCAAGCAAAAGTCAACCGTCTTCACCTGAGTCAGGATTCAACTCAACTGACTTTTTCAAAAAAGATCCCAAAATCCTCTGCGCGCTTCCGGTGCGTGACGTCATTTGCACTTGCTAGCCCCGTTTCCCATCTGGGCTATTGTGACATCTCTGAGTGACACGTGCACTCCGCATGCGCGCGTGAACACCTGTGTGAATGTTGCACCTAAGTAACCCATGCACTGAGCCGAAAGGTTCTCAGCTTAACTAAACCCAAAGGCATAAAACGAAATCCCTCGGCCATTATATTACACATGATCTACAACATTTCTCTTCTGCTCACTGTGCCAAATGATTTCATCAAATCAAAGAACGTTACATACAGCCACCTGTTTTTCTCCTGGCACTTCTCTTGGAGCTGCCGGAGAACAAACACCAGGTTTGTTGTGCTCCTGTTGGCTTAGAAATTGCACTGACTTTCTGGAAGATGTTCTGCAGGTGTTGTAGTACAACAAACACCGGAAGAAGGGGACTAAGATCAGCGTGAATAGAGCAATTTTTCTTGCTACCCACCGATACACCTAAGAATCGCAGGTCACTTATCGGCACAATCTACAATTCCTTGAACATAAGTGGTCTCGATAAGAGACCCTCAACAAACCTTAACCCTAACTAGGCCTGTCTGCCTACTATCCTTAACATTCACTGGAGTGGCTTCGTCACCAATTTTGAAGTCCTTGAAAAAAACAATCACTAGCTTCAAGGCTATGCAACTAAAGTTCTAGCGAAGCTAGGCTGGGCACGTCTCTAGGATGGAGTATCATCGCCTGCCCATGATCATATTATGCAACGAGCTCTCCGCAGGTTACCGCAATAGAGGGGCACTAAAGCTGAAAATTGTGACGCCTAGCGTCTTACCACCAAGCACGTTGTCTCCTTTGAAAACACCCATTCTCAAGAACAAAAGATGCAAGAGTAAGAACCTCAATACTTTACCTTTAAGCTCTGAAACTTTTTCAGTTGTGGCCGCTGCGGCTATGCCTACCTGTACTGTAGCGGCCTTATCAATCACGCCACTATGATAAAGATTATGTATATATATATATATATATATATGTGTGTGTGTGTGTGTGTGATATATGTATATATAATTTTGAATGGAGGAATTGATATATTATGTTAGAAATTACCTTGACAAGAAAATCCAGCAGACACCTACATGCAACATACGGAGCACTGAACTGCTGTTTCGACCTTATTAGGTCTCCTCAGCAGTGCACACCGTGATCTCCACCACTGGAGATCGAACCAACAACCACAGTATGCAGAAACCGAAACTCTACCATTGGGCCACCGGTTCATGCCACATATAAGCGATCCTGAATTAACAAGTCATGGTAAATTGCGCGACCACTTGACCTAATGAGTCTTTTTTATAGGTACGTATTCCCAACAGAAGACACGGCTACCTCCGAGGCTACGTCGCATGTAGGTGTTTGCCGGATTTTCTTGTCATGGTAATTTCTAACATAATATTTATAATACATATACATGATTCATATATAATTTGTATATATACATATACAATAAATATATAAAATTTATTCATAAATATATAGTTTATAATGTGTATATATATATATATATATATGAGTGTGTGTGTGTTTGGCCAATACTTCTGAACGAGCAGGATGTGATACAAGGTCAGTTGTTAAGTCGAGTTTAACAGGTTTAAATTCAGAGTTTTCATTCTCCTAGACTGGTCGCCACACAAAGGTTAAAGAACTTAGTCTTCTCTATTAATTAACCGAAGCTTGAGTGAGAATAGATGGATTCATACTTTTCTTAAGCGTATTTGTGCTATGTGAAATACAAATAACCTCGTCCAGGATTTGAACTCGGGTCGTCGTGTCTACTTTCTTCGATGATAACCACTACACAACAAGTGTGTGTATATCTTTTTATATGTGTGTGTGTGTGCATTTGTATATGAATATGTATGTGTGCATACGTATATATATATATGCGTGTGTATGTATATGCGTATATATATGCACGTGTGTGTATACTTATATAAATGTGTGTGTATTTGTATACGAATATATATAAATGTGTGTGTGTGTGTGTGTGTTTGTATGTGTTTACGTATATATATATATATATATATATATACACACGTTTGACATGTTATACATTGAGCTTGTGTTAAACAAGGAAACATGAAACATTAGCAAATGAACAATGAAACTAAACCAAACCAAACCTTACTCCTAGGGCATCATATGTGGTGTCCTGGTCAGCAATTTGGATAAGCAGAACATAGTGAGTTCAATTCTCTCTCGATGCCCCAATGTTCCGGCTTAGAACTATAACTAAGCTAAGCTTAGTAAATAACTATCTGCCTGACGGTTTCGTAAAACTGTTCTGACAAAACAAAATTATGAAACAAACCGAATAGGCGAAAGGTCTCTCTTACAACTCTTAGAATTTAAAAGAAAAACCTCGCTGCTTTGCCTTGGCTGTAATCGTCACGTTTTTCTGTAATCACATAAAATATATCTGGCACGCATTCTTTTCTTCCAATGTGACCTTCAAACACTGTTCAAGACACCCCGTTCGTAAGTGAAACATCAAAAAATGTCTTTGGTAATTGTGAAGACTGCCTCGTCTCTTACACTCTTCCTTTCTCTCGTATACTCTCGATATGCAATGACAGATGATCATATTGGTTACAAGAAATTTTCCTTGCGTTATTTATTGCTATCATTTTTATTATTCACCGGTACGGGTCAAAAAGACTAAGAGCGACTAAAGACGTGGAACATGCAAAAAATATTATAACTTTAAGACGATCATTGATTTTTTTCTTTTCCCTAAATTTATGAAACAAAGGTCAAAGCAAGGGCAAATGCTTGTTCTTCTACGTGGTTTTATTGCAGAAAGGTTTTTTCTCTATCTGAATCTTTCAAAAATCAGACGCAGCATTAACATTTTATAGTGTAGCATATTTTTCTTGTTTTGATTGGTTGCAATAATTGGAAATTTTTGACTCTTCTTTTCAACTGATTTAGAAATCCAAAGATGAGTCAAAAGTTTTCCAATATTTTGGTAGTACGTTTGGTACAATTATTTAACCGAATTCGTGAAAGTAACGAACCACACTGGACAATGAAATGCCAAACTCACCTGACACTCTCCGAGTGCTTCTCACCGGATTTGCCTCTATGGCTTGAAGTACTGTCTCGGCATCCACGGTTTTAGAACTACCCGACCTCAGCTGATTGTCGATGTTCTTGCAGCTCGTGAGAAATTTCTTGAACCACCTGGTTCGTTTTTTATTTATTTGTTTAATGACATTTCAATATCAGAGGGTTATTTGCTGTCAAAGCCATCCTTATAGAAAAACGGGAATAGTATTATTAAACCAATAGCTAGCCCATCTCGTTATAGTACTAAGATCAGCTGCGCCTTCATATTTCGCGCAACAAATATTTTTGGTTGTTTTCGCTGTGTTATGGTTCGGTTCGAACTCGAAAAGTATGTTCCCAGAACGTTGCATATTGATCTGAACGGCTTTCAAATTACACAACGAGTAAAACTGTGCACAAAGTGTCAGCGCACCAATTAACACGATACTACCAACCACAATTTGAATTGCTCCTGTTCGTGATATATGAGCTGCAGATTATTACGTACTGAAATATTGCAAAACTATTGATTCACTCAAGAACTTTTAATAATTTTTCGTTCGTTTATATTTTACTTTTTTTTTTTTTTAAATCTAACCTTTCGTGGTTACTTTACATTGTGAAACTATTCTCTTCACATCTCTCCACGTCTTTTGTCTTGACTCCACTTTGTTCTGTTCTCATTACTTATTTTTAAGTGAACTTTAATCTTAATCTGGCAATAAAATCTTGTGCCTATTGATTTATACATTTAAGTGAACTTTAATCTTAATCTGGCAATAAAATCTTGTGCCTATTGATTTATACATTTAAGTCAACTTTAATCTTAATCTGGCAATAAAATCTTGTGCCTATTGATTTATACATTTAAGTGAACTTTAATCTTAATCTGGCAATAAAATCTTGTGCCTATTGATTTATACATTTAAGTCAACTTTAATCTTAATCTGGCAATAAAATCTTGTGCCTATTGATTTATACATTTAAGTCAACTTTAATCTTAATCTGGCTATAAAATCTTGTGCCTATTGATTTATACATTTAAGTCAACTTTAATCTTAATCTGGCAATAAAATCTTGTGCCTATTGATTTATATATTTAAGTGAACTTTAATCTTAATCTGGCAATAAAATCTTGTGCCTATTGATTTATACATTTAAGTCAATTTTAATCTTAATCTGGCAATAAAATCTTGTGCCTATTGATTTATATATTTAAGTCAACTTTAATCTTAATCTGGTATTAAAATCTTGTGCCTATTGATTTATATATTTAAGTCAACTTTAATCTTAATCTGGTATTAAAATATTGTGCCTATTGATTTATACATTCATTCTTAAGAGGAAGCTACACTTCTCCAGTTTTCCTTGCCCTGTCGGCTTGGGCTATAGAATACGCCAACTGCATTTCTGCAGAGGGGTAAGCCCCCCTCCATGAGAGTCCTGGATATGACACTAAACAATCTGATGGTGAGGTTCCAGTAATGCTGGAGCTTTGGGGAATGCGGAGCACCCCTTCATTACCATTGATCCCAGGTCCACCCTGCCCGGAATGGTAGCACCTGATAGGGCCCTATCTATGGGTTAAATGGAACTAAACTGCATACTTATGCTAAACTGAATTTTTTGAATCAAAACTTTTTGACTGAACTGAATAGCTTGAAATAGAAATGTTTTTGACAATATACTGTGTACTTACATTTAAACTGCGTGCATATGCTAAACTGAATTATTTGAAATGTAACTGTTTTTGACATTGAAACTCTACTTACACTAAACTGAATTGTTTAATATAGAACTTCTGTGCTTATACTAAACTGAATTAGCTGAATTAAAACTGAATAAATTGAATAGCTTGAAATAGAAATGTTTTTGACAAACTGTGTATTCATGCTAAACTGAATTGTTTGAAATAGAACTGAATATTTGCATAAAAATGGTTTTGGCGTTAAATAACCTAGAAAGGTTGATATGCCATAAAACCCAATCAACCAACCAACCAACCGACCAACCATCCAGTTTTCCATTTGGGAGGTACGCTCACCGTAACGGTTATTGTAGCTAATGGAATCGGCGACCAGAGTTCAAATTCTGAACAAGGCTGTTGGCATTTCACCTTCATGACAATGCCCATGAATAATATGAATCATAGTTGTTGGAACATTTAGAGCGACGTGAGTCACAAATGTAAATTTATTTTTATTCACAAGTTACATTATTACTCATAAAAATAAGAGTCATGTTTCGTGGTCGTGAATGGTCACTAGGCCGAAGAAGCTTGTGAAGTTTTCCCCTAGACTCCTTGAGATACAGCGATTCAGCCGTCGGCTTACACCGGGTTTTAGCTTCCAGCTGCGAATTCTGTTTAGGAAAAGAGTCTCTAATCTTCCTCTCCACGCTGAATCTGTTGTCAGTGATCGATTCAGGAGCATCAGCTTCTTGGCTAGCCAATGACTAGTCAAGTCCGGCACCCTTACTCCCTCCCTCCAGTGCAAGGTCGTTAGAAACAGACCTTCCAACGAACCACTGGCATGCTCCTCCCTTCCAAAAAAGTTAGAACAGCAGTTGCTCCAAACCCCTTAACCGAGCCGCAGACAGCCGGTAAAGGATCAGGGGGAAAATTTACATGGCGCAGACCTCTGCCCTGCCCTTTAAGGATAACCACCTTCGAGTCCAGGTCCACGTTCAAATTTTGGACAAAGTTTTTTGCATTTCCCTTCTCGCTGATACTCTTGGGAAATTCATGAATACATATGTTGTTCTTCCTCAGCTATAGATATGTAGTACAGCAATCTCGGTTCTTTAACCTTGGTTCGGCAACCAGTTCAGGAGAAGGAAAACTCTGCAAACCAGCTGTACTCAACTGAATTACGCGTCAAAGTGAATAAAGACTTAAGCATGAGGAAGGGAAGATTATATGCGCATCAGGGCGTTCCACGATGTGCAGGTGGTCTAATCCATTCCATGGGTGGTGATTGGCTGCCAGCTCAAGAGTGGCTATGCTAGCAGGCATATATATCAGCCCGCTCATGGATATATTTCTGTCTGTTAGCGGGCCTCCAGCCGGGCCACCGAACCGGTAAGTGTTGTTTATTGTTTTATCCTGCGCGTTAGGGCATTAACCTCTTCAAAAATGATAGATGTTTAATTGAATTGTTAGTCATACATAACAATAATTGGAACTATTTGACTCTCTGCAAATGAATGAGTAATGTTGAGTGGAATTATTTGTGCTAAATAATAGTACTTGTGACTCTGAAACTGTGCGCCTAAATTGAGTTATTGGTATTACATAACAATACTTGGAACTACTTGACTGGATGCAAATGAATGAATAGTGTTGAAAAGAATTATAAGTGTTATATAGCATTACTATTAACAACCTCACTGTTTGCAAACAAATGATTACTATTGAATGGAATTATAAGTGTTAGATAGCAATAATTAAAACGATTTAACTGTTTAGAAACAACAGCAATATTTGTGTTCAAACTAATTTTTTCTTATCCATTTAAAAATGAAATTACCAACAAACTATTCTCTTTTAAATCATAAGTATATCCATTTAAAACATGAGCTAATGAATGATATTGAATTGTTGTTATGGCATAGCAATACTTGAAAATATTTAACTAAGATACAAACAGATGATTTGTAATAAATAATATTATAAAAAATACCTGAAACCCTTTAACTGAGAGCAAAAAAATAAGCTCAGGCGCGTTCAAAAAATGTTATCAAGAAAAAGTGTTTACAAATCATCTATTTAATATGTATAAACAGGATTTGGCATTTAACAACCTGCAATGGTTGATATACTGTAAAACCAAACCAAACAAAGTGATATCCCTGACGTCAAACGCAGACCCTACTTATATTCACTCCTTCAACAAAATATACAACTTTAATAGGAGGCTGCTACAAGTTAAATATGTGTGAGCCACGATCCTACACTAAATAAACAAACTGTAATTGAACAAGAAGTGGGTATTGCCTGTAGCAGAGGTATCCAATCTTTTATCTATATATGAAACTTAGAAAGAATCTTTCATTTATATATATATATATATATATATATATATATATATATATATATTTCAGAAAAGAATAACAGATTAAAGAATCTCGAGAAAAAATCTGATCTTATATGAATAAAATAGCAAGTGTCTGGAGATTCAATGACTCTGTCGTTTTTGTAGTAGTTTTATCGGATTGTCAGTGATGAGAGTAGAAATGGCTTAACGTTGCCCATAAAATGAAATTTTTGAAGTAATATTAATATTGTAACCTAATATTACTACTTTTGACTAAGCTTCTCTGTCAAATTTTAATGTCGAACCACCATAGGAACATTTCCCCTTTCTCATGAACCCAGACAGTTCCTACATCTGTCCGTCTCGTGAGACGATGGATCTACGCCTAGATCAAGGCACAAGCTTGGGCAAGGAAGATTGGCAGTTATCCATGCAGCAAGTCTCCCTTCTCCACGCCACCGATTTTGTTTAAGGGTCGAAGGGAAAGTACCGATAATGTTTGTCATTTGTATCGTTACAGGAGTTGTTAGAACGAAGATGAAGACACTCGATACAGATGACGAGACCAACCCGACTGGAAAGCAGTAGCCGGAGTCCCTAAGTTTAAGACATCCGACATAGAGACTCCATGTACTCTGTTTGCTAAACCATGGTTAGAGAACCCACTACTCCCTACAATTTTGCCCATAGCTGTTTTAGGGTAGAAAAGAGGAAATCATATCTTTCTTATTGGGATTAGTGAAAAATTATAACCAATAGCTTTGGCTGGAATATGAGCTTGGTTCACCAAATCCATTTTCCACATCAACCAATACACTAGTTGCCCTGCGATACTCTCTCTTTCTTACACACACACACACACACACACACATACGCACAGACATATAGATGCGCACATGCATACATACAAACACACACACTCATACAGATACATCATTTTATTTAGAGGTGTGCTTTTCGTAAAAGTTATCGTAAGATAGGAAATGGGATCAGTGACCCGAGTTCGAATTCTGGATGAAGCTGATTATTTCAATTCGTGCTACGGCTTTCGTGAAAGACATGAATCCATCTGTTTCATTCCCCTGCAATTTGTAAAATAGTGAGACAAACTGTGTTATCTGGCTTGATAAGGTAACTAATCTAGAAGGAAAACGCTGAATTCAACTCATCAATACTCTACCTAAAATTTGCTCTTGTGACATATCCGGCTCATAGCACACACACACAGAGTCATATATAGCGTTCTCATTGTAACGCTATTCAATGATTATATCAATGTCTCTGTTTAGGAAGGAATGAAATATTCTAATTATCATTCTATAGATATCTTTATATTATTGAGAATTTTGATGATGAAAAAATTATAGTCAGTACAAATGCAACCCCACCTCAGGAAAAAAAATTAAAATTCAGTTGCAAATTGGACTGGACACCATTTTATTAAACGGTATAAGTGTATTGCTCAAACAAAAAACCTTGCTATCATGCACTGTTTTTACTGGTTACAGTTATATATATATATATGTATATATATAATGATAATTTAAGTGATGAATAGGTAATTTTGCCTAATGAGTTGAGTGTTCTCCAATGGTCCGGAAGACCAGGGTTCAATCTCAGGTCGAGTCATACCAAAGACTCAAAAAATGGTACTTGATGCCACCTTGCTTATCACACAGCATTATAAGATATGGATTTAGGGTAAAGTGGAGCAATCCAGAGAATAGAGTAGCGTCCTCTCCTTCACCTCGGTGAGGTAGCTGTTGGAAAGGGAGCCTTCGGGTCACCCTCGACTAAGGTCACCAACTTTACTTTATATATACTTAATAACATGGAGATTTATTAGCAGAAAAGCATCCGGGTTATTAAATACGTATAAAAACTAATATATATGTTTTCATTATTATTATATAATAGCTCTATCAAAGATATTGAGAAGTATCTTAATAATACTACTTTTGGTCTACCACTCACCAACAACGTGCAATAGTGATAACCACACAGTGATGTAATATATATATATATATATATATATATATATATATATATATATATATATGTGTGTGTGTGTGTGTGTGTGTGTGTGTGTGTGCAAGCTATAATAAAAAAAAGTAATGAGATTGAATTTTTAAATAAAAGATTATCCTTGTCAAATTGATTTAAAGTAAATTGAGTTGAATTAAATTCTGTATATACTATTTTTTGCTTTTGTCTTGAACCAAATCAGCTTTATGCGAACATGCCGTATATACTGATGTATAAGTCGACCTAACTTTTTCAACTACAACTCTGATCCCATATACATTAGTTTATCTAAGATATAACTAACAAGTGAGAACTGTTTGACAGTTATTGACAAGCTTGTAGAAGTAGAAATTCGAACAAAATATTATTACTCATTATATATCGAATACACTCGTGTATAGGTCGATACTTGATTTATTAAATTTTTGAAGTCAACAGTTCGTTTTTCCTTCCTTTTAATTTTGAATTTTGCGCTTATAAAACTATTAGTCATGTATCTATCGATGGAAATACTTTGCCTCAAAATTAGATCTTTAAAAATTCGACCTATACATGAGTATATATGGTACTTATTTGCATGTGGAGGGTTAGGGTTTCTACGTGGAAATTTACTAAGCTTTTTGCTTAGATGTGGCACAAGGCCATATGAAAGAGGCACCCAATGAGAGTCGAACTCACTCGTGTAGGTTTGCTAGTCGAGCTTGCTAACCATTACACCACCAGGAGAGTCCACGCGTTGTAATGTGGTTGTATCTAGCGAGTTCGAACTCTAGTCGCACTATTGCGTTCCCTTTCGGACCAACACTTTTGCGAAAGTTATAAATTTCCGACTATCGGGTTAAATAGTACCCCAATGATTGCTTTGACATTAAGCAACCCATGAAGTTTGGTATGCCATTAAACAAAGAAGCCAAACCAAACCCGATTAATTGCGTGTAAATGGTTGTGCGTATTACAGTACTATACAAATTTGAACTGATTACACAGCAAAGGGGTCATTTTGAAATATTCTAAAATATTAATAGAATAAGACATGAACGCATCTGTTCGAATATTACGCTCCTGTCATCACTTCATGTAAATAATCGATCATTTTGTTTTGATTAGGAAGAAAAGAAGGAAAGAAAAACACACTGTCAGCCAGAAAAGAAATTAAGTAAGAGGATATGATAACACTATACATCAAAGGTTTATCATCTGCGTCAAAGAAAAGAAGTTATTAAGAAAGAAAAAAAGGAGAAAAAAAGCTAAGATAGAGATAGAAAGAAGCAAAAGTGGGAGAGAGAGTGAGAGAGAAAAATGAATAAATGAAAGGGATGAAAAAAGCTTATTTTGAAAACTTATTCTAGGAAGTTTATTTTTTAAACAAAAAATGACGTGATATTTCATAAATAACTGTAATTATTATTTCAGGTTATTATTTCAGGTAAAATTCTACATGTGCACCTGTTCAAGTTTACCGAGAAAAATTTTCTGGTATTTTTTTAAAATTTGGGATTTGAACTAATTAGACCCTCAAACTCACAGCAATTTTTTATTTTAAAAAATGTGTATATTTTTTAAGCGCGGGGGGGGGTAACTTTCACATTCTAATTCAATGTAGAATGATTACTCATTTCCGAAACAAGTATCAGAAAAAGGAACAACCCCACCTACCTGAAGAAAAAAAATAATGATAATTCAAACTGTCTGGTTGGTTGGTTTGTTTTTATGGTATATCAACCCTTGTAGGTTATTCAAGGTCGAATCCATTTTGACATGAACACAGTTGTCAAAAACATTTCTATTTCAAGCTGCTATTTTGTTTAGTCAAACAGTCCTAATTCAACCAATTCAGTTTAGTATAAGTATAGATTTTGTTTACACACAGATGTCAACACAGTTCTATATTAAACAATTCAGTAATGTTTCAGTGTTAAAAACAGTTCAATTTAAAACAATTCAGTTTAGCATACAAAAACAGTTCCATTTCAAACAATTCAGTTTAGCATAAGTACGCAGTTAAAATGTCAAAAACATTTCTATTTCAAGCTATTCAGTTTTGTCAAACAGTTCTAATTCAAACAATTCAGTTTGGCCTAAGTACGCATTTTTTTTATTTAACCCGTAGATAGGGCCCTGTCAGGTGCTACTACTCCGGGCCAGAGTGAACCTGGGAGTGATGGCAATGAAGGGGTTCTCTGCATTCTCCAAACCTCCGGCATCACTTGCGCCTCACCATCAGATTGTTTAGGGGGTTCTTACTCCTCTGCAGAGGTGCACACGGTGTATTATACAGTCCCAGCCAAATGGGCCATACACAGAGTTAAATGTAAAAACACTTCTATTTTGAGAAATTCAGTTTAGCATATGTACACAGTTTAAATGTCAAAACAGTTCTATTTTAAGAAATTCAGTTTAGCATAAATGCCCAGTTTAAATGCAAAAAAACAGTAAACTCTTGAAACCACGGTTTAGTTCTATTTGATCCATAGATAGGACCCTATCAGGTGCTACCACTCCGGGCCAGAGTGGACCTGGCAGTGATAGCAATGAAGGGGTACTCTGCATTTCCCAAAGATCCAGCATTACTGGAACCTCGCCATCAGATTGCTTAGTGTTATATCCATGACACTCGTTGGTGGGGAGAGGTCTTTCCCCTATGCAGAGATGCAGTCAGTGTATTCTACAGCCCCAACCTGGGCAACAACCAGTCTGGTCATTTGTTTTTTCAACGCTAATTACTCTGGAGATGAGTGAATATTCTACATTGAATTAAAATGTCAAAGTGAACACTCTTATGAAATTAAAAAATAATGGGGGATCAATCTACATTGAACTGAAATGTCAAAGTGAACCCCCTTATAAAATGTAATATAATGGGTGATCATCCTACATTGAATTAAAATGTCAAAGTGAACACTCTTATAAAATGTAATATGATGGGTGATCATTCTAATGGAGGTTCTTTTTTCTTTTTCTCTTTTTTTATTTTGAAAAAAAAAATGCGATGAATTTGAGGTTCTTATTAATTCAAATCACACACACACACACACACACAAAGAAAAAAATAATCAAAATTAGGAAACATAAAAAGCGGAACTTCCATGATCACTGCTCTAGCTGATATTATTCCTTTAAGGTAGTAAAAAAGTAAAGTTGGTGACTGTAGTCGAGGGCGACCTGAAAGCTCCCTTTTCAATAGCTACTACACAGAGGTGTAGTGGAGGGCGCTACTCCTTTCCCTGGATTGCTCCACTTTACCCTTGATACGTATTGCTGAGTGTTAAGCAAGGAGGTATCAAGTACCATTTTTAAAGGCTTTGGTATGACGCAACCTGGAATTGAACCCAGACCTCCCGGACCATTGGCGAACACTCAACCCACAAGGCCAGAAGCTAAATTAGTGTTAATTCGGATTTATTTGCGAAATGTCGAAAATCAAAGATCATAAATAAAAGTTAATTCAATCGATGGTACGGACTGCTAACAGTAATACGATCGCAGGTATTCGTATCTAATACAAATAATTTGTAAAAAGTTGTCCTGTTTCAAGTATTCCTATCAAATGCTAATAATTTATACAGAATCCTGTATTTCAAAGTAACATTTTCTATTTAATAATAATTATTTGTTTGCACACAGTTATATGTTTCAAGTAACTATAATAATAATTCTGAGTAAATAACTAGTTTTAGGTAACTATTCTTTATACAAATGATTTACAGTTATATGGAATCAAGTATTCCTATCTAATACTAATAATTTTCAAACGAATCTATTTAACTCATAGATGGGACTTAAACAGGTACTAACACCTCAAATCAGAGTGAACTTGGGAGTAATAGCAATAAAAGGGTATTCCACATTCCCCAGAGCTCCAGAAATGGAGCCTCACCACCAGGTCCAGTTTAGTGTCATACTCAGAACACTTGCTAGTGGGAGGAGGCGTCTTGCCCCTCTGCAGGGGATACAGTCAACGTCTTCTGAGCCCCGGCAACAAGGCGTCAGAAATAAGAACAATAGATATCTAATAAATTCTGATAGAAATTATATTTAATTATGTAAAATACTGCCATAGGTTGAAATGTTATTGATTTAATCGAATAGTTCAATAACGTCAGGTAATCATTCTAAAACATCCTCAGCTGATCTTAACATCGTCTGTGGCTTAATTAACAGCCAGATGAGGACATTGGAAGTATAACAATTCCTAAAACAAAAGAGTTGTTACAAGACATTTGAGAATTATCACTATGTACAGTCATAGTTTGGAATATCCTATATCTGTGCTATCGTAATTAATGTTTTAAAAAGTACACTTTTTTTATTTACCTATAATGAAATCATTTGCTTGTTTCGTTATATGGTTTCAAGTATTATCTAATAATGAAAATTTGTACAAAATTATACGGTTTCGAGTAAGTATTTCTATTTAATCAGTGATTTGTTAGCACACAATTATATGGTTTCAAGTAACTAATAATAATAATAATAATAATAATCATGTCGTGCCACTAGCACGGATATCCCTGACCCCCTCTTGCCACTTCTCCCTATTGTTCATCGCCTCCGGCTGGTCTTCAGGACTACATCCCGTATCCTCACATAGCTGCTGTATGTATGTTCGAGCTGGTCGTCCTGCTTTTGCTCGGCCATATGTGGGGGTCCATAGGAGTACATCACTTATGAGATCGTCCCTGCTTCTCCAGCAGTGTCCTGCATGTCTGGTTCGTCTAACTTGGATAGTTTTCGTGATGGGAGGCAAGTGGCCGTATAGTTGGTGCCTTGTGGGGTGTTGTCGCCAGGACTTCTTCAATATTGCCCGCAACATTCTTGTGTAATTGCCGTCCAGCTTCTTCTCCAGCCGTTTTGTTAGCGTCCAAGTAGTGCATCCATACAGCAGTATCGACACGACCGCTGCCTGGAAGAAACTGCGTTTCATTTTATCGGTCAAGCCTGATTTCCATATGATCGATAGCTAATCGATAGCTGTCCATGCCTTCGTTAGCCGCATGTCGATGTCTTTTTCGGTTGATGAGACACTGCTTCTTAGGTAGGTGAATTTGTCTACCAGTTTCAGAGAGGTTCCGTCTAGTGTGGAGATGTCGCCTGTTTGATTATAACACATATAGTTTTGTGTGAATTGACATGGAGGCCAATGCCTGCGGCCGCTCGTTCCAAACTATGCAGTAGTGTTTCGGCCTGGTTAGGCGTATTCGCCAGTATTGCTATGTCATTGGCGTAGTCGGCGTCGGTAATTGTTTTTGCTGGGTACCTTCTGCTTCTTTTCTTTGTCAGCTCGAAGCCGTTTTCTTTGATTTTATCAATCGATGTTCTAAGCACGTAGTCTAGACAGTTGATAAAGAGGTATGGGGCTAGCGTGCCCCCTTGTAGTACTCCTGCTACAATCTCGAAGTATTCTGTGTCTCCATCCGGTGAACGTACTTTCGCTTTGGTGTTTTTGTAGAGAATCGTTATCATATTTACCCAACCCCTCTGCTCGGGCAGGATATGACACAAGGTCAATTTTTAAGCGGAGCTTAACAGGTTTGAATTCAGAGTTTTCCTTCTAGACTAGTTGCCTCGCCAAGACTGAAGAACCTAGACTGCCCTACTATTTACCCATAGCTGGAGGGAGAATAATTGGATTCATACCTTTCCCAAGGGTATTAGTGCTATGTGAAAATGCAATCAGTTTTGTCCAGGATTTGAACTCGTGTCGCCGTGTCCATTTCCTACGACGGTCCTATTTACCAACCCCTTCGCTCGGGTAGGATATGACACAAGGTCAATTTTTAAGTGGAGTTTATCAGGTTTCAATTCAGAGTTTTCCTTCTCCTAGAATAGTTGCCTCACCAAGGCTGAAGAAATCAGTCTGTCCTACTATTTACCCATAGCTGGAGGGAGAATATTTGGATTCATACCTTTCCCAAGGGTATTAGTGCTATGTGAAATGCAATCAGCCTCGTCCAGGATTTGAACTCATGTCGCCATGTCCATTTCCTACGACGATAACAATTACACCACGGGCACCTCCTACGACGATAACCATTACTCCACGGGCACTTTCCAAAATCAGTAGAGAATCGTTATTGCTGCTACGGTTTCTTTAGGTAGGCCATATGCTAGTAGGATTTGTTCCATCTTCCCTCTGTGAATGGAATCGAAGGCCTTGGTACAGTCGACAAATAGTAATATCGCCTGTTGGTTTTTTGCCCGAGCGCCTTCAAGGGTTCTACGGATGGTTAATATTTGTGAGGTCGTGGATCAACTAATAATAATAATCCTAAGTAAATAATTATATCTTCAAGTTACGATTAATATAGATAATTTGCACATAGTTATATGGTATCAATTTGTGTTTGCATATTATGACATCTTGGCCTCAGTCCCCACCCCCAGGTCTTTGCCTGCTTGCAGCACAAAATTTATTGTTTGGTGCCTGAGACACCCTAAAAGAGGAATGCCGACGAGATCATTAATTTTTGCACCTGCCACGCATGAGTTTCAATTCGTGCGCACCCTCACCATGAAACGGCCTTATGCCATATTCTGACACGATGGGATGTCAGATAAATCGCAGTTATATGGTATATTCTTATCAGATACTAATAATTTTCAAACAGAACCATTTGACTCGGATATGAAACCGTAACAGCTACAACCACAACGGATCGAGGTGGACCTGGGAGTAATGGCAATGAAAGATTACTTCTCAGTTCCAGATCTTCAGAAGTGAAACCTCACCACCAGATGCAATTTAATGTCATAGCCAGGAAACCTTTTGGTGAGGAAGAGATCTTACCCCTCTGCCGAAGATCTTGCTGGCGTATGTTAATGCCGCTGACAGAATGATTTAATTCAAGATAAGATATTGTGATATAATTAGGGATTTTGATTTTTTGAGGTCAGTGACCCATGGAATATTCTAAGATAAGTTGGGATATCATAAAATGTCATCTCTTTGGGTCCCAACGCAAATAACTAAAGAACACAAGTTCCAGTAATGGAGATTTCTTTTTCAGTCCTAACTTGAATTCTTCAGATTGTCATCTGCTTTGGGCTTCTCAGACGATTTTTTTTTCAGGAAGTGATTACTCACAGGTTATTCTGTTGTTGAAGAGGTGCTAGAGTGGCCGCAGTGGATTGGAGCCACGTACTTCATGGCGAGTATTTATGTGCTCGTATGGATAAACAGCTAAGATTTTAAATTTGGATTTTCGCAGCAGATCGGATCGTTCTCATTAGAAAATTGGTTTAACAATCTTTCACTAATGCTTTTTAACACATACGTACACTTGGTCTTTTGTTAGTCAAGGCTAAGCTTCCCGAGCATCAGCAAATTTAAATTATAAAATGTCTTCCAATTTTAAAAGAATCACTAGACGATCAAGTTTCTCTCTGACACGTACTTGATTACTCTCTGGAATTAATCTTGTAATTTTTAATTTTCTGCTACTGAACCGTTCCATAAGACTTACATTTAATAAATATTTACATTTCCGAAAAGACTTCACTCATGACTGGCTTCGTAATTTAAACAGTTCTCTATAGGAGAAGGAAGTCTGTAGAATAAGTTACAAACATCCACTAACCCAACATGTTTATTACTATACCAATAAAACTTTGTGCGTGCGACACCAGCACTACTATGCTACTTCTAGATATAGTTATCATCTAGATTGATACACTTGTCAGATTGGTTCATGAAAGTATAAAGCACGTGACGTGAAACGACTGGAGTCACACTTGCACTTCTTCGACAACCGCTTCTAGGATAAATGTCATTTTAGGAGCTTAAGCAGATGATTATATGAAGGGCTCAAATCAGACCAGAAAAATAATCTTTCTATCTGCTGGAACTTTAATCATTTTTCTTTTGGACCCAACAAGATGAAACTTTCTGATATCCCAACTTTTCGTCGGAGATTTAGTGGCAGTACCAATCCGCGTCTCATTCAATTTCGCCTGCCAGTCAACCTTTCCCCATATTGTGTCCGGTTTCGTTTTCTTTTTTTTTTTTTTTTTTTTTTTAGAGCAGTCGGTGTGGGTTGGAGTTGAAAGAATACAAGTCACGAGTCAAGACTACAAAGAAAAAAATGAACTCTAAAATACACAATCAAATGACACCCCAGTCGGCTGCGACTGTAAAATACACCGACTGCATTTCTGCAGGTGTGTAATACCACCTCTAACGAGTGTCCAGTATTTAACACTAAATCTGATGGTGAGGCACTAGTCCTGGAACTTTGGGGAATGTGGAGTATGCCTTCATTGCCATTAACCCCAGGTTAACTCTGACCCAGTGTGGACCTGTTAGGGTAGCATCTATGGGCCAAAAAGTCGTGGGTATGACACTAAACTGCATCTGATGGTACTGCTCCAGCCTTGGAGATTTAGGGAATGTGGAGTACTCATTTATTGCTATTACTCAGACCCTGAGTTGTAGCGCCTGAGAGGGTCCTATCTATGGATCAAATACAACTGTTTGACATTTAAACTGTATGCAAACAAATGACATATTGAATTAAATTGTTAAACAAATGACTAATTAAATTGCTATTGATACCGAGCAATACTTGGAAACATTTGTGTCAAACGAATGAGTAATATTGAATAGAATAATTAGTGTTTGATTGCAAAGATTGAAACTATTCATCTGTGTAGAAACGATAGTAATAGTAGTGTTCAAACAAATTAGTTCTAAATCATTGAAAAATGAAATCACCTACAAACTATTCGCTCCCAAATTATATATGAATATCTAATTAAATATGCAAGCAAATGACTAATGTTAGATTGTAACTGTTATATAACAATACTTGAAAACATTTAACAGAGTGCAAAAAAATGAGCTCAGGCTCGTTTAAAGATGTTATCTACAAAAGATGTGTACAAATCATATATATTTAATCTATATGTATAAAGAGGATTTGATATTATAAAACCAGCAGTGGTTGATATGCCATAAAACCCAGCCAAACCAAATCAAATTGAACGGGCTCTAACTCGTTTAAATATGTTATCTATTTGTCTACAAATAATATATTCAATGTATAAAGAGGATTTGGCATTAAATAACCTGCCATGGTTGATATGCCATAAAACCCAACCAAACCAAACCAAACTATTGTATGGCCGTCTTTATTGCTTCTTCCTCTTCGAAACAATTCTGGAGACGGCGTGTATGACGCTTGGCACTTCAGCTTTCGTAGAACCCAACTATCGCAATAGAGACGGCGGATAAAGCTTAGGCGATGGTCAGTTCTCTGTCACATTCTGTTTAACCGACAACTGCCAACTGTTGCATTCTCAGCGACCCTCAACTACCCTACTGGCAATTTTCTTTGAACAGCAAGCCGGCTATAGCTTGAACAGCCCGCTAGCTATGTTAAACTGCCAATTCTCAACTGCTGCTCTCACATATTGCAGTTACTCTCGACTCGAACTACTATCTTGAATATATGGGGCTCTGACTTCCAGAAAAGAAAATCACCCCGCAACCTCGACCACCTAATACTGAAAGACCTAAAAAATGAGATATTAGTTTACTGACCTCTGGCCGTACTATTGCCGGAGACTATAGTTTATTATGGACAGTGAAAAAATTTCACTCTCATCAAGAAATCATTCTCTTTCAATCTTATTATCGTTTAAAATCAGCTGACTTCCCTAATTTATTTAGCTACTGCTTTAAACAATGATACATACACGCGTTTAGCGTAACTGTTATCGTCGTAGTAAATCAAATCGACGACCCAAGTTCAACTCCTAGACCAAACTGTTGACAATCTTCCAATCCGCATTTCCATTTTATCAAACTGATTTTATGCTGAGTAAATATCGACTTCGGTTATAACCAAGCAAAAAACTGGCAATTATGCGAAAGTTTCGTTTCATAGAATTAGGCTCTTCATTTTTCTCTAGAATATATATATATATATATATATAGTGCGTAATTTTTATACATATATATATATATATATATATATATGCACGTCGTTTTTACCTCCTGTATCTGAACCGCGCGTTTTATAACTACATCATGTTATAAAAGCTGCCAATTTCAAACTTGCTTTACGCTTATGCTCTCTGCAAAGACATGAACCCATCTGCTCCTTTCTCTCCAAGATATAAGTAAATAGCAGGGTAGACTGGTTCTTTAACCTTGGTTAGGTAACTAGACTAGGAGGATGAAAACTCTGAATTCAAACTAACTTTACTCAGCATAAAAATTAATTTTATTTTCACATCGAGCACATGCTGGAGAGTTTGGATGAATACATATATACATATTCACATGCATACCCACGCACATATATACATAACTACTTATATACATACATACCCATATACAGTGTATCACAAAAGTGAGTACACCCCTCACATTTCTGCAGATATTTAAGTATATCTCTTCATGTGACAAGACCGACAAAATGACACTTTGACACAATGAAAAGTAGTCTGTGTGCAGCTTATATAACAGAGTTCATTTATTTTCCCCTCAAAATAACTCAAAATATAACCATTAAAAGCTAAACCCCTGCCAACAAAAGTGAGTATACCCCTTAGGGAAAGTTGTCAATATTAACATACACCATGTCAACTGTCAATATTTTGTGTGGCCGCCATCATTATCCAGAACTGCCTTTACTCTCATAGGCATGGAGTTTACCAGAGCTTCACAGGTAGCCATTGGAATGCTCTTCCACTCCTCCATGATGACATTGCAGAGCTGGTAGATATTTGAGACTTTGCACACCTCCACCTTCTGCTTGAGGATCCCCCAAAGATGTTCTATTGGGTTCAAGTCAGGAGACATGCTTGGCCAGTCCATCACCTTTACCCTCAGCCTCTTCAATAAAGCAATGGTCGTCTTGGAGGTATGTTTGGGGTCATTGTCATGCTTGAACATTTCCCTGCGACCCAGTTTCTGGAGGGAGGGGATCATGCTCTGCTGCAGTATTTCACAGTACATGTTGGAGTTCATGTTTCCTTCAATGAAATATAACTCTCCAACACCTGCAGCACTCATGCAGCCTTAGATCATGGCATTCCCACCACCAAGCTTGACTGTAGGCATGACACACTAATCTTTGTACTCCTCTCCTGGTCGACGCCACACATGCTTGAAGCAATTAGAACCAAACAAATTAAGCTTCATCTCATCAGACCAGTAATCCATGTGCTTTGTTGACATATCTTCAGCAAGCTTTTTGGGGGCTTTCTTGTGTATCGTCTTCAGAAGAGGCTTCCTCCTGGGGTGACAGCCATGCACACCTATTTGATGTAGAGTGCAGCGTATGATCTGAGCACTAACAGGCTGACTCCCTCCACACACCTTTTCAATCTCTGCAGCAATGCTGACAGGACTCCTACGCCGATCTTTCAAAGAAAGCATTTGGATGTAACGTTCAGCACGTGCGCTCAGCTTCTTTGGACGACCTACCCGAGGCTTGTTCTGGATGGACCCAGCACTTTTAAAACGCTGGATGATCTTAGCCACTGTGCTGCAGCTCAGTTTCGGGGTGTTGGCAATCTTCTTGTAGCCTTGGCCATCTTCATGTAGCGCAACAATATTCTTTTAAGATCCTCAGAGAGTTGTTTGCCATGTGGTGCCATGTTGGAACTTTCAGTGACCAGTATGAGAGAGTGTGAGAGCTGCACTACAAATTTGAACACACCTGCTCCCTATGCACATGGGCCTAGTAACACATGCGCCTAGTAACACTAATGAGTCACATGACATTTTGGAGGGAAAATGACAAACAGTACTCAATTTGGACATTTAGGGGTATAGTTTCTTAGGGATGTACTCACTTTTATTGGCAGGGGTTTAGCTTTTAATGGTTATATTTTGAGTTATTTTGAGGGGAAATCAAGTTAACTCTGTTAAAAAAGCTGCATACAGATTACTTTTCATTGTGTCAAAGTGTCATTTTGTTAGTGTTGTCCCATGAAGAGATATACTTAAATATCTGCTGAAATATGAGGGGTGTACTCACTTTTGTGATACACTGTACATACATGCAATGCTTGTACTGATATAAACCAATACAGATACACACGCATTCACTGGTATATACTTACATATACGCTACCCCTGTTTACGTGAATACTCAGACACGTTCACATTTACAGACATATGCATTATTGCACCTGAATACTGCAGACCTGACCGATAAAATGAAACGCTGTTTCTTCCAAGCAGCGGTCGTGTCGATACTGCTATATGGATGCACTACATGGGTGCTGACTAAACGAATGGAGAAAAAGCTTGACAGCAACTACACAAGAATGCTGCGAGCTATTTTGAACAAGACCTGGTGGCAACACCCCACAAAGCACCAGCTGTACGGTCACCTACCACCCATCACGAAAACTATCAAAGTTAGACGAAACAGACATGCAGGACACTGCTGGAGAAGCAGGGACGAGCTCATAAGTGATGTTTTCCGATGGACCCCCTCACATGGCCGAACAAAAGCAGGGCGACCAGCTTTAAGCTACATACAGCAGCTCTGTGAGGATACGGGATGTAGCCCTGTGGACCTACCAGAAGCGATGAAGGATAGGGAGGAGTGGCGAGAGAGGGCCAGGGATATCCGTGCTGGAGGAACGACAAGATGATGATGATAATATGCACCTAGAGACAGAAGAGCTTATAGTGTCTCAATTCCCTGGATCGTTGACTTTGGAAGATCAAGTTTCCTCCGATATTATAGTATATTATCTTGAATCAAATCCTCAACGCACGCAATATCGTCTTTTGTTGTTGATCAACCTGAACGTACGACACGATGCTCGTCCTGCGGTTTCATACACCTCCTAGTGAACACTCTCTCCCAGACAAATACCTGCTTCCTACCAATTACACGTTCAACGTACATAGCATCAATTTCACAGTGAATTTCTGTTAGATGTTTGCCCTTGGATTTTTGTTCTCATTACATTAATCATCTCTATGCTTGTCCACTGTTTTTTCTATGGCAGTCAGCTTTGTCGTAACGCCACATATACATCGACTCAAATTCAAAGCTGTTCAGACTGTTACAAAAGGTATTGCATGTACCCTGTTTCTTTGTGGTAACAGCTTTCACGGTGTTTTAGTTTTTAGTTGATTTGTGCCTCACCAAAATTTACTTTTCGGAAATCCCTTATTTCCCACCGAAAGTTCTTCCAAGCTATAGCCGTGTCAGTACAACTGTATGGTTGCACCACTTGGACTTTAATGAAAAGCTTGGAGAAAAGGCTAAATGGAAATTACACAAGGATGCAGTGGGCTGTTTTGAACAACTCCTGGAAGCAGCACCCACAAAACAAGCAAGACATGCTGGGGACTGCTAGAGAAGCGAAGACGTATTTATATTATTAATACATTCTCCTATGAACTCCAATACATGGAGACTCTAGTGTTGGCCAACCAGCAAGGACATATATTTATCAGCTTTTTGCGGACACTTGATGCGGTCGAGAGGACTTGCAAAGAGCAATAGTTGATAGGGACAGATGGCGAGAGAGAGAGAGAGTCAAAGGAATACGTGTTGTCGGCACGCCTAAATGATGATAAAGATTGGTGTTCAATCCCAGTTAAAAGTTACAATTTCGAATGCTGATTTTCTAGGCAACCATCACTTAGTGGATTGGAACAACACCATCTTCTAATCTGCATTTCCATTTTATCTAACTGGTTTTGTGCTGAGTAAATATTATCTTCGGTGATTACCATGTAAAAAAAACTGGCCATTACGCCAAAGCGTATTTTTACAGAATTTTGTTCCATTGAATTAGGCTCTTCATTTTTCTCTAGAATATATATATATATATATATATACGTCGTTTTTATCTCTTCTATCTGAACAGTGCGTTTTATTACTTCATCATGTTATAAAAGCTGCCAATTTCAAACTTGCTTTATAGCTTGTTGAACCCCACTAACGACAAATACTCTTGCCAAAAAAAAAAAAAAAAAAAAAATTAAAATGGCTATCAGGTGCCTCCATACTTGCATGGAAATTAAGATTATCAGCAAATAATTTTGTTTTTTCTGAATTACTTTTATGCATCAGTATTGTATAGTTGGTTGGTTTTACAGCATGTAAACCCTTTGATGCCAAAGTCAGGCTTTTTTATTTTTGCAAGCAACCATATGATTTCAAATAACTGATTAAAATCATTTGTTAACCAGTAATTGTTCTTTACACAAATTTTCACATCGTCTAATGGTTTCCATCAAATACAAGAGTTATATGGTTTATATGAGTTATATAGAGAGTTATATCGTTTAAAATATTCTTATCTAATACTAATAATTTATACACAATTATCGGGTTTTAAGTAACTATTCCTGTTTGTTAAGCAAAACATGCTTACTATATGATATGTCTGCATCAACAGATAATAACATACAAGTCAAAGAATGTAATAAAATGAGTAAATACGCGTTTTGATTACATAATGTTAAATAGAAATAATAAAATCCCGGCATCTTTGGTTTAGATGAAAGTTTAATTTTTATTGAAAAAGAATTTGGGGGGTGTACTTATTATATATTGCCCATGAATAAGGAAGCTGGCCGACCATAGTCGAGGGTGACCCGAAGGCTCCCTTTTCAATAGCTACTACACAGAGATGTAGAAGATGGCGCTACTCCTTTCCCGTATTACTCCACTTACCCTTGGTCCGTACCTTATAATACTGAGGATCAAGCAAGGCGGCATTAAGTACCATTTTTGAGTCTTTTGTGTGACTCGACCAGGGATTGAACTTCAATCTCCCGGACCATTGGCAAACACTCAAGCCATTATGCCAAAGGGCCGGTAATAAGCAATCAGACCAGATCAGTATTTGTGGCTCGGATCAGTATTGGGTTGGGCCATGAATAATTTCCGTTTGTAACTACATATTTCAAACTTCCACTGCTTTTAAACGCTATCGGAAATTACCTGATTAAAGTGTGCTTACATTGATCATTCTTATGTTAGCAGTGAAAGAGTGCACGTCATAATTTAGTCAATGATCTCACGCCCCTAAAAATAGCAAAAACGTTACAGAAACAGCAAAGAAAATTTATTGTGTTTATGGCCTAGGTGGTATCATTGACTGCCAAATCTCAAATTTGTTTCCTAGTTTCGTTCTAGTGATATAACAATGAGAGATGAATCGAGATCATGGCGTTCACTAGACATCGATCAAAACGCTTTGAGAAAACTTGTGGAATGCAATCTGCATAACAAAAAAAAAACACTCGAGAATTAGCACTTGACCCCAGGACATCCCAATCCACAATCTGACATCACTTAAAAAAGATAGGAAAAGTGAGCAAGATGGGTGTTTGGCTTCCTCATTCTCTTAGTGAATATCGTTACAAGAGACTAAAAATTGGTCTTTATGATAATGTTCAACGCAAGTGCAGTGGATTGACAAGGATGAATCTCCGCAGCCAACTTCAGAGGCGAAGCTTCACGGAAGAAAAATTATGCTGTGAATATGGTAGAGTTACAATGGTTTTATTCATTTCTAATTTTTAAGCTGCAATCAGACACTCAATGCAAATTTATACTCTCAACAGATGCAACGTGTGCATGAAAAAGAAAGAAAACACTCCGCACTTGTCGATTGGAGAAACGTTGTGCTTCTCATTGATAACGTAAGAATCACGTAGGAAAAAAAATTGGATTGGGGCGGGTCAGTTCTACCCATCAACCATATTCACCAGACCTTGCACCAAGTGATTTTCATCTTTTTCGTTCTCTACAAAAGACTCAGAACGACAAAAAGATTTCTTAAGAAGCTCAAGCGAAAACGTTTGTGAACATCTTTTTGAGCTCGAAACCAGCTGAATTTTACATGGGCAGAATCAATAAGCTACTTGATAAATAGCAAGAAGTCATTCAAAATAATGGTGAATATACTATTCATTGAAATTAATTCATTGTTAAATTATTCATGAATAAATGATATTTTACTGAAAACAGAAATGATTTATGACAAACTAATATTTGTGCTCTGTGTAGTGTCATTTCCTAGCACTTTGGCAACACAGTAAATATATGTAAAGAAGTTATTTAGTTCCTTTTCTTTAAAAAAAAGGGGTGAAGAAAAATTGATTTCAAGGGAATTCATATATATCCGTGATTTTTTTTTCACGGTTAATAACTAGGATAACTACACTACTCTCTCTCTCTCTCCCACATATACATACACTTTTCTTCTCAAACTAAAACTTAGTATGATTTAGTCTTCTCTCTTCTTCGCACATCTTTGTGTTCTGTCCAACTTATTGACTTTGTTTTTTTTCTGCCTTGGATCGGTGTTGTATATGTGCACTGTGCCTAACCTTGTGTTTCCTAGCTATTTTTACCGCTATTGATGCAGCAAACTGCTAGCCTAATGGATATATTACTTGTTTGCTTATCTCAAAGTCGGCTGTTTGTATTAGGACAGTATTAGAATATAGAAAGGATTTACCCAGCTACTGGTAAGATGCGGCAAAAGGTCAAATTTTAAACTGACTAAAGTTGGTTTGAATTCAATTTTCCTTCTTTTTTAGACAGACAGCCATACCAAGGTTAAACCCAGCTATGGGTTAAATAGTACCATTACTGTTCTTCTAGGAGAATAGATTTGGCATTAAATAACCTAAAAAGAGTTGATATGCCATTAAAAAAACAAAGAAAGAAACCATACCAAGGTTAAAGAGCCCAATCTATCCGACTATTTACCTACAGATAGAGGGAGACAGTTGGATTCATTTCTTTCCCAAAGGTATTAGTGCTATATAAAATACAAACTTTTTAGTCCAGGATTTGAATTCGGGCGGCCGAGTCCATTTCCTATGACGATAACCGTTACAATAAGACTGTCACAATTATACACGCACAAACACACATACGCACATATACACACTAGGGTCGTTCAAAAAGTTCTGAGCCTCACCAAGATTTTAGATTTGTCGCAAACCTCTCACCTTTTCTATGGGTTTCACCTGCACAGAAATGAAGACAAATTGTAAATTAGTTTTTCTAGTTTTATACAGAGTGGTAATATGTTGCCACAATAAAAATGTTTAGTTATGGGTCTACTTTCTGGATTAGGCTTAGAACTTTTTGAACGATCTTCGCAGATAGATGCTCGTAGTGTAATGGTTGCCGTCGTTGAAAAGGGACACAGCGACCCGAGTTCATATCCTGGACGAAGCTGTTTGCATTTCACATTGTGCTAATACCTTTGGGAAAGGTATGAATCCAATTATTCGTCCACCAGCTATGGGTAAATAGTTGGGTAGACAGGGCTCTTTCACCTTGTTATGGCAACTAGTCTAGGAAAACTCTGAATTCAAACCAGTTAAACTCCTCTAAAAAATTGACCTTGTGTCGCATCCTGCCCGTACGGGGGAGTTGATTATTTATATATCTATTACGAATTTTTATTATGCTTGCATATATACTTGTAAATGTAACTCAGCGAAAACAGCACATCGTTGAGGGATTTTGATTAAAGTAGTGCACTTAAACATGCTCAAGCATAAGAAAGAAAGAACTCGGCTTGTTGAGCAAATTACAATACGACGATAACCGTTACGCAATGCGTACTTCCAGAGTATAATATTTTGATTTACCAACATCCCCCTCGGGTGCTATATACGATACATGGCCAGTTTAACGAAGAGTATGTACAAGGCTCAAAATAGTCCCATTCCTCACGACTACTCTTTCTTTCTTCGAAGTTTTTCTTCTTGTAAGTGAGCGTGATTTTTTCCCCAGTCCCCAGTCTTATTGTAATTGGCATTGTACTTTACAATTCAATCACTGATTCCATCACGAGAGAATTTGAAGAACATCGTTGGTGCTCCTTACCCGGAAATTAACGCACTGATTGCTAATCTATTTCTCCTAAAAGATCATTTCAAGAAATAGAGTTCAGAAATTCTTTTCTCAATTTCCGGAATTGCCGTTCTTAATGCCTCTATTTTTTTATTTTAATCCGGAGGGCGTCAAGTAGTTAAGGAAATTTAAATAAACGTACAAATAGTAATTTATTGATACGTCAAGAATGGAAGTGGCTTCTACAAACATTGTTTTGTTTCAAATTGATATTTCATTTTATCCTTGTAAAGTGTTGGTGATTTCATTGATTCAATTGATTCTTAATAAAAAAAAAAGAAGAAATAAAACTTTCTTATGAGAACCAGTTTCTTTGGTTAATGGCATATCAACTCTTTTTAGGTTATTTAATGCCAAAGCCATTCTCCTAGAAGAACAGTAGTGGTACTATTTAACTCAGAGCTGGAAGGATAAGGGGGTTCATACCTTTCCCAAGGGTACTTGTCCGAAAGTGAACGTAATAGCACGACTGGAGTACGAACTCGCGTACTAAGATTCAGCAGTCCATCGCTTTAAGCATTACACCACGAGGACACCCCTCTTATGAGAACCAGTGACACAAAATAAGACCAGTTTGCTAAGAAGCGATTCAAACGTATTTAATAATAGCTAATTTGTCTAATTCATTTCAATCTATTTACTCACCCCCCTATGCACGTGCAGGATGTGGCGACACAAGGTCAATTTTTAAGCTGAGTTTGAAAGATTTGCATTAAAAGTTTTACTTCAAGACCAGTTGCCATACCCAGGTTAAAGAGTTTAGTCTATCCTACTGTTTAACCATAGCTGGAAGGAGAATAGTTGGATTTACACCTTTACAAAGGGTATTAGCTCTATGGGAAATGGAAACAGCTTCGTCCAGGTTTTGACCTCGGATAGTTGTGTCCGTTTCCTACAATGATAAGCCTTACACCACTAAAACGCCTTGATAATTAAAATCTATGAGTGTGTCTCGGTACCTGGAGATTTCCTTCGGCCTCAGGGGGCCTTCCCACCAGGCTTTTACCTCCTTCAAAAGGGTTGGGTTCATCGCCCGGCGTCCCGGGGCCGTAGGCATTTTTGGAAATGACGGGCGCTTGTGGGCTCCGGCCCTGCCCCCGGACCCACCTAAAAAAGGCCTTGTGCCACATTTGCCCGTTAGGTGGGGCGAGCAACAAATACCGCTAGCCTCAGCTGTGTCCTGTCGAGGCAATAAAATTAGCTCCTTTCGGATCAGTATCCGTCAAGCCTCAGTTTTAGTTCTTACCCATTATTACCAGATAAAGAGACTCTTCCATCCTTTCCGGGGGTGTTAGCAACTAAGCGGGGGATAACCAATACTTTTCATACTATTGTCCTCAGGGAAGTCATGAATCCATTTGTTCCGGACTTTTGTCTTTGTGCCAAACTAAGTTAAGCTTAATAAATGACCACACATAAATGAGAATGAGTCAGTGATTTTTTTTATATACAGAGTATAAACCTTTTTTAAATTCTTGCTCGTCACTGCGACACTGGTAACAACCATGACTCGAAAACGATGCAATATTTTCTCAAGGGACCAAAGATTCAATTTTCTAAACTTGGTAAATTTTAAGGAATTTACAAAGTTTAGAAAAGAATTCAACTTCTACTACTTCGGCAACACGTATACTAAAATTGGAACGACTTCTACTAACTGCCCCTCTCATCTACCCCTGCTGGAGTCCGAAAATAGCAGCAGCAGCAGCAGCACGCGTCTTTAAAAAAAAGTCGTCCACGCCCACAATAAACGATGAAGGAAGGATAAAAGGCGTGGTTGGTCATGGGGGTGACTGAGATAATCAAAGAAGAGGGAAAATGGTGGCAAAGTTTTACGGAGGAGTGATACGGAAGATAAGCCTGAAAAATAGTAAGAGAAGGAAATAAATGAATATGACTCATCTTTCCTCATATGAAAAAAAAAAAAATTAAATGACTGACTGATGCGAAGTCTTTCTTCTTCTTCTATATCAAGAAAGAAAAAAAAAGTAAAACAGCGATAAAAAAAATTATTTACCATATATAAAAGCCTCTCTTTTTCAGTCATTTTTTTCTGACAATGGTATAAATGAATATCGAAACATTAACAAAGTCAGTTATATCTTTCTCTCACTCTTTTATCAAATATCATTAAATAAAAATTTATTTATCATGTAAAAGAGCCGCATTCTTTCGGTCATCTTTTTAAAAGATGGAGTAAATAAACATCGAAACAGTAACATAGTCTGTCTTTTTTAATTAAATACTGATCACTTACAGCGACTATTTTCAGTAACTAAAGGAAAATTAACTAGAGTTCCTTGTCAGCTCTTTCAAGAATAATGTCAAGTAGAAACACCATACGAACATATATATATATATATATATATATATATATATATATATATAGAGAGAGAGAGAGAGAGAGAGAGAGAAAGGGATCCGTGTATTTTTAAACCTATTGGGAACATTGACCAAAAGGAATATAACAAAATGTCAAAATAAATAAAACATGATTATCTGCCCATGTTTATTAGAATTCTCCAAACTTGTTTTTTATTTAAAAAAAAACAACAAAATGTGACAAAAATAATCTCTCTCTCTCTCTCTCTCTCTCTCTCTCTCTTTCTCTCTCTCTCTCTCTCTTTCTCTCTCTCTCTCTTTCTCTCTTTCTCTCTCTCTCTCTCTTTCTCTCTCTCTTTCTCTCTCTCTCTCTCTCTCTCTCTTTCTCTCTCTCTCTCTCTCTCTCTCTCTCATGCCTACGATGAACATTCAAGGAAATGAATGGTTCCTAAAACGAAACCTAGATTTATTCACTCCATTCATATTTCTCTAGTCATTTTTATTGTGTGCATCTTCAATCGCTTTTACGGCTCTCTCTCTCTCTCTCTCTCTCTCTCTCTCTCTCTCTCGCTATAGAATGTGCTGGCTGCACCCCTGCTGAGGGGTAAGATACCCCCAAATACGTGTTCTGCATATTACACAAAACTGTATTTGATGGTGAGGCTCCAGTTCAAAGATCAGCGGAGACTTTACTTCCGTTCCTGCATCAGAGCGGTGAAGCCACATGGCCATATTATACACTCATAAAGGAAACCTTTTTATATTTTGTACTTCTACATACTGCACGTACGTATATTCTTAACTGTTGGGAACGTTTGTGTATTCTTCTTTTTAATACTACTCATATATATATATATATATATATATATAGTGTACGTAAAAAATATTTAATGCTCTTGTATCTGTAATTGAGTTTATTATATCTTTCCTTCCGTTGTCTTTAGTGTTAGTATATCATGGCTATACTAATATTGACTTTGGAGTGTGGGTTCTCGACTGTCTACCCTATCACCAAACATTTCCAATACCGTTATTTTATTGTTTGGCTAGTCACAAAAGTCTAAATCTTGTCTTTGTTTAACTCAGCTGGTGTTCATGTGATTTATTAAATTAAATTAAAACCTTTTCATTACGTCATCATTTGCTGAATAGATTAGAAAAACAGGGCCAATTCGGATCTTTTGGTCCCAGAATTAATGAATCTCAAGAGATTTAAAATGTTTAAACTTTTTTCTTTTACGCAAAGTAAATATAATTTTCTTTTCTTTCCTGTGGACCCCCACATATGGATGTGCAAAAGTAGGACGACCAGCACGAACTTACATACAGCAACTATGTGAGGACAGAGGATGTAACCCTGAAGACCTGCCGGAGGCGATGAATGATAGGGAGAAATGGCGAGAGAGGGTCAGGGATATCCGCGCTGGCGGCGCGACATGATGATGATGATGAAAACACAAAAAACGAAATTTTCATTATGAATTTACTCAACTCCTCGACCATGTGCAGGATTAGACACAAGGTCAATTTTTACACGGTGTACAACTGGTTTGAATTCAGAGTTTTCCTTCTCCTACATTGGTCGCCATACTATTTGATCTGTGACCAGATCAATAATGATAACATATAAAAAATTCAATATGAAATTAACAGAATGTGTGTGATCTGCTCTCTTGAAGGTATCAGGCTGCATCTAAACTTCACATTTGTGATTGTAATGAGATTTCTTAGCTAGTAGGCCTTTCTGATTTGGAATTGCTTACTCCATGCCTCGTGGTTTTATATTCAGAATTTGTTTTTAAGCAATGCTAAAGAGCCAAGTCTGTTCAACTATTTACCCATAGGAAGATGGAGTCATATCTTTTGCCCCCCATGGTATTAGTACGAAGGTGAAACGCCAGGATTTGAATTTGGATTGCGGTGTCGATTTCCTAAGATGATGACTGTTACGCTAAGTGCGTCTCTGTGTGACGAAATCTTATGTAGCGAGAGAAAATAAGTTGACAAACGATCAAATTTAGTCGATACAATAAAATATCTAATTTACTTACAATTACAAATGTCTTGTAGAGTAATTTAATTGGATAAAAGCAAGGAATTCTAATCTATCTTACATTTTGAATCAACGTAATTAAGAAAAAAATTTCATTCTTATTTATTGGGAAATAAATGTAAATGAATTACATTGCTAATGTTTTAATTAAATTTGATTTTTGTTAAATTGTTTTGTCTCGTTTCATAAATTTATAAGTTTATATTTAAAATCCTGCATCTAAAGAGAAAAATATATAGTCACTGTAGCGGGAGCTATAGTAGCAGCGAATATAGATAGGACTCGTACGAATGTATTCGTCTTAGAGTACCATAGCTTTGCTCAAACCGGAAAAAGGGTGAGAAGTAACACAAGAGAGACGTGACATGTCATAGATAGATAGATAGATTGATAGATAGATTTTATTCTTGTTTATGATCAGTTGATGAACAGAGATTCGTACGAGATGTCGTTCGTTGTTCCTTCGGGAATATATCACATACCAAAATTATGGATGAGAAGTACCTCGTCGAAAATCCACGTGTGAGGATATATTGCATATATGAGTTGTTGAAAAAGAATATGTGAAAGGTTTATCGCATATTGTAGTTAGCTGTTATCGTTGTTGATCACGTCATGTTGTTGGGTGGACTTCGGCAACTATGTCGTGCTTGCATTCCCGGCGGGTCACGTCTTCGTATGGTTGCGGCTCACTGGTTAGCCGGCATTTCGGAGAGCTGACTGGAGGCCTGTCGCGCCAATTTTTACGGTTGATTGAGCCGCTTGCTGCACCTCTTACCTCTCTGCTGCTCGGATCCTTTCTGTTGTTCAGTCAAATTAGCCTTTCTTACATACTGCACTGATGGCTAAAAATCTATTGCTGAGAGTCTCATTATTTTGTTTCTAATTGGTCGGAAAATGTTTTTATGACCTTTTATTTTTCTCTCATGTTCGTCTCGGAAGCGGGTGTGTGAAGCAGGGAGAATTTCGATCCGTCTTTGCCATACAAATAGCTGCTGTCGAAACGAACAATTTCGTTTAGATTATCGAAATGAGTTCTGACAATTTACGACATCACCATAACATAACACATGATGCCAGAAGATATAGCGAGATTTTTTTTTCCTTTTAAAATGAATAAATTATGGGTCCATTGGATCTGAGTTGACTCCCAAAACTCCTTTTTCCATTGTTTCAAACAAAGCATTTCTTGCTCCTACTTCACATTCCATCATCGCTTTTCTCGGTCCAAAGCAGGACCTTCCCCAAAATCTACGATGGACATTACTCGCTAACATGTCGACTGAAAGTTTAAATTAAAGGCTGTCTTTCCCTTAAATTGATTGTTTTTATAAGTTTAAAGAGCTCAATCTATCCTCTTATTATAGACAGATTCGTGCCTTTCCTAAAGTTGTCTTTCCCTTAAATTGGTTGCTTTTCTAAGTTTAAAGAGCTCAATCTATCCTTTTATTATAGATAGATTCGTGTCTTTCCTAAAGTTACCAGTACAAACAGCCTTAGCCGCAATTTGAACTAGTTTACCGATTCCATTTTCTTTGCCGGAATCAATTGCATCAACTTAGAAAAATAACTGAGCATCAAATCAAGAATAAAACTGTAAACCTTTCAAACTTAAGAAAATTATATTTATTATGCATAATGTACATAAAATATTTTATATGAATTGCACCGTATTTTAATAAACCTTAATATCAAAAAATACTTAATCTCCCCTTATAATCGTTGTTATAGTTGCACATGAATTTTATAAGCTAAATAAAATCGGGTCAGTAGCATTTCCTCCAGGACAATGTACCAGTCCACAACTCCATCCTTGTCACAGACTATTTGACCAAGATGGGCATCAAGAAAGTTCCTCAGCCTCCCTATAGTCCAGTGCTTGCTCCCTGTGACTTTTGCTTATTCCCTAAGCTCAGAGCCTGTCGTTATGAGACAATTGAGATGAATGAGACTGTGACGAAGGTCATTGACACGCTCACACAAGAGGATTCCATAGGGCCTTCCAGAAGTTATTGGAACGGTACAACAAGTACATTGCCGCCGGAGGAGATTACTTCGAAGGAGACTAGAGTTTCATGTGTGTACTATTAATAAAAGTGCCCATACGAAAAAAATCTGGAAACTTATTTAATGATCCTCGTAGGTTTGGTTGAACACCAAGGATTGTTTCTTTTTTTAAAATCTTCAAGTAAAGACATTCAAATCTTCTCGCTAGTCTTCTTACTTCTAGGTCAAGTTGGTAAAGAAAGAACCCTATATTAGCCCAAGCGCTTTCGATCATTTCGCTGGTCATCTTCAGGGATCGTGTTAGATCGTTTGTTGCGGTGAGTTTTATACTTATTCGGAGTTGCCACACAATCCCAAGACGAAATTAACAAGCTAAAACAAACCCTTGAAAAGAACTCTGTACTAAAGTTCACGACTGAACTCATCATTAATAAAAAAAAAAGTATTCCCTTCCTAGACGTTCTTACTGATTCCAGCGACAACGATAAATTCATTACATCCCTATACAAAAAATCAAACCGTCACAACTCCACTTAACTATCATAGTGAATGTCCCCAAAATATAAAATAGCCCTTATAAAAAAAACCCTACTCCTCAGAGTTTATTACATATCTTCCTCCAAGATATTTTACAAAAAATTAAAGAGCATAAAAACAAACTTTAGTCAATAATAAGTTCCCTAATAAACTAATCGATCAACAAATAAAACAATATATCCATAACATCCACAAAAATAGCAATAACAACAACAAAAACAATACTAACAGAATAAACCTATACTACAAGAATCAAATGCATAAATCTATAAAGTAGATGAGCAAGTAATGGAAATTTACTAAGCTTTTTGCTTAGATGTGGCACAAGGTCATATGAAAGGGGCACCCAATGGGACTCGAACTCACTCGTGTAGGTTTGCTAGCCGAGCTTGCTAACCATTACACCACCAGAGGCGCCCTTAGACGAGCAAGTAATGACCAACATTAATCACAGATACATTAAACCCACCGAAACTCAAAAACAAATAAAACTCATTATCTATTACACTAAATTTAAAACACCCAACTTTATCGTTAAGAATAACACCCCCACCAACTCAAACTAATATAGTATACAAATTTACGTGTCCATTTCGAGAATGTTTCTCGGAAAATTACATAACACCTAATACCTACATTGGCCATACAACAACAACTCTCTCTCGTCGCCTTACCCATCACCTTTCCGACATAAATGCCATAAAACAGCTTATAATGACAAAGCATAACAAAGACACAAACAAACTCAAAACCCCAAACATAAGAAAGATCTTAATTAACAATACAAAATTTATATTTAAAAATAATAAAACCCGTTTTCAAGTCCTCGAAGCTCTAACTATAAAATTAAAAAAAAAAACACTAAATAAAATAGCAATCACAATAAGTATAAACATATTAAACGTATTCAATTACAAACCACCCATCCTAACAGAATAAACCAACCCCATCCATAATTTATATATATAATAATTTTAAAAAGCCATTCCGCTTAAATATAAAACTCACTGCAACAAACGATCTAACACGAACCCCGAAATGATCGAAAGCGCTTGGGCTAATATAGGGTTCTTTTTTTACCAACTTGACTCAGATGTAAGAAGACTAGGGAAAAGAGTTGAACGTCTTCACTTGAATATCTTAAAATAGAAACAATCCGCAGTATTCAAACAACCCTGTTCAGATTATGATTTGTTGCCTAAGTATATATATATATATATATATGTTTGATATTCATTTTGTTTTAAAGCGCACTTCGAATGTTCTGTGTTAAATATATTAGAATAGCGCTTTTCGAATTTGCATTTAGAACTAAATATCAGCGAATAACTCCACAAGTACAATAGATTGCATTATTACCCACGTTTTACAATGAGTAACATACAGTAAGCTGTAGCACACTATATTCAAATATCAACTTATTTCCAATACACAAATGCCTGTATTGTGTTTCGCGCCGAAATATATTTTAACACGCGATAAATTGTAGATGAGAACATAAGACAAACTAGATATCAACTGTCAGGAGCACCTCGCGTGTTGTTATAACAAATTAACTAGGCTAGCAGACCATTGTTCGTGTGTTTGATTCTCAACAGATGTCCTATAAATCAAGTCTTGTGCCAGACTAAGTAATAAAAAACGAGTAAATAACAATTCTCAAGTGTACAGCGTCAAGTATACAAAGGTTGTTTTCTTTTCAATTATTTGAGAAGACTTTTTAATGGTTCCTCTTTTTTTTAAAAAAATAAACAACAGTTGTATTTTATTATCGAGTGATTGATTTTAACGGTACATCAACCCGTTTGGGGATAGTTTAAGTCGAGTTATTTGGGAGTCACGTTGATTGTACATTTTTTACATTTACATTTTTTGTGTCTCAGATTTTTTTTTCTTTTTTTTGCACTTGGTGTTATTGAATAGGAATAATTTTAAAATAGATCTATTTGATAGGGATCTAACAGGTACTACCACTCTAAGTCAGAGTGGACCTGGGAGTAATGGCAATGAAGCGGTCCTCCACAGTCCCCATAGCTATAGTTTAGTATCATACTCAAGAATCATCTTTTTTAAGGGGTGGCGTCTTACCCCCTCTGCAGGGGGGTACAGTCTCATCGACAGAGGTGTTGTTTTTACAAAGAAAGAGAAGAAATTAAGTTTTCAATTTTGGAGACATTTTCTTGTTTTTATTTGAACCTCTTAGTATTATCATGATTCAATTTTTGAATGTAATTATTTTACCATAACATAATAAAAATGGCACACCATAGCGCAATAGTTTAAATGCTTTAACTTAAAGAATAAAGTCATTTCAATCATTAAACTTTCTCAAAGAGGTGGCTATTGAACATTAAATATAGATTACTTAATATCCCTCTCGTTTTGGAACCTTTTGTACATATTGGTCTGAATATGTGATTATTTACTGTAATCGAACAATTCATTCTTGAATTCTCTGGAACTTTAATTGATTGGTAAAGTTTTATGGTATATCACCCCTTGGATTTTATTTAATGTCAAACCTTGTTTACACACACACACACACACACACACACATATATATATATATATATATATATATATATATATATATATATATATATATATGATTTGTAAACGAATAGCTTGTATATAACATTTTTATATAACATTTTTGTATATAACATTTTTTAACGAGCCAGAGCTCATTTGTTTGCACATATTGATTTAAATGCTTTGATATTTTTCTATATAACACTAACAATTTAACTTATCATTCGTCCTTTATTTGCTGATAGTTAAATAGCTGTACATATATGATTTGTGAGTGAGTATTTTTTAGGTCATTTTATTTTCAAAAGTAAAAGCTGATTCGTTTGCACACTTATATGGTTTCAATTATTGCTATTTGACACTAATAATTCTATTCAACACGATTTAATCATTTGCACAGTCAAATGTATTGCTTAGTAATACCAATAATTCAGTTTTTGCTCACATTTAAACAGTTTCAGGCATTCCCATCTGACACAAATAATTTTATTTAGAATTAATCATTCGTTTGCAGATAATTAAATAGTTTCAAGCATTGTGATCTCACAGCAATAGTTTTATTTGTACGCAGTCAAATATTTTTAAGTACTGCCATGTAACTTTAACAATTCAATTTAATATCAGTCATCTGTTTGCATACAGATAAATAGTTAAATAGTTCTATTTGACATTATCTGGTACCACCACTCCGGGTCAAAGTGGACTTGGGAGTAATGGCAATGAAAAGGTACTCCCCTTTCTTCATAGCTCCAGGACTGGAGCCTCACCGTCAGATGCAGTTTAGTGTCATCTCCAAGACACGCTTTAAGAGGAGGTTTTACTCCTCTGCAGAGATGCAGTCAGTATATTCTACCGCCCCGGTCGGTTGTGTTGTGGGTTTTTGAGATACAAACGGATCACCAAATCCCAGCCAGGAGATCAGACTTAGTGTTAATGAACAAGAAGTAAAGAAGTTGTAAACAAGAGGATTTTACCGTTCCAGCAGATCACAAAGTGAAAATAAAGCGAAAAGATGGGAAGTACATGGATCTTGCCAGAAAACTGAAGAGGCAATGGTAACAATTATCTTTGGTGCCCTTGAAATGGTTCCTAAAGGCATGGAACAGAAATTGAGGAAACTAGAGATCAGAGAAAGAATCGAGACCATCTAGATCACAGCACTGTTAAATCAGCTAGAATACTTAGATGAGTCCTGGAAATCAGAGGTTAAATTCTATTTTTAAAAAACCCTGTTAAAACTGGTGTGATAAACTCACGTAGTGTGAAAATAATAAGTAAATGTTGCTAACTGACACAGAAGGACTACAAGAGCAGGTACGGCTGTGTGGGGAAGGTGACCCATTGGGAATTATGCAAGAAATTAAAACTTCACCCTACCAGCAAATGGTATATTCACAAACCAGAATCTGACTTAAAAAATGAGAAGCACAAAGTTCTAAGAACAATCCAAGTATTTAACTAGCCCCTCCGACATGGTCAAGATGCAACAGAAGTTAAAATTTTTGGCGGAGTCTCTCCCACGCACGAATGTACAGTAGAGGGAAGGGCTTAAAATTTGTTTGGTTTCTGTTGCCATTCCTTTAGAGAACGAATGAAGTAATAAACCTGAGCATTAAGCTTTTGATACCTGGGAGGGAGGGGGGCTCTATGAAGCAAAGTTCTTCAGTATATTGGCTGTAAGCGGGCTTCACAGCACAGAACCCGCAAAAAGTTACAAGAATGAGTGGAGATCTGTGTAAGAATGGAAACCGTCCTGATCACAACAGAGTTAAGATCCGCGAGAATACTACTGAGTAGAAACCGGTACTTACTGTTACTTGGACTCCAGGAAAGGCGGGGGTGTCCTCGTGGTGTAATGGTTAAAGCGATGGACTGCGGAATCGTAGTAAGCGAGTTCGTACTCCCGTCGCGCTATTACGTTCACTTTCGGGCAAGTACCCTTGGGAAAGGTATGAACCCCCTTATCCTCCCAGCTATGGGTTAAATAGTACCACTACTGTTCTTCTAGGAGAATGGCTTTGGCATTAAATAACCTACAAAGGTTGATATGCCATTAAACAAAGAAACCAAACCAAACCAAATCCAGGAAAGGCCATCAGTAAGTTCTTGTGTGAAAACTCACAAAGAGCAAAATTGATAATATGTGTATTTATGGGGTTTGGGTTTGATTTGGTTTTATGGCATATCAACCATTGTAGGTCATTTAATGCCAAATCCTTTATATATATATATATATATATATATATACTTTAAGAAAAGCAACAAAACCGGTCACATAGGATTATAAATTTATTTCCATCTTGTTACGCATTTTTGAAATTTCCAAAAACACGAAAAAAAATTAACAGGACTTCTTCAGATCTTTTAGATAAAAAAACTAGAATAGACACAGAATAGTGGGAGGGGATAGAAGATATGTGAACAGTTATCTCCTCATTAAGCCCACTTCCGTTTTAAATTTTAATTTCGGTTAGAAATGTAGTAAATTTATTTAAAAAAAAAGATTTTTAATTGTTAATTTTTTAATTACATTTTGACTTAAATTACAGATTTTTTTTTATTGAATTAGCTCTGTATTATTGTTACATTGAGCTCTTTACCAGGAAAATTTAAATATTCACTCACGAATAATTTCTTGTCCTGATGGAATTACCCCTAACTCCGGTTTAACTGGACCAAAGAATACTATGTATATATATATATATATATATATATATATATATATATAATATTTTTAACGACCCTGAGCTCATTTTAGAACACAATTAAATGGTTTCACTTATTTCTTTTTAATATGAATACACAGCTAAATGTAAAAACAGTTCTGCTTCAAAGAATTCAGTTTAGCATGTCAAAGTTAAATTATTCCAAGTATTGCTATGTATCACTAACAATTCAACTGAATATCAATCATTTGTTTACACGCTGTTTAAATGATCAGTTTTATTTTAAACAATTCAGCTTAGCATAATTACACTGTTTAAATGTCAAACATTTTAATTTGACCCATAGATGGGACCCTATCAAGTGCTACCACTCCGGGCAAGAGTAGACCAGGGATCGATGTCAATGAAAGGGTACTCTGCGTTCCCTAAAAGCTCCACATTACAGGAGCCTTAGTATTATATTGTTTAGTGTGATATCCAGGACATTTGTTGGGAGTCTTACCCATCTACAAAGACGTAGTCAGTATTTTCTACAGCCCCAGCCGACTGGACAAATTCGAAGTGCCAGTTAGAACGCTTGGAGCTGAGGAAGATATTTTGTCGAATCCACATTCATCAAGGACCATTATTACCATTAATATACCCATAATATACTAACATAATATATATATCAATATATATGTTATATAATTATAAAATATATAAATAATATATATGTTATATAATTATATTATGAGAGTGTTGATCGTCAGTAAATCACTATGTGGTTATGTGTCGAACCAAGTGCAATATAATGTGGAGAGTGCTCAATATCTAGATATGTTATATAATTATATGTACTAATATATAACATACTAACATAATATACTAACAATATACTAACGCACGACAGAAGGAAAGACAAGAAAAATACATTTGTAAATACGAGAACATTTTAACCTTTTATATACATGATATTGATACCAATGGTATTTATAAGAAAAATCATACAAATGTGTTCCAATAGCGAGAAATATACACATATTTTTCCATGAACAAACAGTATGCAGAACGGGTACAAAAATGGAGAAAAAAAACTTACTTGATGAGGTTTGGTTTGGTTAGGTTTCTTTGTTTAATGGTATATGAACATCGTGGGTTATTTAATGCCAAAGCCTTCCTTATAAAAGAGCAATTGAGATACAATTAAAATCTTAGCTGTTGGACCTTTCCCAAGAAGTGAGGTGCCCGTGGTGTAATGGCTATCGTCGTAGGAAATGGACACGGCGACACGAGTTCAAATCCTGGACGAGACTGATTGCATTTCACATTGCACTAATACCATTGGGAAAGGTAGGAATACAATTATTCACCCTCCAGCTATGGGTAAATAGTAGGGCAGACTATTTTCTTCAGCCTTGGTGAGGCAACTGGTCTAGGAGAAGGAAAACTCTGAATTGAAACCTGTTAAACTCCGCTTAAAAATTGACCTTGTGTCATATCCTGCCCGAGCGGAGGGGTTGGTAAATATGATATACCTTTCTCAAGAATATTAAGATGAAAATGAATATAAAACCTCGATATCACAGTCCAGCACTTTATCCACCTCACCATGCAGACTTCCCTCCTACTTAATGAGGAGAAAGTAAAATAGTCACGTTGCTTCACCGTTCCCTGAAAGAGTCCGAGACACGTCTCTCCTGTTTAAAGAAGACGCACTTCCTCATAGTACAATAATACTCACTGGACGAAATTGAATCGCTAAAAAAACTAGTGTAAACATTGCAATAAAGTCCAAACATTGAACTACCCTATCGGCTTGGGTTATGGAATTCACCGAATACACCTCTGCAAAGTGGGTAAGACCCCCCCCCCAAGCAAGTGTCCTGGGTATGATACTAAACTGTACCCGATGGTGAGATTCCAGTTCTGGAGCTTTGGGGAATGTGGAGTATCCCTTCATTGCCATTACTCTCAGGTCCTCTTTGATCCATAATGGAAATACATGTTAGGCTCCCATCTATGGGTCAAATACAACTATTCATTTACTAAGGATTATTATTGGTTATTCGAAACCATGCAGATATGGGAAAATTATTCATATTGCATAGGAATACTTGATAAATAGAATTACCAATGTTAAATAGCAATTGCTGAAACCATTTAACAATGTGAAAACAAATGAACTCTAACTATTTGTTTAAAAATAAAGTCACCTACAATCTATTCGCTTAAAAAAAGGATTTGGCATGAGATAACCCATGATGGTTGATGTACCATAAAACAACAACCAACTGAACATTGAAAAAGTATAAACATATGCAAAAAAAAAAAAAGAAAACGTTTAGTATATTACTTAAATAATATGTAATAAGTAATATACAAAGAGTTTTTTTGTTTGTTTGTTTGTTGTTGTTTTTTTCTTAGATGTGGCACAAGGCAAGGCTAATATTTAAAGAAAATGCGACTTGTCAATAAGGTATTTATATAACATAGACAGGAAATCGGAACTTCGAAATGTATCTATTTACAGACGTCGTATAACTTATGAATATGAAAATCACGAAAAAAAAAAAAATAAATAAATAAAAAATTAAAAAAAAAAAGTCTTTATTTCCGATTTAAAAGGTGCTAATGTTTGAATATTATGAATGTCTGGGTTCTATATAACTGAAATTCTCGCATCAATGATTTGCATTCATAAAAACCAAAACTTGAGTCAGTCTGTCAAAATCTCGGATGTTAATAAGAAGCACCGAGTTCAGAGGTATGTAAACATTTGAATACAAATATTAAAACTGTTATTCCTATAATTGATTGATAGATTATTTACGGCATGTCACTCCTCTTGGGTTATTTTATGCCTAGACGTTAGGGAATCGTGTTCAATATACGTTTATGTTTACATTTTTTATCTAGTTGTTTCTTAAGATTTTTTTTTCACACAGTTATCTGATGTCAACTCTTTATGAGTTATTTCATGTCGAAATTTTATTAGTCCAGTAGGCTGGGGCTGCAGAAGACACCAGCTGCATCTCTACAGAAAGGATAAGACTTCCCCCACAAATGACCAAGATATTACACTGAACAATCTGATGGTAATGTTCCAGTAATACTGGAGCTTTGGGAAATGCGGAGTATCCCTTTATTGCTATCGCTCCCAGATCCACTCAGGCCCGGAGTGGTAGCACCTGATAGGGTCCTATCTATGAGTCAAATAGAACTAAACAGTGTGCTTATGTTAAACAGAATTGTTTGAAATAGAACCGTTTTGATATTTAACTGTTTATAAGCAAAAAACTATACTAATACTAAACAGTTCTGAAATAGAACTATTTATATGTATAAAAAGGGATTTGACATTAAAGAACCTACAATGGTTGATGTGCCATAAAACCAAATCAAACCAAGCCAAAATCGAAATTTTATACATTTCTAAATACTTTTTTAATAATCATAACTCTTTATCTGTTCTAATGCAGTTTATTTTTTTAAAATTGTTGTTGTTTTGCAAATTTCTCTTCGTCTATAATCATTTGTTTGCACACAGTGATGTACAGTGATGGAATTCTGACGGTTCCCACTGGTTCTTTAGACCCTGTTCTGGAGGAGTTCATTAATCCCAGGAACCGCTTGTTAGCATAAAACAGGGTTCTCAATCTTTTATTTACAGTGATATTTTCTAAGTTAGAAAAATAGCTAAAATTAATAATTTCCCTCGCATATGGCAACCCAAATTTCAACCTTTGCGCTAAAATCGGGCCTGCCAGCATGGTTTGCTGCTAGTGACTGTGGTAATGAGAGAACCTATGGTTGAAACCTGTTGTGAGGAAACCTATTCTTGAAATTTTAGCATCTCACCACTGGTTATATGAGTAGTCCTATTTAATACAAAAAAATTATCCACAATTGTACGGTTTCAAGTGTTCATATATAATATATCATATTCATATTCCATAGGAATATTTGATACTAATATGATTGTAAATTATTTCTTGTAAGAATAGTTACTTGAAACTATAATTGTTTATTAAGCAATATTATTAGTTACCGGTAACCACAATAGTGCCTGCAAACAAATTATTATTATTAGATAGAAATATCTACTTGAAACCATATAATTATTACAGGGTGCAGAAACAAAATATGGAATAACTTTTTTCTTAATTTCTTGTTTGATTAGTCCAATTGTTGAAAAAAAAAAAACGCGATAAATCTAAATTTTCCTGATTAGCTCGATTATTCAAGCACTTTTTAAAAATCAAAATTCAGCCCATTGTGAGTGTGCAAGAAAAAAGAACAATAAAGACTCTACGATTTGCTTAACGCCGAAACCAAGCCAAAGTTTCTTTGAGTACCGTATACACAGCAAAGAAAATTTTTTTTTTTTTTTACAAAAAAGAGCTTTTTAAGGAAATGAGAGAGTAGTGGATTAAACAAAAAAAAATGAAAAAAAAGGCTAAAAAAATCGCTTCGGCGATTAAGAAGGACCCCACAATGTCAATAAGAGAGCACGCTAAAGAATTGAAAGTCCACGAGAAAACTGTGAGGACAGCAATTAAACAAAATTCAAACTCAGACCGTAACCCCCTTGATTACGCTATATAGAGCATTTTAGAAAACAACTTCCCATCCAAATATTGATTCGCTTAAGACTGCCATTGAGGAGGAATTATTATATAGTCGTTTACACGTTCATGCATCACAACGACACAACATCAAAGACAGACGCATGAAGAAAGGAAGCAGGAAGGAAGACACAAGAAGACTTCTTTAGAAAAATATTCACCTCTCACTTTATTGCAAGGGTTCGAAAAGTTAGCATGTGAGAGGATGCTGGAGACCGAACATAAACTTCATATTTTGACCCCACTGTTATGACCGTCACGTTGTGTCTTTATTGTTCTCCTGATGTTGGGGTCTACTCCATCGGGGCTTTCCGAGGGTCCCCTCGGTCGGGTGTGGCCTTCCCTACCACATCTCGTCTCTAACCCTCTGGGAGTCCGCTGGCAACTGCTTCGGGGGTTTCCGAGGTCCCCCTCGGTCGGGTGTGGCCTTCCCTACCACATCTGGTCTCTACTGTCTGGAAGTCTGCTGGCAACTGCTTCGGGGGTTTCCGAGGTCCCCCTCGGTCGGGTGTGGCCTTCCCTACTACATCTCGTCTCTAACCCTCTGGGAGTCTGCTGGCAACTGCATCGGGGGTTTCCGAGGTACCCCTCGGTCGGGTGTGGCCTTCCCTACCACATCTCGTCTCTAACCCTCTGGGAGTCTGCTGGCAACTGCTTTGGGGGTTTCCGAGGTCCCCCTCGGTCGGGTGTGGCCTTCCCTACCACATCTCGTCTCTAACCCTCTGGAAGTCTGCTGGCAACTGCTCTGGGACCCAAACTCAACTGAGTTAAATAATAACTCAACGCCCACACGATCGCCTACTGGATCTTTGAATCGGATGTTTAATCGTCATCAAGCGGAAATAACTGTCATGCAGTTCAGAGGTTACTCTCTTCCGGTGCATGACTGTAGTGGCACAATGAGACCTTCACCTTGTCCCATATCATAAGCCTTAATCCGCCCACGCGACCTCTTTCGATTACTGGCCGTTGGAATGTGTCACTTCCTTCCGGTGTATCACCTTGGAATAGCATTTTTAGGCCGGGGCGAGGGGTCAAAATATAACAGAATGAAATAGAATGTCTGAAGAATTGATTTTGAAGGCATGCAAATCGTTTCGAAGGCGTGTTGATACCATAATTAAAAAAATGTTGGTCCTATTGAGTAAATTTCCTGTTTTGTATCAATTTTCTTATTTTGTTGTTTATTTTTTAAAATTAAAATTAATTTTGTTTTATAATGGAGTCGTTTATTATTATACAAGAATATTCCTAATTTTACTTCTGCATCCCGTAGAATAATTGAAACCATACAACTGTGTAAAAATTATTTGTATTACATAGGAATATTTAATATCATTAACCGTGTGCAAAACATATTTAACAACTCGTGGGAGGTCCCCGTGGTGTAGTGGCTAACACACTGGACAGCAACCTTGTAGTCAGCAAGTTCGAACCCCAGTCGCGCTATTGCGCTCACTTTCAGACTAATACTTTTGGGAAAGGAATAAAACCTCTTACCCAACTCTGGATTAAATAGTACCACCACAATTCTTCAACAAGGATGACCTTGGCATTAAATAACCCCCCCCAAGGTTGATATCCGATTTAACAAATAAACCAAACCAAACTCGACTCCTTAGGGAACCTCACGTGGTGTAAAGATTAGCAATCTGGGTTATCAAACCATTCTGAGTTCGATTCTCACTGGGCGCCTCATAGCCAGTAAATAATTATATACCTTATAGCCTCATAAAACTCTTCGAATAAAAATCCATGAAGGTCAATATGTCATTAAAACAAATAAACCAAAACCAAGCCACTTTTACTACACAATTTATGTACACACACATTATATATATATATATATATATATATATATATATATATATATATATATATTTATATATATACACACATATATATATACACACGCAATGTACGTCGCTCTCTAATCCCTCGGCATTAGATAACCTTTAGACGGGTTAACATGCCGTTAAAATCAGTCATTCCTAATCATTAATCCATAATAATTGGTTAATTTGGAACTTTGGCAGAAACTTTACGATTTGAAAAAGAACTGATAGTACCGAAGTCAACGAATATTAGATTACTTAAAATTTAAAGAGACTTATTGTCACTTTGTTCTCAACGACAATCATCAGACATTTGGCGTTTGAACATACCACTGAATGAAATATAAGAACGATGCAGATGTAACGGGATCTGATGTGTCTACAGAAAAACTGGATACTGAGGAGAGAGAGAGAGAGAGAGAGAGAGAGAGAGAGAGAGAGAGAGAGAGAGAGAGAGAGAGAAGTAGGCCTTCATGGTTCTTGAAAATGCTTAAATCTCTTCTCTCCCTTACGCCAACCCCGAGATTTCTACGCTCTCAGTTCTGGCCCTCCCCTTCTTCTCCCCTGCTCACACTGTAAGTAAATCAAGAGTTCTATTCAAAAAGAAGAGCTATCTTAATCATTTATTCTACCCGTGCGTTTAAGGCCGTCCCCCAGATATTTGAAAAATCAACTCTTTGAGAGAATATGGGCATGTCTAAGATTGTATGTGCACAGACCAATACTTGGGTGTTCGAGTGCGCATGCGCGTATACTTGCGTGCCTGTGTGAAAAAAAAGCGATAAAGAATAACGTCCGTTCGCTTATGCGCCCGCTGTTAATAGTATTGGTTTGTTGGTTGTTGGTATATCAATCTTTGAGTTTTATTTCATGCCAAATCCTGTTTTATATATATATATATATATATATATATATATATATATATATATATATATATATATATATATAAGCATAGTTTATTAGCGGAGTCTCCGTCGGATAGTAGCTAACGTACGATGTTTGACCACATAAAAAGCGAGTTCGAACCCCAGTCGCGCTACTACGTTCAGTTTCTGACTAATACACTTGGGAACTGTACGAAACCCCTTTATCTCCCAGATTTAGTTTAAATAACACCACTATTGTCTTTCTACTAGGATGGCTTTGGCATTAAGTAACCCTCGAAGATGGATATGCCATTAAATAAATAAACCAAACCAGGAATTTGTTGGTAATTTTATTTTCAAACGAATTGTCAGAGGTCACTTGTTTATACACATGGTAAATGGTTTCAAGTTTTGTTTATAAAAGTAATTCTACTCAGCATTAATCCTTTATCTACACACAGTTGAACGGTTTCAAGTATTTCTATTCAACATTAGTAATTTTATTTATCAGGTATTCCTATCTAATAAAAAAATTTGCACAAAGTTGTATGATTTCAACAGACTAATGATAATAATCCTGAGTAAATGATTGAACTGTTCTATTTTACCCATAGAGACAGAGTAATAGTGAAGGGGTACTCTTGGTCTAATGGGTAGAGTGTTCGCCAATGGTCTGGTAGACCTGGGTTCAATACCAAGTCACGTCATACCAAAGACTTTTAAAATGGCACTTGATATCTCCTTGCTTAAAACTCAGCAATATAAGGCACATATCAAGGGTAAAGTGGAGCAATTAAGGGAAAGGAGTGGCGCGTTCCCCTACACCTCGGTGTAGTAGCTATTGAAAAGGGAGCCTACTGGTCGCTCTCGACTACGGTCGCCGACTTTACTTTTTTTTACTCCACACTCTCCAAACTCGAAGACTGGAACCTCATCATCAGATGCAGTTTAGTGACATACTGTGAATACTTGTTTTGGGGGGAATGTCTTACCCTCTCTGCAGAGGTGCAGTCAATGTACTCTACAGCCCCATCCGACAGAGTGGTAATAATATTGGAATGCTTGGTGGTGGAGAAAGTGTTTTTGTCCCCTCTCTCTCCAAAGACCAATATTAGTTTTAGTATATTCGTGATATATACTAACAACGAATAAACGGAAAGAAAGACATGATAAACTCATTTATACATATCAGAGCATTTAATTTTTCATATACATGATATACATACAAGTATCAGTAAAAGAAAAAATACAAAGACGTGTCCCATTGTTGAATTATATGTATATTGTTTAATGAACAAGCAGTATATGGAAGGTACAAAATAGAAAAAGTCAAGTAAGGCCACATGATTATTTTATCATTCATTATGAAGTAAGACTTTTTCAAGGATTTCAAGTATTGCTATTCAATACTAATAATTGTATTCAATATTACTCATTCCTTTGCACACAGATAAATGGTTCTGAGTGTTGCTATGAATCAATAACTGTTCAATTAAACATCAGTCATTTGTCCACACAGTTATTCAAACAGTTCTATTTAGCATGTCATTTGTTTTGATACAGTTAAATGGTTAAATATTTCTAATCGACCCATAGATAGGACCCTATCAGGTGCTATCACTCCGGGCTAGTGTGGATCAGAGAGCAATGGCAATGAAGGGGTACCCCATATTCCCCAAAGCTCCACGAGTGGAGCCTCATCATCAGATAGTTTTGTGTCATATCTAGGACACTCGTTTGGAGGGATCTTACTCCTTTGCACTGATGCAGTCAGTGTATTCTACAGCCCCAACCAACTGGGCTCGCTGGATAATGTATTTCTAGGACTGTAATGTGAGCCCCTACGGTTCCCTACTAGATATGCTCACCCTCAACGGGAGATAATTATTTATTGTCACCCTTTAATAGCATTAAAATGTTTAATTCAAACAGCTGCGTATAGTGGCTGAAAGCGGTCTCTAAACAGTATACAAACGCATAATTGACAAAAATTGAGAGATAGAGGTTGTACCGGGTGTATGATATTATATTTCTCTTGACTATAATTGTTGGAGTGGGGAATCCCTATGGTGTAGTGGCTAAAGTACTGGGTTGCGATGTCTTAATAAGTGAGTTCAAACTCCAGACATACTATCACATTCCCTTTCAAACTAATGCCCTTAGGAAAGGAATGAACCTCTCATCTCCCAGCTATCGCTTAAATAGTACTACTACTGTTCTTTTCCAAGGATGGCTTTGGCATTAAATAACCTACGAAGGTTGATATGCCATTAAAAAATCAACCAGACAAAGTCTATACATAAATATATATGGGTATGTGCGTGTGAAGGCGTTCGTGGTGTAATAGTTAGGTCGTAGGAAGTGGACACGGCGACCCGAGTTCAAATCCTGGATGAGATTTTATGCGTTTCACATTGCTCTAATATCCTTGGGAAAGGTATGAATCCAATTATTCTCCCTTCCTCTAGAAATGGGTAAATAGTAGGGCAGACTGTGCTCTTTAACGCGACTATAGAAAGACCAGTTACACTCCGCTTAAAACCTGACATTGAGTCACATCCTGCTCGTTCGGAGAGGTTGGATATATATATATATATATATATATATATATATAATTTCAACAGAAGTCACAATAATCTTTTTTTTAATTTTCTGGCTTTTGATGTTAGCATTGGTGTTTTTGGTGTTAAGATATTTCTTTCCGCCATCTTCAGATATAGAATCTGAATGGAAAGACAAACTGGTTTCACAATAGTAAAAAAAACTGCTTTTTCTGTATATATTGTAAACTTGAAAAAGACTGTCGAAGAGACTAACAGAAACGATAAAAATTGTGATTAGTAATCCAAATTATATAATACTTTTCATGAATATGCAGACCAATACACGTATAAGTGCGTGTGTGTTTATTATTTTTACTTTGTGTATATTTTACGTATATATTGATTGGTGGTAAAAACTAATATTTCAAATGCCGATTTTCAAAGCAACCTCCACCCCCCCCCCCATCTCTCACTCTCTCTCTGAAATGGTACCACGCAGTTTTCTTCTCTCCCTTCATCCCCTTTTTTATTTTGTGCAACGCTCAGCTAAACCTGGTAAATATCTCTAGCTGCAATTCTCTGCGCATGCGTGGTTTTGACGATAGAAGAGGAAATCTTACACTTAGACTGTCCTTGGCATGATTTTTCTTACTTCTCTCTAAAGTGCATGCATTCCAATTTTGTCAAAGTACTTATTTTTCTGTCTAGCTTATAACTAAATAAAGACAATGTATAGATTGAAAGAGATGTGCAGATAAAAGTTAATTTTAGGGATTTATTTTTGTTGATATTTTAAAACAATTCTTGAACTTTTTGGAGTTCCCGTTGTAATTGCGGTTCACGAGGATATGAATGCTTCTATTTAGGAAGGAGTGAAGGGTTCTAATCAGAATTTCATACTTAACAGTGGTCCATGATTAAATTGATGCTTCTATGTAGTAGGAAGTGAAGGATTCTAATTAGTATTTTGTTGATAATAATGGTCCATGATTATATTGATGCTTCTATGTTGTAGGGAGTGAAGGATTCTAATTAGTATTTTATAGATAACAGTGGTCCATGATTATATTGATGCTTCTATGTTGTAGAGAGTGAAGGATTCTAATTAGTATTTAATTGTTAACAATGGTCTGTGTTAATATTAATGCTTCTATTTGGGAAGAAATGAAGAATTCTAATTAACATACAATTTAAATGATTCAAAAAATGTTTTTCATTATGAACGCTGACCTCCAAAAATTATTATTCAGTTGCTTATTGGACTGAAAATTGTTTATTCTCTAGGAGGATTTTAAGAGGATGTTGCAGTGATTGAAAAAAGAATAGAAAAAAAAACCTTGCTTTGATATACCCTTTTCTTTGGCTTACGGTTGTAAACATGTAGTTATCTACTAAGCTTAATTTGATGCGGTACAAGCAAGAACCTCTCACTTGAAATGGTAAGCTCATCTATCTTACAAACTATTACACCGCATGAAGTACCCTGCTCATATACATATCATATTTACCAACCCCTCCGCTCGGGCAGGATATGACACAAGGTCGATTTTTAAGCGGAGTTTAACAGGTTTGAATTCAGAGTTTTCCTTCTCCTAGACTAGTTGCCTCACCAAGGCTGAAGAACATAGTCTGCCCTACTATTTACCCATAGCTGGAGGGTGAATAATTGGATTCATACCCTGCTCATATACATATGAGATCTGCCAGAGAAGTAACAGGAATGAGTGTGCTATAGGCGAAAGAGGGATAAGGGGATTATGTTATCATCTAACATAGTGGTTTTCAAAGTGGGCAGTTCAGCCCCCCGGTGGGGAGCGATATGAACTTTCAGAGGGGCGCTGGCGAGTAAATAGTCGGATGGGGGCGTTGAAATTGTGAAGGGGGCGTTGGAGCAATTACAGTAAAATGAAAAGTTAGTGTTGCTAGAAAGGCCGGAAAAACGGGGCGATTTAATTAAGCGTCCCCCAGTCGCTGCAACTAGACGTACGTGTCACGTCTGTATCCAGAACACTCTTCGTAAGGGACAATTTTCCTCTGGTCACCGCTTTCCCCTTTGTTTACTTCCCGTTTTCTCGCTGCGACGTTAAACTTTCTGCCCATTTTTAACTTCGTTACTTTTATTTCTCATTTCTTTTCCCCTTCGTAATTTCTCTTTCGGGTTGCCTTAGGCTCTGCTCTTGGGAGTTTATCTTCTCTTTATTAATTAATCCCAAACTCTCGGCATCGCGAAAGCTACGAGACTTATTCTTCTGGGCGGGACTTTCAACCATTCCGCCAGACATTTTTCTTCCCGACAACACACATTCTTTCCTTCTCGCTTCGGTCACCCCTTCAACATGACTCTGGTATGTTTCATTTGCCTTATCTCACCATTTTTACTTCCAACTTATTGCCTTCAATTTAAATATTATCGAAATATTATTCCTATTTGCCATGCTACTTGTCTCGCTTTTACCCGCTTTATTACTTAGTAGTAAACTAAAATTCTTCTTACAGTCGCCTTAATTTCCCTGCCTTCCTCTCTTTCTTCTTTGCCTATCTCTTTCTCCCCTGAAATTTCTACTTATTTCTTCCCCTTTGTCGCAGTGAAAACTTCTTTGTTTTTATTTTTTCTTTCAGAAATTTACCTGTCTCACGTTGAAATAGATTTCTCTTTTATAATTTTGGAATTAGTGTTTCTTTATGCGTGAGTCCGAGTTTATTCTGGCTGTCTAAGCAAGATGTTTATTAACATTTGGCGAGGGCAGCTTACATACATGGCAACCCCAGGAGCATCGAAAAAGAAGTGTAGGCAATGCTCTGTGGAGTACTTGAAGTATGGATTTATACAATCACCGACCGATCCATGTGCTTGGTTTGAGAGAAAAACTTTTCAAATGAAGCAATGAAGCCGTCTAGGGTCCTCAAACATTTATAGAAGATTCATCCTGATAAATCTGGTAAAACTCTGACGTTCTTTCATTCTCTTCGAGATCAATTTTTGAAGCGAAAAACAATGAATATGTTTACTTCCTCATCGAAAAATTCAGATGAGGGTCTGAAGGCTTCTTACAACATTTCTTTGCTGATAGCAAAAGCTGGCCAGCCCCACACTATTGGAGAAGAACTGATTCTACTGCAGTTAAAGAGGTTATTAAAACAGTCTTGCACAAAACTCCTGAACAGGTCATAAAATTGATTCCTCTCAGTGACAACTCAGTTCAACGAAGAATAGACAAAATGGCTGAAAAAGTCGAAGAGACCCTCAGTAAGATGTTGATGACAACTGAGTTCAGTTTGCAATTGGACGAATCCACTCTTCGGGGAAACGAATCACTACTTCTCGCATATGTACGCTTCATCAAGGGTGGGTCACTGTGTCAAGAATTATTGTTTGCACGTCTCCTGGAAACAGATACCAAAGGAGAATTAGTGTATCGAGCTGTGGAGGGCTATTTTCAGAAAAAAAAGCATTCCACTTACAAACATCATTTCATGTGTAACAGATGGCGCCGTCCATGGTTGGTCACCACCGTGGATTTCTAAGTTATTTGAAAAAAGCTGTTCCGAAAGTCCTCACAGTTCACTATGTGATCCATCGACAACACTTAGTGGCAAAGAATTTGAGTGAGAAGCTACATGAATCCTTATCGACTGTGATTACTGCAATAAACAAAATCAAAGCGAATGCTTTCAATTCTCGACTGTTCCATCAGCTGTGTATTGAAAATGACGAAGATTTTCAATGCCTGCTTCTCCATACAGAAGTTAGGTGGTTGTCGAAAGGTAACTGTTTAAAAAGGTTTTACTCACTGTTAAACAGTGTTCTGGATTTTTTTCAAGAATCCAACCCTGAGCTTTACGACAAACTGAAATCGAGTAAGACAGATATTGCTTACCTCACTGAAATGTTTTCCAAATTCAATGACGTGAATTTGCAGCTGCAAGGTGATGAGACTTTATTAATCAAAGCCAAGTCCGCCCTCTCGGCATTCCTCTCAAAATTACAGCTCTACAGCAGGAACCTTGGACGCCGCGAATTCCGTCAGTTTCCTTGTTTGTCTGACTTGGAGAAGAAAACAGGAGTGAAGGACAATGACATTGCCGTGTACTGCGCTCATTTAGCGGAACTCCACAGGGATATGTCAGTCAGATTCAACGACCTATTTTCTCTTGAAATCCCTGGTTGGGTGATCGATCCGTTTACTGAACCCAGCACAGAGGTGCCAACCCATCTAGAAGAGGAACTTGTAAGTTTGCAAAATGACGAGGATCTGAAACCAAAGTTCAAAACCTCTTACCAAGCCTTTTGGATGCAAACAGCGATCCCAAAACGCTACCCAACCCTGTGCAAAGACATCAAGTTGTTTTTCATTGCTTTTTCCGACTTCCTACCTGGTTGAGAGGGGATTCAGCGCTGTGTCCAGGCTCCTCACCAAACAAAGAAACAAACTCAACATAACAAAGCGTGGTGATCTGAGACTTCTCCTGACAAACCTTCATCCTGATGTTGTCAGTTTGATTGCAATGCACTAAGCCCACCCATCTCATTAAGCAGGGTAGTTGTTAATGATTACTCGTTCAGTTTTACAATTTATTTCATGTTCAGTTCAAGGTGTTTGTGATTGAAAAATAAATGTTAACCATTTTTGTTTGTTAAAATTGTTTTTTATACTCTTCAAACTGTTTGTGATTGAAGAATCAACCAATTCTTATGACATTTAACATTACCGTTTTTCTGGCGTTCGTTGGAAGAGGGGAGCGCTGGCATTTTGGTCCGGCGGTGAAGGGGGTGGTAGCAAAAAAAGTTTGAAAACCACTGATTCTAACATATCTTAGAGTATGTCATTGCAATCTTAGCTTTCTGAAACCATTGTATTTTTTCCATAAAAATACACCTCCTCTTTTTAGGACGTCCAACACCAAGGAACGAATGATGAACACAAAGCAACGAATAAACCTGACATTTTTGGTCCGATTGAGGAAAACTTCGTCATAAGCAGTAGAAATGCTTCAGCCAGTGAATGGAAATAACACTGTGTCACGCACAAGTGTTTATGAGTGTTACAAGAGGTTCAAAGAAGAACGCGAGGAGGTGAAAGAGAACTCCTTGAGCGGGAGGCCTTCAACTTACAAAATTGAGGTCAACGTCGAAAAGGTAAGGCAGCTGGTGTGCGATGATCGTCTGTTGTCTGTTCGAATGATGGCAAATCAGTTTAGCATGAAAAAAGATAGTGTTTGGAAGAGTATCACAAAAGATCTGGGCATGTTTAAAAAGTAATGGGACTGGGTGTACTGAGCATTTGGTAGTTTTTGACTGAGAGGAACATCGCCTACTTGAACAACCTCCCAACTAACCTGATTCTGCTCTGTGTGATTTTTTTTGTTTTCCCAAAGCTGAAGAGGATCACCAAGGAGACCAGGTTTGAAGACGTGGAGGCCATCAAGAAGGTAGTAACGACCAAGCGGGGGGGGGGCTTCCCAGAAGAACCCTTCCAGCAGTGCCAGAGAAGGATGAGAAAGTACATCAGACTTGAGGGGGATTACTTTGAATGAGAAACCGTGTAATTTATTGTTTGGAATTGAAATGAATTGTTCGTGCCACCAGTCCCGTTACTTTTCAGACTCACCTTGTATATACAAACAATGAGAATTTTAGCAATTGATTATTATAAAAATAAATTAAACTTTTTTTCCGGTTTATTAAATTTGAATGTTTTTCTTATGACGAATAAGAAAAATACCACATTTATTTCCGCACGATACGTATGTAGCTACATATAGACTTACTTTTGTGTTATCTTGTAATGTAATATTTGAATACAGATGTTTCTTCATCCCAGACGTTTTATTTCACAGCTTTACTCAACTTATCTGTCTTCTGTTAGAACATGTAAACTGTATTTTTCTAATGAAAAATACCTTCCTATGATATACTCTTTTTTCTAGGCTTCAATTACGTGTGTGGATATCTATCTATCTATCTATCTATCTCCTCTCTCTCTCTCTCTCTCTATATATATATATATATATATATACACTCCTCCAGCAGTGTCCTGTGTGTCTGGTTCGTCTAACTTGGATAGTTTTCGTGATGAGAGGTCAGTGGCGGTATAGTTGGTGCTTTGTTGGGTGTTGCCTCCAGGACTTGTTCAATATTGCTCGCAGCATTCTTGTGTAATTGCCGTCTAGCTTTTTCTCCGGCCGTTTTGTTAGCGTCCAAGTAGTGCATCCATATAGCAGTATGAACACGACCGCTGCTTGGAAGAAACTGCGTTTCATTTTATTGGTCAGGTCTGACTTCCATATGATCGATAGCTAATCGATAGCTGTCCATGCCTTCGTTAGCCGCGTGTCGATGTCTTTTTCGGTTGATGAGACACTGCTTCTTAGGTAGGGGAATTTGTCTACCAGTTTCAGAGAGGTTTCGTCTTGTGTGGAAATGTCGCCTGTTTGATTAAAGCGCATGTATTCAGTTTTGTGTGCATTGACATGGAGGCCAATGCCTGCGGCGGCTCGTTCCAAACTATGCAGTAGTGTTTCGGCTTGGTTGGGTGTATTTGCCAGAATCACTATGTAATCGGCGTAGTTGGCGTCAGTAATTGTTTTTGCGGGGTACCTTCTGCTTCTTTTCTTTGTCAGCTCGAAGCCGTTTTCTTTGATTTTATCAATCCATGTTCTAAGCACATAGTCTAAACAGATGATAAAGAGGTATGGGGCTAGCGTGTCCCCTTGTAGTACTCCTGCTACAATGTCGAAGTATTCTGTGTCTCCATCCGGTGAACGAACTTTCACTTAGAGAATCGTTATTGCTGCGACGGTCACTTGTGGTAGGACACTGCTGGAGAAGCAGGGACGAACCCATAAGTGATGTACTCCTATGGACACCCTCATATGGCCGAGCAAAAGCAGGACGACCAGCTCGAATATACATACAGCATCTCTGTGCGGATACGGGATGTAGCCTGAAGACCTGCCAGAGGCGATGAACGACAGGGAGAAGTGGTGAGAGAGGGCCAGGGATATCCGTGCTGGTGGTACATGATGATGATGATGATATATATATATATATATATATATATATATATATATATATTGTCATCCCTAGACTGTTTCGTTGTATCACAACTCTTCAGTGTGGCTAGACCCACGAGATACTTTAAGCTGGGATCAAAACCATCAAGGCGTGCTGATAGCACTAATTCCTTTGATCCTTTCTTGCTATCCGTCCCTATTGATCATCGCTCTTGGCAAGTCCTCAAGATAGCATCTATTGTCCGCACATAGCTGATGAATGAAAGTTTTTGCTGGTTGGTGAGCACTGGTCAATAAGAGAACGTCACAAGTGAATTTGACCATACTTCTCCAGCGGTGTTCAACATGCTGTGTTTGTTTTACTAGGATGGTTTGTGAGATGGGAGGTAAGTGGTGGCAGAGTTGATGTTTTGTTGAGTGCTGCCTACAGGATATGTTTAAAAGAGTATGCAGCATCCTTGTGTAGTTTCAATCGAGTTTTTTTTTCAAATGTTTCGTTAAAGTTCATACAATAGTACTGACATGTCAACAGTTTGGAAGAATTCCAGTTTTATTTTATCAGAGAGATCAAATTTCCATATGGTCATAGTGAAAAAAATAAATCGTTCTAAAAACATTTATTCTTTAAACAGGAAAGTGTTCAAATACTGGCTAATAGAGCAGGATAAAACCCAAAATAAATGTCTACTGATCTCCTCATGACAGTCTTATCATAACTAGTTTCTTGTCTTTTTATTTTAAAAGTTCAATCATCATGAGCCATGTTTCATTTGATGGTTGTATATTTTTTATGCAAACTACATGAAACTATCGTAATGAGACTGTCATGAGGAGGTAAGCACACATTTATCATATATATATATATATATATATATATATATATATATATATATATATATATATATATATATATATATATATATACCGATTATAAACATTCCATTATATATCTATACATATTTTTCAGTGTTAACTATCTTCTTTTAACCTTTATTTAATTCGACTATCTGCTTATCTATTTCTTTCTAAATATATATAAACGATGATACCGAATTATTTTAAATAAGGGATTTTGTAACTTTTCAGCCCTAATAGTATTGTGATTTGAAATGATACTCGATTCAACAATTTTCCGGCGTTTCTTATTTATATAAATTATCATCTTGAAATCTTTAAAATTAAAGTTGGGATTAGTTTCTAAATTATATTTTACAAACTGTTATTTATTTTTGCTCTTTGAAAATCTTTTCTGTGTTCGAAAATTCTTTTCTCAATACTATGATCGGTTTCACCCACATATTTATTTTTTATTACAATTCAGACAAGGAATTCCATTCACCCCCACTTTGGATGGGCACCTCGGGTGGTGTAATGGTTAGCAAGGTAGACTAGCAAACCTACACGAGTGAGTTCGATTCTCATTAGGTGCCCAATTTATGCGGCCTTGTGCTACATCTAAGCAAGAAGCTTAGTAAATTACCACCCCTACTTTGGATTTGATGTGAATATTATTATTTTTATTATCAATTCAATTCCTAATTGCCTTTGAATAGTTAGTGACAGTTTTAATTCCAATGTGGTTCAGGTTTTTTTCGATGTTTGTAGTTGAATTGTTGGGTAAAATGATAAATCTACGTAATATATTATTATTTGAAAAAATATTGATTTGAATTTCTGGAGAACATTGACGTTTGTGAATTTTGAGAGCTTTTATTTTCCTATGTTGTATAAAAGATTAAGAATGTTGAAGTTGCTTTAAGGAATTTCCTATATTGTCAAAATCGTCATTTAAAAATTTAAGGGTGCACATCCTAAGGTAAAAATCTATTATTATTCCCTTCTATTTTTTATGTTATGATGTGAGTAAAAATGTACGGAGCCCAGTCGGCCGAAGCTGTAGAATACACCAACTGCATCTCTGCAGAGTGTGTAAGACCCCCTACCACTAACAAGTGTCCTGGTATGACGTTATACAATCTGATGATGAGGCTCCAGGAATTCTGGGGCTTTGGGGAATGCAGAATACCCATTCAGTGCCATCGCTCCCAGGTCCACTCTGACCCGAAGTGGTTGTATCTGATAAGGGTCTTATCTGTGGGTTAAATAGAACTGTTTGACATTTAAACTTTGTACATATGATTTATGCTAAATTGAATTGTTAGAAATAAAACTGTTTGATCATTTAACTGTGTGTAAAACAAATGACTGATGTTTAATTAAATTGTTATTGATACATAGCATTACTTGGAACCATTTAACTGTGTGCAAAAGGCTTGTTTAAAAACGTTATCAACAAAATGTGTTTGCAAATCATATATATTTTATATATATATCTATAAACAGGGTTTGGAATTAAATAACCAACAGCGGTTGACATGCCATAAAACCAAACCAAAAATTTGTTAGGTCATTTTTATTTGAGGATTTGTGATGAATTTTAAATTCTAATTTATTGTTATTATTAATTAGTAGAATGTCCAAGAGAGATAAAATCTTGTTATTTTCTGATTCATAAGTAAAATCAAGGGGAGGTTCAATATTGTTTAATCTATCAGTAAATTTTGTTAAGTAATAATTTCGTGTATATATGAGTAATATCTCATCTATGTAATAGAAATGACTAGAATCTTTGGGTATCATAAATCTAAAGGGACCAGAGTCTAGAAATTCAATGAAAAGGCATGTAAGAACCCCTCTAAAAGGTGAACTCTTACTAAGATTAGTATCCATTACTTGGAGGAAAATCATTGGATTCATACCTTTCCCAATAGTATTAGTGCAATGTATAAAGCAAATGGCCTCTTCTAGGATTTGAACTCTGGTTGCCGTGTCCATCTCCTACAACCATAACCATAACACCACAAGCGCCTCCTATTTTCTTGACGTTTTACGGTAACATACAAATACAAAGAAAATAGGATTATTAAAATGTCAAGATTACTAGTGAGGTAAGCTAGAATGATATTTGTCAAACATTCGCGTCTTATCATTCCACTCTCGTACGCGAGACCCAAATAACGATACTACGATATGGTGCGTAGAGTGGGATAAGAAATCAGTAAGTCAACAACTCCTAACGCTACTAATTGTCATTTTTTAATAGCAAGGTTCTCATATCACGAACGAACGTCACCCAACGACAGTTAGAAAATGAACAGGGTTCAAGCATGACCGACTGATTTACACCACCTACTATGGACTGGACCAGGCCCGGAGACGTTCAGAAGAATTTTTTAAATATTTAAACAAAAGTATGAACTTATATTTGAGCGGCCACTCAGCGAAATAGATGATGCGAGGAAAGTTGAACACGTGTTGCTCTAGATTGGCGACAGGAGACTGGAAATATACAACGCAGCTACCCTCAGCAACAACGAAGACAAGTTAAGGATCGAACCGGTTCTAGAAAAACTTAAAACCTACATAAAATCGAAAGGCAACAAAATTTTAATTAGGCCCGAACTGAGGAAGCATGACAATAGAAGAGATAACTGGTCGAAGAGTCAGGATATTCAGATATCATTAAGGACGATATGATGAGGTATATGCTAGTGTATGGAGTAGAGTGTAACCAGGTCCGTAGAGATACCATCAGAATTGGGTACGACCTCACTTTCAAACAAATATATGATATAGCAAAAATAGAAAAAAGAACCAGATCCCATATAAAGGCTATATCCAGCATCTATAAAGTAAAGCGCGGACCAAACCACTTGAAAGAAACAATGACATAGAAATACAACCCTACCCGTGACAAAAGAAAATAGGCGCACAGGACAGGAAAATATCCAAGAAACGAAAATTAAGGAATGCAATAGATGCAAGGGCAACCATAGGAACCAGCTCCCAGCAAAGTCAGGACAGTTCAGATATTGTGGGAAGGTAGGACACTACATGTGAGCGTGCAAAAAAAAACCCAATGAAATCCAATGGGCTAGAGACAAGCACAAGAGCTTCGGATAATCTCTGCCAACGTAGATGAAATAAGAATACAGGGGACCGGCCCGAAACACAAACCAGAAATAGACAAATAGAAAAATACAACTTGCTTCAACAAGAGAAAAATACCATATAAAGCAGACAGAAAAACCCTCTAGAGTAATGCACTCAACCAGATCAGTTTCCTTTCTTTCTTGGTTTAATGGCATATCAACCTTTAGTAGGTTATTTAATGTCAAAGCTATTCTCCTAGAAGAATAGTAGTGGTACTATTTTACCCATTAGCTGGGAGGATAAGGGGGTTCATACCTTTCCCAAGGGTATTTGTCCGAAAGTGAACGTAATAGCGCGACGGGAGTACGAACTCGCTTACTACGATTCCGCAGTCAATCGCTTTAACCATTACACCACGAGGACACCCCTCAACCAGATCAGTCCTAATACATATTTTTCCACTGTATAAGGCAGAGTTGGACAAAATGGAAGAGGAGAAAACCATAAGAAAGGTGACGGGGCCAACAGTCTGGGTAAACTCAATCACATACAGACTAACTACTGCCAAAGATGGAACACCCGAAATAAGACTATTTGGACCCTAGGGATCTGAACAAACACTTAAGAAAATAGTATTACTCCGCAAAAGCACTAGGCGATCTGCTACCCCTACTACACCGAAAAATACTTCAGTGTAATAGACGTAAAAAAGGGATATTGGTATCAGGAATTGGATCACCAATCTAGTTTACTATGTATCTTCAATACGCTGTTTGGGAGATAGAGATTTAAACGCCTGCAGTTCGGACTAACAATATCCCAGGACATTTTCCAACATAAGTTCGATTCAATCTTCGCTGGAATCAAAATTGTGACGGGGATTGTGGACGACATCCTGGTAACAGAAAAACAAAACAAAACAGAAGAGGTTATGACATAGCTATCACCGAAGTCACGGAAAGAACAAAAGAAAATAACATAGGATTCAAAGCCGAAAAACTCCAATATAAGTGAAACGAAGTCAACTTTTTCAATTACACCATCACAGAACAAGGGATATCGCCCAGAGAAAATAAATCTCGAGCCATCAGAGATATCCAATTCTCAAAGAACGCCAAGGAACTCCACACACTCCTAGGTATGATTGCATGTCTAAATAGATATTCAGTCAAACTAGCAAAATTGACTGCAGCACTCAGAGAAATGGTAAAAATGGATATGCATTTTCAGTGGCAGTCACATCATCAAGAAACCCTAGAAACAGAGATATTTCATTTCTATTACTGCGAAGGGTAACAGTGAAAATTACTATTAGTTAAATTATTAAAAAAAACTTGACAGGCCCCATCGAGACTCCAACGTTTCATCCTCAAGTTTATTGGTTTTGTTTTACGGCATATCAACCTCATCGGTCATTTAATGCCGAATCGAGTTAAGGAAAATAAGTTTGAAAAGAAATTCAAAGGAGAGGTCTTAGGAATTAATGATAAACTTTAGATAATTAGTTGGTTATTTGTTTTTTATTAGGAGTTTATTTGTACGGAATCATAATCATAAAAACCCGTGTGAAACAGGTTAGGGAAGGAATCCTTTTGCTAGAATATATCTAGTAAAGAAAGGGTTTATAGAAGTAATTTGGTCTTATTGTAAATTTCTTTAGATTTTTGTGTATAACGTCACTGTTTTTAGAAAAGATATCCCATTATTTATTTCAGTGTTTTGGAACAGTTCCTTCATATTATTTGCACTATAGAAGGTTTTTCTTACATGGACTAGGTGGGTACTTTTGATGAGAATGTGCTTCACGGTGTATTTGGCCTGGCATGCATAACACATTGGTCGTTTAATCCTCAAGTGCCTAAGATTTGACATTCAAGTGAAATACAGACCAGAAAAACAATCCCAGCTGCAGACGCCCAGTCAAGAATCTGTATGAAAAAAGAAACGAAAACTACCACAGCAACAACATCAACTTCATAACAATAAAAACAAAACTAAAAGACAAAGTATGGATAAAAGAAGCAGCCAGAACTGACCCAATGATGAACCTTTTGAAAAACACAATTTTTAGTGATGGACAGAATACAGAAAACAGTAACCAACAACACTTTGATAATACTGGACCTTCAAGTGTGACCTCGAGGAAGAAGACGGTTTATTCCGCAAAGGCAGGATTGTAGTCAGAGAAACACTCAGACGTTCTGTCCTACAAATAATATATATAGGCCACCAAAGTGAATCAAAATAGATCCTACTAGCCAGGGAATCAATATTCTGGGTTGGAATAAATAAGAGTGTAATATATCATCTTGACCTGCGATCAACCCGGCAGAAATTGTTGACAGATACATCCGGTCGTAAATAAAATTAACAAAGTGATTACCGAAAAACAAGCAATGCATAGGTGTAAGCTGAGACTAATAAAAACTGGCAATGCGTGAGTGTAAGCTGTGACCAGTAAAAAACAAATTAAAGGTTTTTAGCTCGTATTTTTAATTCGTACAACCTTAATATTTTTTTTTTAAAGTTGTCATAAGAATATTGAAAAAAATAAAACGTATGTCTACATATTCGACCGTCTGTTGAGGTATATGCAATAACGCACCCAGATCGATGCTCACATTTGTTCATTGAAGATACAAGGCTCACTTTCATTCAGCGAATGAAGTTACACATGTTTTTGGATCATATCTTTTCCACTAAAGATGTTTCTAATGCTGTACATATGCATTTTAAGTCAATTCTTACATGTAACTACGATGTCGTAGTCTAACACGTTAGCCACTACACGACGGCAACTCTTCTTCTTACGTGTAAATTCACTCATGTCTTTCAATTGAACGCTTGTATTCGAATGTTACTCTTTGTCTTCGCCTTATATAAATAATGGACTATTCCGTTTCGATAGAAGAAGAAGTTTTTACACGTCAAAGAAAGAGAGCGATAACGCGTCTGATTCAATGAAATGGAAAAACGAGAAGATGAAGGTAGGGAAAGAAAAGAGAAAATAAAGAAATATATTGAAAAAACGGAAGAGATGTTTATATAGAGAGAAATGAGGAAAAAAAAGAAATGAAGAACCCTTATTTTGAAAACTTATTTTTAAACTGAAAAATAACGTCATATTTTATTATTATTCAATCCTAATAAATCTTTTGCTAATTATTCATAAGCAGTTGATATACTTATCTGGCTCTTTAGCTGGACCGTCTGGCATTCGTGCCGAATGGGGTTTCCAAGATCAATGTCAGATTCGAGTCCGAATGCCCCTCCAGCTTGGGCTAAGCCACATTTGGGTGGGCGAACTATATTGATAGCACAACACAGCGTCAGACCAATCTGGTTTAGTTTAAGCTATGAATAGGCACACGTACCGGACTTACGCAACACCTAGTGAGTCCAAATCCAGCTTGCTCATCTGGGTCACATTGCTCTAAGTGAGCCGATGACAAGCATAAGTCCAGCAGGGCACGAGTCTCGGCTCGTAACCGAACCACCTCTTCCCTAAAACCTCCACTGTAAAAGAGACCGTGTGTCAAATTCTGTCTGGTGGGATGCAGAGATGAATATCTAGTCATAAACAGGTGAAAATAAACCAAGCATTAAATCCGAATTGGTCTAATTATCTTTATTATTATGTCATTTATTTGCAAGAAGTGAAAATTATACATTAATAACGATAATCTAAAAATAATTTTCACGAATTTTAAACAGGTGTATGCAATTTAAAGCGTACATTTTAAAAAAATCTAATGAAGTTTTCTTTTTGTTGTCCTTGAACACAAAAGATTCTCAAGTAAACACTAAATGAAATAAAACGGCTTTTAAAATATCAATCTTTAAATACTCTATAAAAGTGTTGTTTTTTTTTTCATTGATTAATTTTAACGACATGTCAACCCATCTCGGGTTATTTTATGCTTAGAGGTTAGGTCATTTACATTTTTCCGTTGCTATTTCTTAAGTATTTTTGTTTCCGTTTACACACAGTTATATTCCCATCAAATACAAATAATTTTTATACAGTTGTATTGTTTAAAGTTTTCCTATCAAATACTAATAATTACACAATTTCAAATGATTAGCTCTTTTTAATAATAGTCATTTGTTTGCATACAGTTTTATGACTTCAAGTAAATAATAATAATCCTTAAAAACAATTATAACTTAAAGCAAATATTCTTTATACAAATAGTTTACAATAATATAGTATAAAGTATTCCTATCTAATACAAATAATTTTCAAACAGATCTAATTGTCCCCTTAATGGGACCTTTACAGGTAATACCACAACGAATCAAAGTGGACCTAGAAGTAATAGCAATAAAGGGGTACCTCACATTCCCCAGATCTCCTGAACTGGGGCCCGACCATCAGATACAGTTTAGTGTCTTATCAAAAACCACCCTTTTATGGATGTTCTTACTTTTCTGTGGGAGAGAGCGTTTTTTTAAGAATCTTATCAAATTGTAATAAAATGCATAATAACCAAGAAAAATTTGTATATATAGTATTTTTAATCATAAAAGTAAAGTAAAGTTGGCGACCATAGTCGAGGGTGACCCGAAGGCTCCCTTTTCGATAGCTTACTACACCAACAACAATTACCGACGCCGACTACGCCGATGACATAGCGATACTGGCAAATACACCTGACCAAGCCGAAACACTTCTGCATAGTTTGGAACGAGCAGCAGCAAGCATAGGCCTCCATGTTAATGCACACAAAACGGAATATATGTGCTATAACCAAACGGGGGACATCTCCACTCTAGAAGGAACCCCACTTAAACTAGTAGACAAATTCACGTACCTAGGAAGCAGCGTCGAATCAACCGAAAAGGACATCGAAACGAGGTTAACGAAAGCATGGACAGCTATCAATAGGCTATCGATTGTATGGAAATCAGACCTAACCGATAAAATGAAACGCAGTTTCTTCCAGGCAGCGGTCACATCGATACTGCTATATGGATGCACTACATGGACGCTAACAAAACGGCTGGAGAAGAAACTAGATGGCAATTACACAAGAATGCTGCGTGCAATCCTGAACAAGTCCTGGCAGCAACACCCCACAAGACACCAACTGTACGGCCACCTATCCCCTATCACGAAAACTATTCAAATTAGACGAACCAGACATGCAGGACACTGCTGGAGAAGCAGAGATGAAATCATAAGAGATGTACTCCTATGGATCCCCACACATGGCCGCGCAAAAGCAGGACGACCAGCTCGAACATACATTCAGCAGCTATGTGAGGATACAGGTTGTTGTCCTGAAGACCTACCTAGGGCGATGAACGATAGGGAGGAGTGGCGAGAGAGGGTCAGGGATATCCGTGCTGCCAGCACGATATGATGATGATGATGATGACTACACCAAGGTGAAGGGGAGGGCGCTACTCCTTTCCCTGGATTGCTCCACTTTACCCTTGATCCGTACCTTATAATGCTGAGTGTTAAACAAGGAGGCATCAAGTACGATTTTTTGAGTCTTTGGTATGACTCGACCTGGGATTGAACCCAGGTCTCCCAGGCCATTGGTGAACACTCTAACCGCTAAGCCAAAAATAAATTATTCAAATACCATTTATCTAAGTAACTTTCATCGGTTTTCATCTCATTATTATAAAAGACATTTAACATAAAGAAACCATATTTGTAAAATTAAGTATAAAAATAATCAAAAGAAAAATTATAAAAAGTAGAATTTCTATGGATACAGCTAATTAATGTTCGTCAAACAACTTTTGACTATGTACTTTTTACATATCATGAATTCAACTACCTTTCACCAACGTTTACCCACGCTGAAGATTATTCCAGACCCCACCTGTTAATAACCAAAGAAATAACATTCCAGCTGCAACAACATGGGGATAATATAAAATAAAAACCAACACCGACTACATTCTGGCTCATATTTCCAAGGCCACACTCCTTTCACCGATCACTCCCTCAGTTAAACACGCGCCATATTAACCATTTTACAAAGCACTCCCACATAATAATAATTTCAACTTCTACGAGGACTTCCATATCTCTTCAATATTAGTCACGATAACTTATGAAGTTATAACAACGGGTTCTTTTTTCATTCTATCTTGAATAAATCAAAGACTGTCAAAGGGAGCTTTACGTTGGCTACCCGAAAATAGTAAAAGTAAAGTTTCCATCTTTTCTTTTCTTTTTTAATCTTAAAACTGTAACACATGCTATAATCAATTTATATTCATCTGGAAATATAGACAGATTCGTGTGTTAGTCGATATATACTTATGGAGCTCATCTCTGGATCAGATCCAATAAATCTGACTGAATTAGAATCAAGTTTTGGAGGCATATTCCAGGTTAACGTTTTCTCTTATTACTGCCGTTTATTCTCGTTTAGATAGCACACAGACGAACATTAAAGGGAGTTAGAATTTTTCTTTCTTCTGGAAAGTAAGCCACCCGCTCAGTAGATACAGCCTAAAATACGAGTGCAAATAACAAATTTCTTGCATTTTCCGATTACGGCTGCTACTACTGTTGTTATTAATATGGTTACTCCTTGAGAGTTTTTCACACCAACGTTAGCTGATGGTCTATCACTGGAGTCTGAGTGACTACAAGTCTCTTGGTTTCTTCTCAGTATTCTGGGCGATCTTAATAATGCTGTAGTCTGGATGTTCTCCACTTATTCTCTGATTTCTGAGTCATCCAGTTCCTTTACCAAACCTTTGGGAATTGTTCCGAGTGCACCAATCACAATTAGCATCACAGTTACTTTCACGTTCCAGTTTTTTTTGGGGGGGGGGTCATAGTTTTACATATTTTTTTTAGTTCTATTATTATTGTAACTCCTTTCAGAATTTTTTCACCAAAGTTAGCTGATGATCTTCCATTGGAGTTTGAATAACAGCAAGTCTCCTCGGGTATCCAGGCCTCTTCTCAGTATTCTGTCCGGTCTTTACTAATCCTTTGGTGACAGTACCGAGAGCAACGATTGCAATTGGTATTACCGTCACTTTCAGGTTCCATAATTTTTTCAGTTCCCTAGCAAAGTCCAGGTACTTATATCTCATTTTGCTTTCTTTTAATTTTACTCTGTGGTCTGCCGGGACGGCAAAGTTCACAATTCGGCAGTTTTTTTCGTTTTTTTTTTTTGCGGGGGCGGGGGTTACAATTACTAGGTCTGGTCGTCTGGCCGAGATTAGGTGATCTGTTAGTATCACAAAATTCCAGAGAATATTGTGTATCTCATTCAACAGGATGGATTCTGGGTTGTGGATATACCATTTGTTCGTATGGTCAAATTTAAATTTCTTGCACAATTCCCAGTGGATCACCTTTCCCACCCAGTCGTCTCTAGTCTAATACTATGCTAATTTGCTGAATTCGCTTATCATGTGATTGATCGTTTCGTCTCTGTCACCGCATAACCTACATTTGTTATTTTGTTGCTCCGTATCTATACTTGTTTTGATAAAATTTGTCCTTATGGCATTATTTTATGCTGCTATTAGAAGAGATTCAATTTCTCTCTTAAGGTTTCCTTTTCTTAGCCGCGTCCAAGTTTTCTCGTCGGGAGACCTGGGTTCAATCCCAGGTCGAGTCATACCAAAGACTTTAAAAATGGAACTTGATACCACCTTGCTTAACACTCAGCATTATAAGGTACGGTTCAAGGGTAAAGTGGAGCAATCCTGGGAATGGAGTAGCGCCCTCCCCTACACCTTGGTGTAGTAGCTATCGAAAAGGGAGCCTTCGGGTCACCCTCGACTATGGTCGCTAACTTTACTTTAACTTACAAGGGGGACAGCCCAGGTGTTTATCTCTTTGATGAGATTCCTGCTATATAGTTAAATTTCGAGTAGTTTCTCCTTCTTCTGAAGTATTCTTTATTGATTTTTTCTTTTAACTCCACTTGTTTGATGGTGTCCGCTTCCAATATTTCCAAGTGTTTGAAAGTTTCCTTTTCTCCGAGCGTTCATGGATATTAGGTGATTGATCTTTTCGTGTGATTTACTGAGTTTGTATCTGCCTGTGCATTTCCTGGGTATGTGATTGAGTGGAATCATCGCTATAATAAATAATGATAGGGATAGTGCATCTCCTTGGAATATACCTCTGTGGATTTTTATCTCAACTAATTTTTTTCCTCGTGCTGTCAATTCCACTCTCCAGTTTTCTATAAACTTTATGACTTCGTTGGATTATCATTACTACTACCTGTGTTTACCCATGTTACATACTAGTTGTAAGACGGGCATTATTAAAGAGTAAAAGACATAGAGTCTTTATTGTATATGGATATACAAAACTTCTAAGTGATCCCCCACCGCTTGCAATGAAAATGACCAGTAAAGAGATATTCTCGCAGATAATTGAAAATAGTTATTCATTAGGTGACTTACTTTGGGTACAAGGACATAAACCAGGAACCCCAGTAAGGATTGGTTTCATTTCTCGTTAATAATGAAGCATGACAGCAGCTAACTTACTATTACATCATGATAAAGCGTCGTAAAACTTGTGAATATAATGTGTTGGATCTTAATATATATATATATATAGGGAGAGAGTCTGTGTGGAGGAAGAGAGTGGGAGCGAGAGAGATCTCCCACACTTATCAGAGGTTTATGGTAGCCATCGACAACTCAAGATATCAAAACTGCATGTTTCATTTAATAATGACACCAAGCCACAATTCAGATAGGGAAAAGAGAATCTGTAAAGTGTTGCTTCTCGGTGATAATAAGAACGTTCTGGACGTCATAAAGGAAGATTAAAAAATCGTATGATGAACTGGAAAGAAATGCGAACTAAACTTCTGTCACATAAGTTTTATTGCAATATATTGTTTTAAAATAAGAAGGTCCAAGAAGAGATTTGTATTTTTTGAATTTATTTATTTTATTCTTACATACGTGTAATATATAAGTATGTTTCCAGCTTGTTGCTTTCGTCAGAGAACATATGTAGCACAAGGCCTTTTTAATGGGGTACTCAATGAGACTTGAACTCACTCTTGTTTCCAGTTTAAATGTCCTTTGGTTGGTCAAGTTGGTTTATATAGGGGCCGTTGTTCTTCTTTCCTGGAGTGTGTTTACTTTGGTCTTCTTTACCCGTCTTTGATATTTGATATGTTTATAGTTGTGTGTGTGTGTGTGTGTGTGTGTGTGTTGGCGTTGGAGTGGTTTTGGGTTTCACTAACAGTTTTTGTGTGTAAGAGTGTATCTTGGTGAGTTTTGTGGTTTTAAATTTATTGGTAGTTCTTTCTTTCTTTCTTTCTGTATATGTATACATATGTGTGTGTGTGTGTGTTTTCAGCTTTTTTCTTTCGTCTGAGAATATGTTTGGCATAAGGTCTAGTTAATTGGTTTTAAATGAAATTTTAATTTATTAGTGTTTGTAGTTTGAATGGTTTTTAATTACTTATGTTTTTGTATATATATATATATATATATATATATATATATATATATATTTGTTTATTTCCGTTTGTGTGTGAGTACGGTTCATGTTTTATTTAACTTAGGTTTGAATTTATCGATAAAATTTCTTTCCTTTATTTGAAGTAGCGTGTAGTCGTTTTGATAAATTGGCATAATGCTAAATTTTCCTCTGCAACATTGGTATCGGTATTTCGAAACATTTAATGTTTCTGTTTTCTTCTATTTTGATATTACTCTTGTGCAGTGATGTCCTTGTATTGAGTGCCTGTGTTGACTCTATGTATATTTCTTTGCTTTCGTTACATTCAATTATGTATACTACGTTTTTTGAGTTGCAGCTTAAGTTTTTATTTATTTTGAATTTGGTTTCAGGGTTTTTAAAAGTGTTGGGTTTACCTTCTATAATTATGTCACATATTTTGCATCGTTTATTTTTGCATTTGGTAACTCCTTGTGTGAGTAATCTTTTCAGATTCTTGGGTTGTCTCTGACTTTTAATTATTTTTGTTGTCTAGTATATCTTTGATTTTGTCTTTGTTTTCAATTTCTTCCAGATTTTTCGCTATTTCTGTGAATAGTTCTGAATTATTTTTGTTGTACGTTGCGACGTATGCTTGGGCTTTTTCGTTGTTGCGTTTTTTCAGGTTCCTTAATTCTCTTTGGGGTATTTTTACTGCTAATTCCAACCCTTTATTTATTAGTGCTGTGGGATATCCTCTCTGGTGTAGGGTTGTGTATAGTTCTTTGAGGCGCGTTTTTTTGTAGGTTTTTATCGGTGATTATTGTGTGTATTCTAGGTGCTAGTGTGTAAGGGATGGATTTTATACAGTTTTTGGGGTGGTGGCTTCTGAAGTGGAGGTATTGTTGGGTGTCTGTTGGTTTGTGGTAGATATCTGTGATGATTTTGCCATTTACGTTTTTTATAAGGATGTCTAAAAATGGTAATTCTTTTAAGCTGTGTTCCAGAGTAAATTTTATTTTGGGGCGTAGGTTTTGTAGTAGATCGTGCAATTCGTTGATGTCCACCCATGGGTATTTACATAATATATTGTTTTAACAAGCAAAATTTGAACTTATTCATATCATATACGAGTTGGATGGAGTTTATCATTAACTATGAATGACCGAGGTTCGCTCTTATTGAAATAGAGGGTTATTTAGTTGGTTGGGTTTTATGGCATTTCAAAACCTGTAGGTTATATAATGCCAAATAATATATATGTATGTACGTTTTTTGTATATATATATATATATATATATATATATGTGTGTGTGTGTGTGTGTGTGTGTGTGTGTGTGTGTGATGATCAACAATTCCTGAAAGTTTTCTTGAAATCGGATCCAAAATAGCGTATCCTTAACTGTACAGACTGGCATTTAGGGAATTATAAGATTATAATTCGGAGGTTCTTTGATTTGCTGTTTATTACCATCAATTGGGGCTGTTGAATACGCCGACTACACCTTTGCAGAAGGGTAAGACTCCTTCCCCTCGAACAAGTGTCTTGGATATGATTCTAAACTTGCACCTGATGGTGAGCCTCCAGCCCTAGAGTTTTGGGGGAGGTACCCTTTCATTGTCCTTACTCTCAGGTCTACTCTGATTCTGATCGGTAGTATCTGTTAGGGTCCAATCTATGGGTCAAATAGAACTATTAAATCATTTACTTAGGATTATTAATATTATTATTATTATTATTATTATTTTGTTGAAATCATACAACTGTGTGTAAATTGTTTTTATTAGATAGGAATACTTGATAAATTGAATTACTAATGTTAAAAGGCAATACTTGGAATCATTTACTGTGTAAACAATTGAGCTCTCACAACTCGTTTAAAAAGTTATTTTCAAACTATTTACTTATATATATCACAGAATTTGGTATTAAATAATCCACAATGGTTTATATGCCGTAAAACACTAACCAGTCTTTACCGAGTTTTTTTAACTGCAGTAAAAGAAGTTTTTTTAAAGGAATTATTGATCATGTAGAGTGAAGGAATTTTTCTAATTATGTCGCTAAGCTACATCCGAGAGTGGGGCTTCAGTCCTGGAGCTCTGGGTAATGTGGAGTACTTTTTCATTGCCATTACTTCCGGGTCCACTCTGACCCAGAGTAGTATTACCTGTCAAGGTCCCATCAACGGGTTAAATAGATTTGTACTTGAGAAGAATACTTCAAACTGAAAACAAACGATGACTATTAAATAGAATTATTGCTATTAGATGGAATACTTGAAACCATTTAACTGCGTGCAAATTATAATAAAAATACTTGATACTGTATAACCGAGAGCAAATAAATGATTATAGATAAATAAAAAAGACCGATTTTTAAAATGCGAAGCAGTATTGAAAATATTAATAGTTATCATTTCAATCAATCTTTTACAAATCAACCTAATTTCGGCATTAAATAACGCATGGGGAGTTGATATTCCGTTAAACAAATAAAGTAAACTAAGTATGTGAGCTGAGCTTATGAATTCGATCTTTTGTAATACAGGAGATGGATTTCCTTGGATATTCTTAATTTGTGCATTAGAATTATTCTTAATCCTTCCTAGCGCTACTTTTACGACTGAAATAGGGGTTCTATTTAAATGTTACATTTTTGCAATTTCTATTTCCATATCCTTATATTTTGAAAGGTTATCAAATTCTTTTATTGAATGGATGGGCATATACATCTTGCATGTTCTTTTTAAGTCTTCTTATTATAGCTAGTCTATTGCTTTGATTAGCGTTGTCAGTATATATGGTGAAGTCTCAGAGTACATTATCATAATTATTATTTTACTCTTTTGAGAATTTTTCACTCCAATGTCGGTTGATGGTTTCTTTCTGGAGTTTGAGTGACAGCAAGTCTCCTCAAGTCTCTTCTCAGTATTCAGGCCGATCTTAATAATGCTTTCATTAGGGTGGTCTTTCCTCGTCCTCTTATTTCTAAGTCCTCCAGTCCCTATTATTATTATTTTACTCATTTGAGAGTTCTTCCCATCAGCTTTAGCTGATGGTTTTCCTCAGGAGTTTGAGTGACACCAAGTCTCAAGTATCCAGGACTCTTCTCAGTATTCTAGCCAATCTCAACAATGCTGTTGTTTGTATGGTCTCCACCTGCGAGTTCTCTTTACATCTGTTTTATACCGGAGTCTGAGCGACAGCAAGTCTCCAAGTCTCGTTCCAATTTTAGTATATGTACCGCCGAAGCTGCAAGTCTCCAAGTCTCCATTACTTTTGTATGTATTCTTACTGTAGTTTGAATGGTCTCGATTTTTTCTCTGATCTTCAGGTTCCCCAAGTCTCTTTTCCGGGCCTTTGAGGACAGTTCTAAAGACACAAAATACTATTGGTATCATCGTAACTTTCACGTTCCAGTTTGTTTGTTTTTTTAGCTCTCTGCAAAGATCTACGTAATTGTCTATCTTTTCGCTTTCTTTTATTTTTAGCCTATGGTCAGCTGGAAGTGCAAAGTGTACAAGTTGTATTCTTATTAACACTAGGTCTAGTCTTCTGGCCGTGATTGGATGATCCGTTGGTATCTCAAAGTTTTAGAGAATTTCATGTGACTCATTTTCTAGGACAAATTCTAGGTTATGCCTATACTTTTTGTCAGCTTGGTTAAATTTTAAATTCTAATTTCTTGCACAGTTCCCAGTAGACCTTCTTTACTCCCCAGTCATACCTATTTTTGTATTCTTTTTGTTATACTTTGCTGCATTCGCTTATTAAGTGATTAACCGTTTCATCTCTGTCACTATATAGCCTACACTCGCTACTCTTCCGCATATTATCAATTTTGGCTTTGACATAATTGGTTTTGCCCATTCGGCTTGGGCTGTAGAATACACCGATTGCTTCTCTGCAGAGAGGTAAGGCCCCCCAACGAGTGTCCTGGATATGACGCTAAAAAGTCTGATGGTGAGGTTCCGGTAATGCCAGAGCTTTGAGGAATGCAGAGTACCCCTTCATTGCCATCGCTCCTGGGTCCGCTCTCGCCCGGAGTGGTAGCACCTGATGGAGTCCTATCTATAGGCTAAACAGCATACTTATGCTAAACTGAATTGTTTGAATTAGAACTGTTTGACTAAAATAAATAGCTTGAAATAGAAATGTTTTTCACAATTAAACTGTGCTTATATTTTAACTTCGTGCTTGTGCTAAACTGAATTGTTTGAAAGGAACTGTTTTTGACATTGAAACTCTACTTACACTAAACTGAATTGTTTAATATAGAACTATTTTGACATTTAACTGTGCGTAAACAAAATCTGTACTTATACTAAACTGAATTAACTGAATTAGAACTGTTTGAATAAACTGAATAGCTTGAAATAGAAATAGAAATATTTTTGACAATTAAACTGTGGACTCATGCTAAACTGAATTGTTTGAAATAGATATGACTATTTGCATAAAAATGGATTTGGCGTTACATAGCCTACAAAGTTTGAGATGCCATAAAACCCAACCAACCAACATAATTGGTTGTTATGACATTATTTTGTGTTGCTATTGAAAGAGGTTTAGTTTCTCCCTTGATAGTTCATCATTATTATTATTTCTCCTTTGATATTTCATTATTATTATTTCTCCCTTCATAATTATTTACTCCTAAATAAATTTATTTACTCCTTGAGAGTTTTTCACATCAGTTTTAGCTGATGGTTTTTTACTAGAGTTTGAGGGGGGTGCAGCAAGTCTCCTCAAGTCTCCAGGACTCTTCTCAATATTCTGGCCGTTCTCAATAATGCTATAGTTTGGGTGGTCTCCACTCGTCTTCCAACTTCCAAGTCCTCCAGTCTCTTTAATAATCCTTTAGTAATTGTACCAAAAGTACCAATCACGATTGGTATAATTGTCACCTTCATGTTCCCTGTTTTGTTTTTTTCAATTCCTTAGCAAGGTCCAGGTACTTATCCTTCTTATCACATTCTTTCAGTTTTATACTGTGTTCAAACGGGACAGCAAAGTTCACAATTTTGCAAATTCTCTTTTCATCATCATCATCATTATTATTATTATTATTATTATTATTATTAAGAAGAAGAAGATCCTGATGTAAATATATTTTATCAAGTTATGAGAAATGTGAAAAATGAGAGAAAATCATCTAAGTACAATACTGAGCTTCTTACGAAAAAATAAATTTGGCGAATCTAAATTGGTGGGAAAAGCAAGGTGAATGATCAAAAATTGTGAAGTTGTAAATAAAGTTGTCTAATGTTTTTTACGGGTTGATATGCTTTTCAGATTAACACATTTCATAGTTCTTTTAATACGCCGGTGGCTCAGTACTTGGCGACTCTCTAACTCACTGTAGCGTTCCATGATGATATTAATGCTTCTATTTAGGAAGGAGTGAAAGATTCTAATTAGCATTTCATAGTAAATAGTGGTCCATGATAATATTAGTACTTAGATTTGGGAAGGAGTGAAAGATTCAAATATGTATCAATGAAGAGATGCTGCCAAAATATACATATTTTAAACTCCATGATCCTGCAGCTTATAAATATAACAGCACTTTGGAATACAGGCGTGATCTCGTGAAGAAACAAATTACACTCTGTAAGAATAACATCAATACAGTAAATCTTGAATCACAAAAAATACGAGACAAACTCGAAAGCTCCATTACACCAGCACAACTCCACGAACTAGATAACAGACTTTCTGTAACAAAAGTGATTACGAACATAAACTTACCCTTCAAAAAAAGCTCAACAACCTCTACAAAGGCCATTTACTAATTCTAAATAATATTGACAATTATATCAATCTCTCATTCTGTAATTTAACTCAACAACAAAAAGATTTTCTCAACTTGAGACCCAACTGCCATTTGTTTTAAGGATATACCAGCATCAACAAAAATACAGAAATTGAAACTACACATACAACAGTACAAACGCTCATTCTTACAAAGTAGTAATGTACATACAAAAGTTACATCACTTTTATAATACATCGTCCCCTGGTGATGGCCCAAAGTTGGGCAGAAAGTACTTTGGAAATAACTAATTATGGAAGGTTTATCAACCAATTCCCGCCGAATATCATAAGATCAATACGGAAATTCGAAAGGATTAACAAAAAAATATGTAGACAAAAAATGTCTATTAAGTTCAATCAATGAAGAAATGATGCCAATATATATATATATATATATATATATATATATATATATAAACGGGATTCGACCTTAAATAACCCACAAGGGTTGATATGCCGTAAAACATGAGCCAACTAACTAAAACAATCCCTTTTTTAGTGTCCTGACTTTCTTCAATGGTGAATTGCACAACTTTCATTTTAAATATATGAAAATAATTCTTATGATTTATATAGAAAATCTTGAAGACTTGTTTATAAATGGTGATATTTGTTGACTCTCTGCATTCCACCCTCTTTAACTGGATCAATATATCTGGCCGTAGAAATTTGATATATACACGTTGGTTTTTTAAAGTATAATTAAATTTATAGAATTAAAAGAAAAAAATTGAATAAAGAACAAAGCAATTTGTGGTTACAATTCCATCATTGCTGTAGTATTTCTGCATAAATGGAAGAGTGTGATGAAGAACCTTTGGTTGGGATAAATGTTTGGTGAGCTAAGAATTAATTCTATAACTGGATTCTCTTGTTGACCCATGTGGTGCTATGGGGGGGTAAGTTTCACTAATCTTAATTTACTATCCCTTCCCAACTTAGCGTGATGTACACCAAATCCCGAGAATGCAAGTAGGTTGGTAAGTACAATGAAATTACTACATTGATTATCACTGCATGTATTTAATTAAAAATACGGTAATAGGAAACCTTACCAATATTTATCTTTACGTGTATTCAGAAAAGGTAATTACATTAGAACTGAGTAAATAATCAATGATTGATTTTCTTCTCTTCTGTAGCCCAAGTTAACCCAGTTCAACTTACAAATACCCCAAAAGTTCCAAGTACCGAAATCCCTAATTATCGGGCAGAAGTTTTAAAATTAATCAAGTCTGTTTCTTACAATCGAACCTGGCAACTCGAATCGAAAGATATAGACTGTAAGTTACATCAAAAGTTATCAATACAGTCAAAATAATAATCATTAATGTTTTACTAGTTTTTCTCTTTTTCATTTTAATTTTCGGTGCTTTTTTTTTCTATATAATAACAATCCTCATAAAGGTTATAAAAATACTGCGCATAAGTATTTAAACCCAAACAAAATCTGTATTTTACTGACGAAGATTCTAAAAGCCATTAAGGATTTTGAACTGGGTGGATCCAAATAGACTAAATAGTTTAGCAACACTTTCAAATCGCAGTGTGAGTTTGCTTCTTCAGTCTCCATGGTCAATTCTGAAAGAATTTTTTCTTTTTTAATTCGTTCTTAACTTTTTCTTTTTTCCTTTCTCTTTCTTTCTCGAATCTTTCATTTAGAAATTTATATCAATCTAATTTTTCTTTCTCTTCTTTATTCGTTCTTAAATTTTTCTTTCATTTTTGTTTTTCTTTTTTCTTTCTTTCTTTCTTTTTTCTTTTTCAAACTTTTCCTTTTGAAATCTTTTTTTTTCTTCTCAAATCTTAGCATGACCATTCTTTTTATTTCTTCGGTTTTGTTACAGCGATTTTTATATCGTAATTTTTTTTTTCTGTTTCTCTTCATTCTTTCTTTGTTACAAAATCTTATCATAACCACCCAATTGTAAAAATAAGGACTGCAGATTCACCAAGCAATATTTATTAGAAGCAAACCGACAATCAACAAAATAACAAAGGACTTTGGAGCTGACATTCTTAGAACATTAATTACGTTGCGAACATGTGACACGATATACTGTTGATTTTTTTTTTTTTTGTCAAATCCAATAAACGCTATGACCTATATCAAGATATTGGAGTTTAACTTTTCTCAATTTTTTCTTGAGAATGGACGAAGATGACAGAAAGTATTAAAAAAGTACAGATTTATAAACATTATGAATTTTAGACAATATTATACAATTGCGACACAACGTTCAGATACGAAAACAGAGACGACTGAAGTTTTCTGTAATTTTCTATAAACGTACATAAAAGAAAACTGATACCTGAGTACAATATATATATATATATATATATATATATATATATATAATACAAGGATGAGCTGAAAAGTTCGAAGAATGACGTCATATTTGCTGTTGACTTTTTTAACCCACGAGATCTTAGAATTACATCACCGATAGAAAAAGTGTGAGGGCCGCTAGGGGAGTATGTTGAAAAATAAACGTCATTTGATCACATTTGATCAGCCTGTGAACTTTTCATCCAACACATGTATATACATAAGAGATGAACAAAAGAGACAAGATGAGTAGGAATATTTGTTGGTATTTATTTATTTATTGATTTTAACAGCATATCAACCCGACAAAAGCTATTTTATGTCTGAAGGTGAAGGAATCGCATTCATTGTAAGTTCATAGTTACATTTATTATGTAGTTGCTTCTTAAAAGATTTTTTTCCCACGTTGCAACCCAATTCGAATAATTTTCACAGTTATATTTGAGCTATAAATGGATTGCCTAATTCCCGTTCACCATGAAATTCACATGAGATTTAATGCACAAGTTCTCAATGATTATATATATATATATATATATATATATATATATATATATATATATATATACAAGGATAATTAAATAAGTTTCCAGATTTTTTTCGTATGGGCATTTTTATTGATAGTACACACATGAAACTCAGGTCCCCTTCGAAGTAATCTCCTCCAGCTGCGATGCACTTTTTGTGCCGTTCCAACAACTTCTGGAAGGCACCATGGAAGTCCTCTTGAGTGAGCGTGTCAATGACCTTCGTCACAGCCTCTCTCATCTCCTCAATTGTCTCATAACGACAGCCTCTAAGTTTTTCCTTGAGCTTAGGGAATAAGCAAAAGTCACAGGGAGCAATGTCTGCACTATATGGAGGATGAGGAACTGTCTTGATGCCCATCTTGGTCAAATTGTCTGTGACAAGGATGGAGTTGTGGACTGGTGCACTGTCATGGTGGAAATGCCACTGACCCGATTTGAAGAGTGCTGGCCTCTTCCGACAGAATCTCTTCCTAAACTCCCTTAAAACCTCAACATAGTATTCCTTGTTGACTGTCTGTCCAGTGAGAACCCAGTGCATGTAGATCATCCCAGTGCTGTCAAAAAAAGGGATCATCAAAAGTTTGTGGGTGGATTTACTCTGTCTGACCTTCTTGGGTCTGGGAGAGTCAGCATGCTTCTACTGGGAACTCTGTCTCTTGGTCTCTGGGTCATAGCAGTAGATCCAGCTTTCATCGATCTGAATTGATCAGCTCGATCATCTCCCTGATATCATGACAACATCTTTCTTTTTGATCTTCTCTGAGCACCCTTGGGACAAACTTCACACAAACTGTGCACTTATTGTCTCTATTGACACACGACGGTCCTTATCCATGAAATTCTTTATTTGGCCAATCAACTCTGGTGTTCTGATTTCCTTACTCCTCCCACACCTCTCACCATCCCTCACAGACTCCTTGCCTTCCTTGAATCTCTTATACCACTCAAAAACTAATGCTCGATTCATGCAATATGGTCGAAAAGCAGTCTGCAGTATTCTATACGTTTCTGTGGCATTTTTTCCAAGTTTAAAACAATTTTATTGCAAATCGTTCTTCTAATGTGTCCTCACGTCCAGATTGCATTTTTGAAATTCACCAGCTATGACAATCAGGGTTTAGTAGGGGGTATTCCAATTGCTACTGTAGCTGTTCATTTGAACCTGATATCATAAAAATTGGTCAGTGATCTCATAAGATGTATAGCAATAATATTTCAAGAGTCTACGGCAATTTTAAATGCCTGTACAAAAAAGTCTGGAAACATCGTATGCACCTCGTATATACCCAACCCCTCCACAAGCAGGGTGTGAGGCAAAATCAATTTTAAGAGGAATAAAACTGGCTTGAAATCGGTTTTCTTTTTCCTAGATTGGTTGCGATATCAAGGCTAAAAAAATCTTGTCTACCTTGCTATTCATATTTGGGGGAAGAACAGGTGGGTGTATGCCTTTCCAAAAACATTAGCACAAAATGAAACGCTAATGGGCACATCCACGATTTTAACTAGTGTCGCCAATTGTCTTTCCAACGACAGTTACACAAAATGTGCCTCATATATACATATATATATATATATATATATATATATATATATAACTTAGAAGTTCTCGTGGTGTAATGGTTATCGTCATTGTAAATGAACAAGGTGACCCAAGTTCAATTCCTGGATGAAGCTGTTGCTTTTCGCAAAATGCTAATATAATTGGGAAAGCTATGAATCCAACTATTCTCCTTCCATACATGAGTAAATAGTAGGGCAGACTGGGCTCTTTAACTTTGGTATGGCAACCGTTCTAGGAGAAAGTAAACTCTAAATCAAAACTTGTTAAACTCTGCATTAAAAAAATTGACTATGTCACATTCGGCTCGTACAGAGGGGTTGGGAAATACATATATATACGAGAGAGAGAGAGAGAGAGAGAGAGAGAGAGAGAGAGAGAGAGAAAGAGAAAGAGAGAGAGAGAATCTCATCGAAATTGAGGAATGAGTGTTTAGTTATGAAGAAAAAGACGATAGCATATGTATCATCCATTCAAGTTACGACGATGTGAAATCAGTCTTACGCTGTACGATTTCTCCCTGCGGGTAAGGCCTGTTGTAATTTGTTGCTTTGACATGGGTCACCATAATGTTGCAATCTTTGACGTTCAAAAATATCTATTTCGAAAAATACTGCGCTCGCTATTTCTCTCACATGAACATTTCGCATTTCTTTAAATCAATCTCCAAGCATTCAAGCCTGTTCTTGACCTTATCCTAATATCGTAGAAGAGGTTGACCCATGCAGCTTGATGCATCAAATATCTGCCCAAAGAAAAGTTGTTTCGCAATACTGCCATCTTTCATGCGAACCAAGTGGCCACATCATTATTATTGCGTTTTTATTAAGGAAAGATCCCACCCCAATGATCTTATATCTAGAGAGAACAGTTGAATTGAGTATATATATAAATATAAATATATACATATATATATAGATATATGTATATGCATTTGTGTGTGTATATATTTATATATACGTGTATATGTATATATATATGTGCGTGCGCGCGTATATGTGTGCGTGTATATGTATGTACTTATACATGTGTATAAGAACGTACGTATATGTGTGTGTGTGTGTATGTGTGTCCGCTGAATATATTTAGTGTTTTCATCTGTGAATTTTCATACAGTCGGATCAATAACCAGTTTTTCTCATATATATATATATATGTGTGTGTGTATGTGTGTGTGTGTGTGTGTGTGAACATATGTACGTATATATATATATATATATATATATATGTGTGTGTGTGTGTGTGTGTGCGTATATATATATATATATATATCAAACACTCCGCACGAGCAGGATGTGACACAACATCTCTTTTTTACGCGGAGTTTAAAAGGTTTGAATTCAAATTTTTCTTCGCCTTGATCGGTTGTCATGCCAAGGTTAAAGAGCACAGTCAACCTTAACCATTGCAGGAGACGAAAAGGATTAGATGCATTCATTTCCCTGGGGTATTTGCGCCATGAGAAATGCAAACAGACTCGGCTTGAATTTGAACTCGCGTCCTGAGTTCCTACGATTATAACCATTATTCCATGAGCACCTTCAAATATATATATATATATATATATATATATATATATATATATATATATATATATATATATATATATTGCGTGTATGAGTGTTTTAAATTGAATAGGTCTACAAATGGATTTGAGTCTGGAACTTTATGGTTTTACTTCATATAGGTGAATATATATCTATCAATATATATATATATATATATATATATATATATATATATATATATAACTTTTAGGTTATAACAGGAGTCTGGTCAGACGACAGATAACCATAGTCTGGAATTATAAACTTAAGCTAGTTAAACGTCTTGACGTAATAAATAAATCTTAGACTTGATAACAAAAGTTACATAAAAAGGATAAAGAAAACATCAGATAAACATGCTTATGGGAAATTCAATAAACTCGAAATTCAATAAACAAACTTTCTTATTCCAGAAATTTTCTTGTTCGTTGCGCAAGCTACAAAAATATTTTTGTACGTTTTTTACGTAAATTCAAACATTTTTAAAAATAGGAATTCAAAAAAAGGAAAAAAACTTAATATATTTTATCCAATAAAAATAGTTTAAACTACGTAACCTGATTAGTATTTATTTATTTTTTCAGCAAATTAAGGGTAATTATCGATATGAAAAATGGGCTTGATGTTTTATGATGATGTTTTCTGTAAAGTTATGCATAGGAAATACTCATTTCTTCTTCAATGCTCAGAAGTCTGTTTTCTTTTTTATGCATGTATTTAATGTTATTAAAAGAAGGTTTTAAAGCTTATCAACTCTTCTAGGTCATTTAATACCAAATCTTGTTTATACAAATATATTAACTGTGTATGATTTGTAAACGAATAGTTTTTTGGTAACGATTTTTAATCAAGTCCAATCTCATTTGTATGCACACAGTTAAGGGGTTTCAGGTATTGCTATCTAACACTAATAATTAATTTGCACATAATTAAATATTTTCAAGTATTACTATTTAACAATAGTGATTTTATTACCGGGCCATTGAGCTAAGGAGTAGAGTGTTCGCCATTGGTCCGGGAGATCGGGGGTTCAATCCAAGGTCTAGTCATACCAAAGACTCAAAAAATGGTACTTAGTGCTATCTTGCTTAAAACTCAGCATTATAAGGTAAGGATCAAGGGTAAAGTGGAGCAATCCGGGGAAAGGAGTAGCACCCTTCCCCACACCTCGGTGTAGTAGCTATTAAAAAGGGAGCCTTCGGATCACCCTCGACTTAAGGTCGCCAACTTTACTTACTTATATAATTAAATGGTTCCAAGTATTGCTGTGGAATACTAATAATTCAATTTAACAGTCATTTGTAGTCACACAGTTACATGGTTTCAAACATAGAAAATGATTTAATATTTCTTTTGATTCAGAGATGGAACCCTAACAGTTACTACCACTCTGGGTCAGAGTATACCTGGGAATAATGACAATGAAAGTGCAACACACACTTCTAAAAGCTCCATGACTGGAGCCTCACCATCAGATGGAGTTTAGTTTAGAACACTCGTTGAGTGGGGGTCTTACCCCTCTGCAGAGATGCAGTCGGCATATTCTTCAGCCCCAACAGTTGTGAAGAAGAAAATCCAAGTTCGCATAAATATGAAATGAAAACTGTATAATTTCGTACACAACAAACAAAGGAATTCTAATAATTCTCATATTTCTATGAGACACATAATTACATTTTCGAAGAAGCATTGACGTATTCCTCGAGAAAAAATATAACTACGATGTTCTTAGGTTTATTATAAACACTACAAGGCCTTAAAAATATTTTGGCATTCATCCACACAACAAATAGCGTTATAATATGAAGACAAACCGACTTTAGAAGATGGAGAAAGTAACTTTATTTTTCTACAATTCTATATGCACATAAATACATCTCGGGGCACATAATTTGGGAAACATTGCTCAAGAGAATTTAGTGAATACTCATATCATTAAGGGTATCCTGTAATCCACCTTTTTTTTTATTTGTTACCGCAGACATGCTATGAAAAGTTTCAAGCAACATTCTTCAAGAAATTATTAGACAGAGCCAATATCCGCAGCATGGCCAGATTCGTGAATCCCCAAGTGATGATTCAACAACTCATTATTTAATGATCTGAAACTTGTACACTAAGTATTGATCAATAACAAGTACTCATACAATGTTCAATACACTTGAAAATTGCATTATCTGCGTATTAGAAGAGCGCATGGCCCAGCGGTTAGAGTGTTCGCCAATGGCCCGGGAGACCTGGGTTCAATCCCAGGTCGAGTCATACCAAAGACTTTAAAAATGGAACTTGATACCACCTTGCTTAACACTCAGCATTATAAGGTACGGTTCAAGGGTAAAGTGGAGCAATCCAGGGAATGGAGTAGCGCCCTCCCCTACACCTTGGTGTAGTAGCTATCGAAAAGGGAGCCTTCGGGTCACCCTCGACTATGGTCGCTAACTTTACTTACTTACATTCAAGAAGATATCGTAAGAATACCAGAAATGATTAGCTCCCTTTGATGATTTACGTTCGTTGGTGGCTCGTAAGGTGCCACATGACAATATCAGAAACCCCTTCTCGACATCTGTTTTGCCTCCGTTCCATGTACACTAGAGACATTGTCTCTGCCCTGCCAGGGAACGGCAAAGCCACATGGTTATATTACCAATTCGTACCAAGTAAACCTTTTGTTATTTTGCATTCCTTCTACATACTGCTTATTCATGGAACGATAAGTGACTTTGTGTTCTTCCTTTCCCAGCAGACGATTAGTCTCCAGCGATATAGTATTCGTCGGTGACAATGGTGTAATTGCATTGCTACTTCCTCGGACTTTCTAGAAATAGTTTTTTTTTTTTTCGTGAAAAACAAACTGAAAGTAGTTATAAACCAACTTTAAGTTTGACGGTGGGAAAAATTTATAATGTGTTAACATTGACCAGCAAATGATACTTCCAGGATTGATATATTTAAGAAACGGTTTCGTTTCCGATATTTTTAAATACAATGGTTCAAATTAAATAAGAATTTGAATTTCTTATTAAATTCAATAAATACTGAAAGGATACATTTATTTTTGTTATTAATACTTATATTGCCATTTTAATAGATCTTAACAATAATAAAATGATGGTTTGGTTTGGTTTTCTGACATATCAACCATTGTAGATTATTTAATGCCAAATTCGGTTTATATATATATATAACATGGTTTGCGTCTATGAACCTGGGTTGCATGCTTTACGCATTCGTCAATACTGCAACATGTGGCCTCCATTAACTCACCAAGTGAGCTAGTAAGAACCATAAACTTCTTATATATATATATATATATATATATATATATATATATATATATATGTATATGATTTGTAAACAAAAGTCAACAAAGTTAGCTAGTTCTCAGTATTGCTATTTATCACTAACAATTCAATTAAACATCAATCATTTATTGGCACATAGTTAAATGATCCAACAGTTCTACTTCAAACAATTCAATTTAGCATAAGTCATGTATTCACGCTCAGTTTAAATGTCAAATAGTTATTGATAGGACTCAATCATGTGCCACCACTCCGGGCAAGAGTAGACCTGGGAGCAAGGACATGAAGAGTACTCCGCATTCCCCAAAGCCCCAACATTACCGAAACCTCACCATCAGATTACTTAGTCATATCCGGAACACTCGTTGTGGGGAGGGTTTTATCCCTCGGCAGAGATGCAGTCAGTGTATTCTATAACCCCAGCCGATTGGGCTTTAATAAAATAAGTGATGATGCATTTTAGATAAACGTTAAACTGTATGTATCAATAACTTCATTCTGTAAAGTATTAATCGTATAAATGTATACGTATGCAAAAAAAAAAAAAAAAATATCTTATATTGTTCTTGCCCTTGGGACACACTTGTCTATTCTTCCTTCTTAATACAACTGGTATGTATATTGAATATATCTAATGTTAAATTTTCTTGCATGTGTAAATGAGTTTATCTTCTCTTTCTTTCCGTTATGTTTAGTGTTAGTATATCATGGATATACTAATATTAATATTAAATGTAAATGTTTTTGTATGTATAAAGGAGTTTATCTTGTTTTTCTTTCCGTTATGTTTGTGTTAGTATATCATGGATATACAAATGTTAATATTAAATGTAAATGTTTTTGTATATATAAAGGAGTTTATCTTGTTTTTCTTTCCGTTATGTTTGTGTTAGTATATCATGGATATACTAATGTTAATATTAAATGTTAAATGCTCTTGCATGTGTAAATAAGCTTATCTTGTCTTTCCTTCCGCTGTGTTAAGTGTTAGTATATCGCGGATATACTAATGTTAATATCAAGTGTTAAATGTTCTTGTATGGAAAAATAAGTTTATCATATCTTTCCTTTCGCAACATTAAGTATATCATGGATGTACTAATGCTAATATTGGTCCAAGGTGAGTGAGGTCTCAATCAAAACATCTTCCCTAATATCACGCATTCCAATAATACTATTCTTTGAGAGGCCAAAGGCGTTGCTAAGGAGGAGAGAAAGACTATAAAAACGCTCCTGGGCCTACAAAGAAAGACCTACCCACAAAAAACTTCATAAATTGTAGTTCGCAGAATTTCCACTAACAACATTTATTGTTACAATAATACGGTCAAAATATTTTGGTAAAACCGTAGAAATTCTACGGTCTAATAAGAAACGACCACCAAGAATTAAAGATCACTATGTGATATAAATAGTCCTTCCTTATATATATATATATATATATATATATATATATATATATAAGGAAGGAGTATTTATATCACATAGAGACCTTTAACACTATTTGGTTATATATATATATATATATATATATATATATATATATATATATATATATTGTATACTTAAGCAGCAAATCATTATCTAAACGCGTTTGGTTGAATACCGCGGATTGTTTCATTTTATTTTTTTTAATCTTCAAGTGAAGTCAAGTCTTCTTATGTCTGGGTCAAGTTGGAGACCTGGGTTCAATCCCAGGTCGAGTCATACCAAAGACTTTAAAAATGGAACCTGATACCACCTTGCTTAACACTCAGCATTATAAGGTACGGTTCAAGGGTAAAGTGGAGCAATCCTGGGAATGGAGTAGCGCCCTCCCCTACACCCTGGTGTAGTAGCTATCGAAAAGGGAGCCTTCGGGTCACCCTCGACTATGGTCGCTAACTTTACTTACTTACCTAACTCACTGTAACAAACGATCTAACCCAACCCCCGAAGATGACCAGGGAAATGGTCGAAATTGCTTGGGCTAATATAGGTTTTTTCTTTACCAACTTAACCCAGACGTAAGAAGACTAGAGAGAAGGCTTAAACGTCTTCACTTAAATATTGTGAAAAAGAAACAATCCGCGGTATTCAACCAAACTTGTTTATATACAAGAAATATCTGGCTATTTTAGAGGCCAAAGCTATCACGCTATTTCGCCCCACCGTGTGCAGACAGAGAAGACAATTTTATACTCTTTGGCTGTTTGGGAAGTCCACTGGGAATCTAGAGAGTTAAAGCTTTTTTTTTACCTCCTCTCTTTTGTTGTTCTTTTTTTTTTTTTTTAATATGACCCCACTCGTTAATGAATCTTACTTTTAATCGATTCAGGTTGTGACTATTGAAAAAGCGCCGGACGCTTTAATTTAGTTTTGTTATTTCAAACTGATTCAATTAAATGATTCCCCTGATTTTAGTGTATATATATATATATATATATATATATATATATATATATATATATATATATATATATATATAAATTATGTCATATTATTTCACGATTTTCCTCTCTGTTTTATTCGTTTTCAATATTATATCTTATTCGACTCGTCAGTTTTCTCACACAATCATTTTACTCCCATTCGAGTTTTTCACACTAGCAATAACTGATGGTTTATTCCCTGAAGTCTAAGTGACAGCAAGTGTCTTTAGGCCTTCAGAACTTTTTTTTAAGTATTCTAGTTAGTTTTAACAATACTGTGGTCTGGATAGTCTTAGTTCTTCTGATCTCCAGTTCCTCGGGTCTCTTTTCCAAACCTCTCAAGCGCATCAACTACAATTGCTATCACCTTCCCTTCATGTTCCACAGCTTTTTAAAGTTTTCTTTCTTTCTTTCTTTCTTTCTTTCTTTCTTTTTTACCACTCTTTCTTTTTTTCTTTTTTCTTTCTCCACTTCTCGGTCTTTTCTTTCTTTCTTTCTTTCTTTCTTTCTTTCTCAATCTTCTAGCTCTTTTCCTTTTTATATATAAATATCATTCACTTCTTTCACTAAGTGACACACACGAACGATTGATACACACGTACGAATATAAAGATAAATTGACATCATAGCCAATGTGCAATTTTAGGTGTATTTCTCATTGTTTATGTAATTCAGTCAGAGCATGTTTGAACTCAGATTCACACTGTATCATCTTTTTAGGTAGTTTTGCACCAATCAAGTGAAAGTACATATTACAAGTTTACCTTTTCCATTAAATCTCACAAACTTCCGAGGAGGAAGTTTCTTACAAGAACCCACCCATTCCGCCCATGCATACAAATGCCAAACTCTAACCCCTGTTTGATTGCACTGTACTGAATAGAAAAACCTTAGCAAGTCCCATTATCCAGCATAGACTAAAATTAACGTCAAAGATTCAAAATTTTCTTTCTTTTTTATTTCATTTTACTCTGTTTAAAATTTTATTCTCCGCATATACTCGAATCTACTGTATATACACGAACGCTTCATGCATTGGACGACCCTTAATTTTTAGCCTCAAAAAGTGTTTTTATCATATATTGCATGTAATGAATGAAGGTCAGCTTCGTCGTGTTCAAAAACATATCTCGTGTAATGAAGGATATTTTTATATGTGTTAGATGATCCAGCTTAGATTGGTTTTCAGGTGGGATCTGACTCTTACTCTTTATGTTTGACTGTTTCACTCGCTGTAATAGGACATCTACTTCGCAGCGCTAATTCACTCTCTTGGTAATCGTCACGAGAGGCAGTCAGCTCTCTACCTCCATTTAAGCTCTGTCGCGTTCAGGTGTTGAGCCACTAAGAAGGAATTCGTTTAATCTTCAAAAGTCATCCGGGTCTAGAAAAAAGGGGAAGAAACTCAATTGAAAATAGGTTAAAACTATCCTTTTTTTTTTTCTTTTTTTTTTTTTTTTTGCTGGTGAAGTAATAAAATTAAATATTCGAAGCATCTGTTAATTCCTTGAAATATTCGGTGGCAATTGACATCTCCGATCGAACCCGAAACCGTCTTCCATACGCCACACTCAGTTTAAACAAATCAGTAATCCGGAGTAGATAAATATAAACAAATAAATACGATTAATTATCCTAAATTTTAATCAAAGTGACTCTACGTCTTTTACTTTAATTAATAACCAATTTATAATCCGTATGGGCACCTCGGGTGATGTAATGGTTAGCAAGGTAGATTAGCAAACCTGCACGAGTGAGTTCGATTCTCATTGGGTGCCCCATTCATGCGGCCTTGTGCTACACCTTAGCAAAAGCTTAGTAAATTACCACCTTATAATCCGTATGTTATATGAGTAAGTATTACTATTATTACTAAACAACTATAGTGAGTTTACAATTAAGGTGTTGGTTGGTTGATTGATATCTTTATTTAATAGCAAATTAACCTCCGTGACGAAGTGACAGTACTCGATAGAGTCCATCTAGAATTATTTGACCATTTAACTGTGTGTAAACAAATGACTGGTGTTTAATTGAATTATTGATATTGTTATATTTAGCGTGTGGTGGCGAGGAAAAGACAAACACAGGTTGAAAGTTTTAAACAATTATATTAAAAAAAAAAAAACAGCGATGAGGCGAAGAATCATCTGTAAAAATTGTAGCGTACAATATCAAATGAAGGAGTGTGTGAAACCAGAGTTCATGTACGGTCACGTATGTTATAAGTTCTAAGAAACTCACTTGGTTAGTATGGTGGTATAAGGATGGTAAGGGTATCAGATGATCTCGGTGGTAGTAGTAGTCGTGGACGGGGTGGCGTTGTAGCTAAGTCAGCAGTTGTCACAGCAGGTGGGTGTTCAGATGAGTTTTTATGGCCGTAGCGTGTTCTTCCCTTCCACCCTTCTGGTCAGTCTCACGCCTTTGAAGATCTTCGCTACTTAAATTGCTACCCTTTGGATCAAGTCGGTTCTGGGAAATTTTTTAGGGGTAAGATTTATGATTGGCTGAAAAAGGGTATTTTGTTAATGAGAATTAATTTTTTGCATTCACGCCCGGAAGCCCTGCGCGGAGCCTCTTGCGCAAAGACACATTTTATTCATTGTTTCGGCAGTAGCCATCAGGCTAACATCCGGTCGAATGCTACCCTTCTCCAGCCACGTGTATGTTTTTGAATGAAATCGTAAATCGGGAGAGATCTGAATCCTGCTATATAACAATGTTATATAGCAATACTTAGAAACATTTCCCTGTGCAAATGAATGCGTGATGTTGAATAGAATTATTAGTGTCGAATAGCAATGCTTGAAAGCCTTTTTCTGTGTACAAAAATTGAAAAAAAGAATTACCAACAAACTATTCGCTTAGAAAACATACATATATCGATTTGATTGCGTGAAAACAAATGACTGATGTTAAATTAAGTTGTTCGCATTACATAGTAATACTTGAAACCATTAAAATGTGTGCAAACAAGTGATCTCTGGCTCGTTCAAAAATGTTATCTACAAACTATACGTTTAAAAATCAATTTACGAGAATATATATGAATTAACCGGATTTAGCATTAGATAAACTTACAACGGTTGATATGCCATAAAACTCAACTAACCTTCGTGGGTTATTTCATATCAAATCCATCCTTGCAAAAGAACTGCAGTGATACCGTTAAACCCATCATCATCATCATCATCATGTTGCGCTATCAGCACGGATATTTCTGACCCTCTCTCGCCACCCTTCCCTATCGTCCATTGCTTTTGGCAGGTCTTCCGGGCTACATCCCGTATCTGCACAGAGCTGCTGTATATAGATTCATGCTGGTCGTCCTGCCTTTGCTCGTCCCTGTGAAAGGGTCCACAGGAGTACATCCCTTACGAGCTCGTCCCTACATCTCCAGCAGTGTCCCGCATGTCTGGTTCGTCTGATTTTGATAGTTTTCGTGACGAGTGGTAGGTGGCCGTACAGTTGCTGTTTTGTGGGGTGCTGTCTCCAGGACTTGTTCAGTATTGCTCGCGACATTCTTGTGTAATTGCTGTCAAGTTTTTTCCTCCATACGTTTTGTTAGCGTCCACGAGGTGCATCCATATAGCAGTATCGATACTACTTCTGTTTGGAAAAAAAAAGTTAAACCCGTAGCTAGCGGGAAAAAAAGAGTTCATACATTTCCCAAGGGTATTTAAAATTTAAAATGAACTTTTTATGTACATAATACAGGCTGATTTTTATACACATGCACAGGGTGATTGAAAAGTATCTCTCTATTTTGAAATACTTATAATTTCTTTCTTGTAAAAATTATAGTTAAGTTATAAATTATAAGAATTTTAAAATTGGGAGTTACTTTTCAAAAACCCTGTGTACTGTACTGTAATTTGTATTTTTATGCGCGTTTACCATTGTTCTTGTTATCAGATCTGTTTGCACCTTAACTCAAATGTGGATTGCAATGATCCTTAATCCAATGGATCAATTTTCGGGGTTGCTTTTCACCAATTAAGTGATTGTTGGGTTAAATGGCATATCAACCATTGTAGATTATTTAATGCCAAAGGATTAATAAACACATTTTGTGGATAAGATTTTTAAATGCGCCAGAACTCATATTTATTCGTACACAATTAAATGGTTTCGAGTATTTCTATCTGATATGAATAATTCTATTGATTATTAATCATTTGTTTGCACAAAGTTAAATGGTTTCAGGTATTGCTATGTAACAATCACAATTTAAGATCAGTCATTTGTTTGCACAATGGATATACGTGGTGCCTTCAGTACGTTTCCAGACTTTTTTTGTACAGACATTTAAAATTGTCGTTGAAAATTCAGTATGTTATTGCTATACATCTTATGAGATGACAGACCAAATTTTATGATTTCAGGTTCAAATTAACAGCTACAGCAGGAATTAGAATACACCCTAATAAAGCCTAATTGTCACAGCTGGTGAATTTCAAAAATGCAATCTGGACGTGAGAAAGAACTATATGCAATAAAATTCTGTTTTAAACTTGAAAAAAATGCCACAGAAATGTATGGAATGCTTCAGAATGCCTTTGGAGAATCTTGCCTGAATCGAGCATCAGTTTTTGAGTGGCATAAGAGACTCAAGGAAGGCAGGGAGTCTGTGAGGGATGATGAGAGGTGTGAGAGGAGTAAGGAAGTCAATACACCAGAGATGATTGGCCAAAGGGTTAAACTTAGGGTTAGGGTTACTATGTTGAGGTTTTAAGGGAGTTTAGGAAGAGATTCTGTCGAAAGAGGCCAGAACTCTTCAAATCGGGTCAGTGGCATCTCCACCAGGACAATGCACCAGTCCACAACTCCGTCCTTGTCACAGACTATTTGACCAAGATGGGCATCAATACAGTTCCTCACCCTCCCTTAAGTCCAGACCTTGCTCCCTGTAACTTTTGCTTATTCCCTCAGCTCAGAGCCTGTCGTTATGAGACAATTGAGGAGATGAAAGAGGCTGTGACGAAGGTCATTGACATGCTCACACAAGAGGACTTCCATGGGGCCTTTCAGAAGTTTTTGGAATGGTACAACAAGTGCATTGCAGCCGGAGGAGATTACTTCGAAGTGAACTCGAGTTTCATGTGTGTACTATCAATAAAGGTGCCCATACGAAAAAATTCTTGAAACTTATTTAATGATCCTCGTACATATGATTTGTAAGTGTTGATAATTTCCTTTTTATATGAGTTAGAACCAATTTGTTTGCCCACTAGTATTGCTATTGTTCCAACTCCGTTAAATGGTTTCGATAATTGCTATCTTGCACTAACAATTCTATTCAATATCAATTCATCTGTTTGTAAACAGTGAGGTATTTACAAGTATTGCTATTTCATAGTAATTATTCTATTCAACATTATTCATTTGCATACAGTTAAACGTTTCCAAGTATTGCTATGTATCACAAACAATTCAATTATTAATTTGTTTACGCACAATTGAATTGTTTAACAGTTCTGTTTCTACCAATACAATTTAACATGTCATTTTTTGCATACAGTTTAACTGTCAAACACTTTTATTTGACCCATAGCGAGGCTCCAGTCATGGAGCTTTGGAGAATGTGGAGTACCTCTTCATTGCCATCGCTCCCAGGTCTACTCTGACCCGGAGAGGTAGCATCTGATAGGGTCAAAATGGGTCAAATAGAACTGTTTGACTTTTAAACTGAGTGCAAATAAGTGACATGCTAAACTGAATTGTTTGAAATAGAACTGTTTGATTATTTAACAGTGTGTAAATAAATGACTGATGTTTAATTGAATCGTTAGAGATACATAGCAATACTTGAAACCATTTAACTTTGTTGACGTACGTTTACAAATCATATATATCTAATATCTATGATTTAACCGGATTTGGCTTTAAATAACCTACAAAGGTTGATATACCATAAAACTAAACCAAACTAATCCTCCCAAAAGGGGGTATCCTCGATATGACACTAAACTGCATCTGATGGTGAGACTCTAGTTCTAAAGATCTAGGGAGTTTGAAGCAACCTCTTCCTTGCTATTACTCCCATGTCCACTCTGATCCGGAGTGGTTGTACCTGTTAGGGTCTCACCTATGGATCAATTAGATCTGTTTAAATATTTTTTGTATTTGACAGGATTACTTCGAAACCATACGACTGTAAATTATTAGTAATAATTATTATCTAATTAAAGCTATTAATGTTTATTAAGGATTCTTATTATAAACCATATAACTATTTGCAAACAAATGGCTATTACTAAATAGAAACCATATAATTATTAGTTTTAGATATGAACAATTAAAACAATATAACTGTGTACAAAGTATTTGTATTAGATAACAATATTTTTTTATCATTTAGAATATTCAGACTATTGCTATCATCTTCATTGTTATACTCACTACATTTCGGCCGATATGTCCTTCAGCCTTTTAATAACAATAAAGTTGAAGACAATAGTTCGAATATTCTAAGAGATAGAAATTATCAGGCTGCATTTTAGAAATTTAGACAACTAGAATGAAATACTTGATATATAAATGGCTGCAAAAAATGCCTAAGAATAAATTACACAAAAATTGTAAATGTACAATGAACGTGATTCCCTGACATATAGGCACAGAATAACCCTAGACGTTTTGATATGCTGTTAAAATCAATCAAAAGTAAAAATGAAATAAAATCTTTCTAAATGCCGATGAGGGTGGCTCAAAGGAGCCAACTTCTTATTGGGACAACCCAACCTCTTAACTACGCCGCTGAATTCTTTGCCAAACAGCCCGATCTGCTGTGATTTTAAATTCCCGGTTTTTAACCGGGATTGACAGCTTAGATAGAAAATTAAACCGTGCATTTCACGTGAATTAGATTGAATGTTTCAGTCTTCTTGATAGTGAGCAACCGACCTGCACAAAATCAAACAACATGAAATTAAATTAGATTAGATTAAATTAAATTAATTACGAGTGTCTGGAATTGACTTTGTAGTTATTTCCTTTCGGCTATGTTTCTCAACAAACAAGTTATACACGGAATGACAAACTTTTGATAAGGAGATGCAACCTATTTTTGGTTCCTTCCGTTCCATATACGAGATCGATATAGAAAGTAATGAGACTGATTTGGTTTTATTTTTCAGCTCAGCAGCCCTGATCAACGTAAAATTTGAACACGTGTAAAAGCCATTGAGTTCATGTTTGCCTCTCAGAATTTACGTTCAGCTGAATAATCTTAGGTTATCATAAGTATGCTTAGTCAAGTGTGTCTCGGACAAGTGTGTCTCGGAAGTGGGAGGCATCTGAGCTTAGTCAAGTGTGTTTCGGAAGTGGGATACAATTGTGTTTGGTTAAGTGTGCCACGAAAACGGTTCACAAGAATACTGAGCAGCAATCAAATTCTGTCCCAAACATCAGGAAAATACAACATAAACATTTAACAAGTTAACCTAGAATAATGAAGATCAATTTGTATATTGGGAAGAGATTCTTAGATGACACAAGGCATTTTGGGGGGGGAAACCGAAAAACTTGAAGATGAACCTCGTTTTGGTCGATCAGTCACTTTACGAAATGAGGAAAATGTATCAAAAGTAAGAACTCATCCGATCGTATCAACGTTTAAATCTGAGAATGACTGGTGAGGAATTAACATTGATCAGGGTTACTAACCTGAAAAAAAAGCCTCATGACTTTCCAACCCGACTATGAACAAAATTTTGGCTAAATAAATATATATTCTTGAAATGATAATTTCATATGATTAGGACCTGAAATGTAATCCCAGAGGCATACAAAGTCTGTTTGTAGTAAGTTTATATGCCTGCAATAACATTTATTTAGAGAGAGATTAAGAGAGGAAGACAACTGAAGGCGATGTCAGTTGAAGACTTTCAGCATTGTTTTCAGAAGTGCCAACCACGTCTTCGTCTGAGTGATTTTCTGAGGAAAATAGTTTTGAAGGAGATAAAATTGATTTGGGGTTTTTTGGGGGGGGTTATGGCATATCAAACATTGTTGGTTATTTAATGCCAAATCATGTTTAAACATATATATTAAATATATATGCTTTATAAACACATTTTATAGATAATATTCTCAAACGTGCCAGAGCCCATTTTTTAACACCGTTAAATAGGTATTGCTATATAACAGTATCAATTTAACATCAGTCATTTATTTGCATACATTTAAGTATGATTTGTAAGTAAGTAGTTTGTTGTTAATTCTATTTCTAAATGAGTTAAAACTAATTTGTTTGCACTAAAGTAAGTATTGCTATTGTTTTGACCAGGCCATTGGCCTAATGGGTAGAGTGTCCGCCAATGGTCCAGGAGACCGTGTTTCAATCCCAGGTCGAGTCATACCAAAGACTCAAAAAATGGTACTTGAAGCCGCCTTGTTTAACATTCGGCATTATAAGGTAAGGATCAAGGGTAAAGTGGAGAAATCCAGGGAAAGGAGTAGCGCTCTCCCCTACACCTCCGTGTAGTAGCTATTGAAAAGGGAGCCTTCGGGTCACCCTCAACTAAGGTCGCCAACTTTTCTTTACTTTTATTGTTTCTACACAGTTAACTGGTTTCAGTTATTGCTATCAAACACTAATAATTCTATTTATTATCAATCATTTGTTTGCACACAGCGAAGTGGTTACAAGTATTCTTATTTAACACTGACTATTCTATTCAACACTATTCGTTCATTTGAACACAGTTAAATAGTTCCAAATATTGCAATGTGATACCAATAATTCTATTTTTTATACAGTTAAATGCTTTCAAGTACTCCACGTTTGTAATTTTATTTGCACACAGTTAAATTGTTCTAAGTATTGCTACGTAATACTAATAATTCAATTTCTGCACACAGTTACAGTTTCAAGTATTGCCATAAAATGGTTCCAAGTATAGCTATATATCATTAACAATTCAATTAAACATGAATCATTTGTTTACACACATGGTCAAATGGTTCTATTTCAAACAATTCAGTTTAATGCGAGCCATTTGTTTGCACACAGTTTAAATGTCAAATAGCTTTATGGGACATTATCAGGTTCCACCACTTCGGGTTAAAGTAAACCTAGGAGCAATGACAACAAAGGGGTACTACATATTCCCTAAAGCTTTAGGACTGGAGCCTCACCATCAAATGGTTTAATGTCATATCCAGGACACTCATTGGGGATGGAGTCTTAAATCTCGACAGAGATGCAAATCAGTGTATTCTACAGCTCATCCGGCTAGACTGGTTTGATTTAGTTTGATTTCTTCGTTTAATGACATAATAACTTCGTGGGTTAGTGCTAGACCAACCTTGTAGAAGAACAGTATGACACTTTTTAACCCATAGTTGAGGGGATAACAGAAGATGAACGTAAAGAATGAATGAAGTTCGAACTTGCTTATTATGATGCCACAGTCTCGTACGTTAGCCACTACACCACAGGGTCTATCCAAAGTTGATTTAAAATTAAGCTGATAATTGATCTTTTTACATTTTGTCAGTTTTTGACACCAGCTAACGCTGGTGTTCTTTCACTGAAGTCTGAGAGACAGCAAGTTTCTTCGAGTACCCAGAACCCTTCACAGTATTCTAGCCGATGTTAACAATGCTGTGATCTGGGTGGCTTTGGTTCTTCTTCTGGTTTCTAGATCCTCAAGTTTATTTTTAAGCTGTTGGGGACCATTCAGATCGCATCAAATACAATTGGTATCACCGTCACCATTATGTTTCACAGTTTCTTTTTTTAGCTCTTCCGCAAATTCCAAGTATTTTCCATCTTTTTGTTTTCTTTCATTTTCACTCTGTGGTCCATCGGAATGGCAAAATCCACAAGATGACAAGTTCTTTTTTTCTTGTTAACACTACATCTGGTATTCTAGCCAGGATTGGACTTTGCATTTCTATTTTAAAATCCTAAGAGCCTCACCATCAGATGCAGTTTAGTGTCATATCGAGGATACCCCCTTTTGGGAGGATTAGTTTGGTTTAGTTTTATGGTATATCAACCTTTGTAGGTTATTTAAAGCCAAATCCGGTTAAATCATAGATATTAGATATATACGATTTGTAAACGTAAGTCAACAAAGTTAAATAGTTTCAAGTATTGCTATGTATTCCTAACGATTCAATTAAATATCAGTCATTTATTAAATAATCAAACAGTTCTATTTCAAACAATTCAGTTTAGCACGTCACTTATTTGCACTCAGTTTAAATTTCAAACAGTTCTATTTGACCCATTTTGACCCTATCAGATGCTACCTCTCCGGGCCAGAGTAGACCTGGGAGCGATGGCAATGAAGAGGTACTCCACATTCTCCAAAGCTCCATGACTGGAGCCTCACTATGGGTCAAATAAAACTGTTTGACACTAAAACTGAATGTAAAAAATGACATGTTAAATTGTATTGGTAGAAACATGACTTTTTGCGTCTCATTCTCTTGGACAAAATCTGGTTTGTACATATACCATTTGATAGTATATTCAAATTTCAATTTCTCGCTCAATCCCCAGTGGATCACCATTCCCACCCGGTCATATCTTGTCTTGCACTCCTTTTGTGCTAGTTTGCTGCATTCGCTCATTATATGAACAACTGTGTCATCTCTTGTACCACATAATCCACATTTGTTATTTTGTTGCGTATTATCAATTTTCGATTTAATATAATTTTTCCTTATGGCGAGTTTTTTTGCTGCTATTAAAAGAGATTCTGTTTTTCTACGTTCAGGTTTTCTCGTGTGCATTTATTTTCATTATTATTATAGTTAATGCTTATTTATTTTCATTATTTTTATAGTTAATGCTTATTTATTTTCATTATTTTTATAGTTAATGCTTATTTATTTTCATTATTATTATAGTTAATGCTTATTTATTTTCATTATTTTTATAGTTAATGCTTATTTATTTTCATTATTTTTATAGTTAATGCTTATTTATTCTCATTATTATTATAGTTAATGCTTATTTATTTTCATTATTATAGTTAATGCTTATTTATTTTCATTATTATTATTTTTCAAACTGGTTTGAACAGGTGGTTTTTCACGAGAGTCTGAGTGACAACAAGTCTCCTCCAGTTTCCAAGACTTTTTTAAAAGTATTCTTGTTGATCTTAAAAGTGTAATGGTCTAGGTGTTTTACCTCTGATCTCCAATTCCTCCAGTGTCTTTTACGACCTTTTAGGAACCGTTCCAAGCTCATGTTTCATATTTTTTCAGCTCTCTGGCAAAATCCAAGTATTTGTCTATCTTTTCGTTTTAATTTATCTTCACTAGGTCTGGTCTTCTGGCATACATTAGGTGATCCATTTTTATCTCAAAATCCCCGAGAATTTTTTGGGGTCTCATTTTCTAGGAAAGATTATGGTTTGCGTGATTACCATTTGTCAGTATAATGAAATTCTAATCTCTTTCACAATTTCCACTGGATTACCATTCCTTCCGAGTTGTGCCTATTCTTTTATTCTCTATGCGATTATTATTTTACTCCTTTGAGAGTTTTTCACACCAGCTTTAGCAGATGATTTTCAACTGGAATGACAGCAAGTCTCCTCAAGTCTCTAGGACTCTTCTCGGTATTCTGGCCGATATCAATAATGCTGTAGTTTGGATGGTCTCTAGTCGGCCTCTTGTTTCCAAGTCTTCCAGCACCAGTACCAATCCTTTGGTGACTGTACCAAATGCACCAATTACAATTGGTATTATTGTTACTTTGATGTTCCATAGTTTTTTCTGTTCTCTAGCAAGGTCTAAGTGCTTATCTCTTAGTTTTTCTTCAGTTTTACTCTGTAAAAGTCCACTGTTCGGCAGGTCCTCTTTTTTTCTTTTCTTTTCCTTTTTTTTTTTTTTTTTTGTTGACTATCTCTAGGTTTGGTTGTCTGGCCGAGATTAGAAGATCCGTTTGTATCTCAAAATCCCAAAGAATTTTCTACGTCTGTTTTTCTTGGACGGGTTCCGGGTTATGCTTATATCATTTGTTCGTATGATCAATTTAAATTTCTTGCACGATTCCCATTGGATCACGTTGCCTTCTCGTTCGTGTCTAATCTTATACTATTTTGCACTAATTTGCTGCATTCGCTTATTATGTGATTGATCGTTTCGTCTCTATAAACACATGATCTACATCTGATATTTTGTTGCTTCTTGTCTATTCTAGCTTTGACATAGTCCTTATGGCGTTATTTTGTACTGTTATCAGGACATATTTAGCTTTCTCTCTTAAGGTTTCCCCTTTTTAGCCATGTTTGATTTTTCTCGTGTGAGATTTCACTTGTTTGTCCATACAGTTGTTTTTTGTTTTTGTTTTTTCAGTTTTGTTTTCTGCTAATTTTTGTTCAGTTGATGCTTGTATTGTCTATTGTTTCTGATGGCTGTAATCAGTCGTCCTCCGCGCTATTTTTATGTAGTCTTGTAGTCATTGTATCGATGCGTCGACGCTATCTTGAATGCTTGCAAGTCCTCTTCCTCCTTCTTTTCTTAACATAAACAATCTACGTCATCTCTGGAATGTAAGGCCTTTGCATCGTCATGAGTTTTCTTGTCCTCTGATCCATTTAAGTTCTTCTCTGGTCCACTTTTAGAATGGTCCCGAATATCTTACGAGGGGGACAGATCAGGTATTTATTGCTTTGATGAGATTATTATTATTATTATTTCACTTGTTGCAAGCGACAATAAGCCTCCCCAGGTATATTATTGTTTTTTGGATTTGTTAGTTTTCAAGTGTCTACATTTGCATATATATATATATATGGTTGGGTATCACCCACCTTTTTCCACACAATGAACCAGTCCATCTGCCATATATAGCAGTAGCTACTAATACCAGGGCAGACTAGAAAGTGAAGAGCAGCTTCTTATAGGAATAGTATTAGAGCGTTGGAGACTGGAGATCGCACTAGATCCCCTTACTTGCTACCGTAATAACGGAAGCCAATACTATCGTTGGACTATATCTTTATTCTGTATTCACTAATCCTATGTTCTTGTCTACTAATAGTCTCTCTATTGTATATACTTTTTCCTGAGAATATATCTCTATTTCCTCTGATATCGTGGTTTGTCCTTTATTTAATATTACAAGCGTTCACTAACCAGAACGCAACATATATATATATATATATATATAGTTGAAAGTAGAGTTCTTTGATGACTTCCAGAATTGTTTTCAGAAGTGCAGACAACGCTTTTGTTGGTAGGTGGCTTCCCAGGAGGAATTTGTTTTTAAAGAGATAAAGATGATTTCAAATTAAATTGAAGTGTAATATCTTGTATTACCAATCATATAACTTTGTAGTACAGAATAACCAGAAAGAAACTCATTGGAAGCATTGCATCCGAAATAGTCCAAGAGTTATATATATATATATATATATATATATATATATATATATATATATATATATCAAGAGAGCCTTCTGCTTTTTCTCTTAGTTTTTCCCGAATAGTTAGTTGCCATGGTTACAATGAAATGGTGTTTGTTTTCCATTAGGCATAACTTCAATATGGCTGCTTGGCACATTTTGTATCGATCCCTGGAGACAGGGCATTATAAAATGATAACCAATCTTCAAACTGGGCGAAATCAATGAGTTGTTTAAATGAGTATTTCACCAGCAATGTGCTAAACAATTAGGATAGACCCATTTCATGATAATAAATATGAGGACATAGATTATAATCGTTTCTTAGTCTGACACGAGGCTACAATAATAGGACATCCATGGAGGAGAGTACCTGTTTACAAAGACCAACGAGACTACTTTGCTTGCTATAGCTCTACAACAGACACGGTATTTTTTTACTAAGCTTTGCGTAGTCTGGCAAAAAGACATATTGGTCGAGCACTCAGTATGGATATTACTCCCTTGCAGTAGTTTGAGAGATTGTTGATGCTTACATTAAGTCATAGGATTTCTTTTATTGGCGTTTTTTTTTTAAATTTTCTCAAACATTCGCAGTTAACAATTGGTAATGCTTTATCTGTTGCCAGCAGGCATACCCGATGTTGTCCCTGGATAAAAATAACTCCAAGTAAGACAAAACAGAATATATGCTTTAATATATTTATTTCTAATAACACAACAAATGAAAAAAGATTATTTATGTTATTAACACATGAGAAAGTAGATTTTACTAATAAATGACGAAGTCTCTTGTGATAACACGGATTCTGGATAGACAACATTAGTGTTTCCCCAATTGGTTACCACAATGAAAAAAGTTGTTTGGGGACCCAGCTCTTAGTCAACCACCAGAGAGATGGACAAGGGAAAAGCAGGGATAAGTGATATATGACAAAAATCTCCTAAACCTACTTTACTAGCTATAACTCTTATGGTCTGCATGGTAAATAACTTTATCAAGCTTTGCTTGGTCTGACAAAAGGCTTTAATGATGGAGCACCCGGCACAAATATTACTCCCTTACAATGGTCAGCGCGATTATTGATTCCCACATTAGGCCCAATGATTTATTTTATTTGCTTTGTTTTTATTCTCTCTATTATTCACTGTTAACAAGCAGTGGAGCTTAGGAAAAGGTGGTTTTGGGATCCAACCTTAAATCAGCCAACCTAGAACTGGCTATAGGACAAGCAGGGAGCAACGCTGTGTATCTAAAAAGCACCGAAAACATCTATAAAAATTGTTTTATGGTAATAAATCACGGTAAGATTCGTAAGAAGAATGAACGGGAAAAATGTGCTATATTTATATATTTACCCAACCCCTCAGCAATAGCTGGAGGCGATACAATGTCGATTTTTAAGCTGGGTTTAACAGGTTTGAATTTAGAGTTTTACTTCTCCTAGACTGGTTGCCATACCAAGGTTAGAGAAACCAGTCTGCCCAACTATTTACCCCTACCTGGAGGGAGAGTAACTGGATTCATAGCTTTCACAAGAGTATTAGCGCTATGTGAAATGCAAACAACCTATCTATGATTTGAACTTGGTTCACCGCATCCATTTCCTACAACGGTAACCATTATGCTACAAATGCCTCCTTGAAAAAAAAAATGGATACAGAATATTGTTTCCAATATTAAGAATCCTGAAATCTTTCTTGTTTGACCTCTGCTAATTTTCAATGACTTCCAATGTCAACTTTACATAGCCTATGTCACTAGTGGCTGCCTTAAGATTGTTTGGCTTCTTTGTTTCATGGCACCACAACCTTTATTAGATATTTAATGCCAAAGCTATCCTTTTAGAAGTACAGTAGTGATACTATTTAACCCATGGCTGAGAAGGATAAGTAAATGTAATTAGTCAACTGGAGTTCGAACTCACTTACTACAGCGCTTTAGCCATTAAGCCCCGATGCCTTGCGAGTCAATCAAAAATGTCATCAGTACACCTTTTCTTAATAACCGAGTTACATTTCCAACTGTCAATTAAAATGATTTACAACTGGTTTGAATTCAGAGTTTTATATCTCTTAAACCAGTTGTCATACCGAGAAACCTACTATTTATGCATAACTATAGGAAGAATAGTTGGATGCATACTGTAGCAGAAAGAACTTCGTATTTTTATTTGGCGCATAAATTAATTTGACCGTTATGGTCGTCACATATTCTCACCCAATAAGGATGACTTATCCTATTCAGCCCGGACCATTTTCCCGGACAACATAAAAATGGTGAAAGCCCGCCAAACTATCTCTTCCTTTGAACATTTCGAGAAGGACAGACGTATTTTCTATCCGCTCCCTTCATAGCAGCAGAATCACAACACCATGAGGAAAACCGTCTAATTTATGGACCTCTAAAGTCTACTTTCTTAGACCAAGGTTTCCCAGTTGAACATGAATTAGATGCATGTAATCCGCCACTTACAGGAACACCTTTATGTCGCCTTTAACTTTTGCTATGTCTACAGCGACGCTTAATTACGCTCAGACATCCAGCTACCTTATTCCTGGGCAACATTTTTGGAGACTTTCATGCCTCTCTCCTACAACAACCAGGACTACACATTTATGGGTGACTACATCATTCCTGTCCTTAACCAGCAAACACGACTTTTGCTACACCTATAGCGACACATATTCCGCTCAGACATTCAACAATGCCTTGACTGTAGCGACGCACATTCCGCTTAGGCATTTAGCTGCTAAAATCAATTCTCAACTCAGTAACTATTTCCTTCCTTCCTACGAGACTTGTAGCATAAAGGTACCCTTTATTCTGGCTGTCATTAAATCTTCTTAAAAACTTTTCTATATCTTGGTTCAACTCATTTATTTTCCTTCGAATATAGCGAGGAGATAACGTAACAATATTCCTCGCTAAAACACCTTTCCCTAAGATATTAACGCCATGTGAAAATGCAAATAGCCTCGTCTAAAGTTTGAACTCGAGTCACCGAATCCATTTCCAACGAAGAAAACCATTACTCCACGACCGTCTATATCATAGATATCTTGTGAGTCTTCCATGACAAAAATTACAATATGGCCTGGTCGTTGGAAATGGAAAGTTGCATAGACACAAACAAAAAAGTGGGAGGTTCATTTATTTCGGATTAATACCCTTGGTAAAGGTATAAACTCCATTATATCTTCACGGCTGTAGATTAAATAGCATCACTACTGTTCTTCTACAAGGATGGATTTGGCATTGAATAACCCGTGAAGGTTGATATGCCATTAAACAAAGAAAGCGAATCTTATTTTTGTCTCGTACTTTCATCCAAATTTCTGCTGCTTTTTTTTTTTTTTTTTTTCAACTTTCAGACAGTCATTTATTTATATAAAGACGGTGTCTTATTAAGCAATCGGAGAAAACGAAGGATTGGCTATATGATCAGATCTGAAGGACTGCAACCGGTGTGTCTCCGTGACTTAATCGATAAGGCAGCTGTCACGCTGACAGGCTTCTTCGACAGAAAGAGATGAAGAAAGACTAATCTTTATTTT
>OY757925.1:57029648-57089648 GCA_963585895.1 Sepioteuthis lessoniana | reverse complement strand
CTAGGTTCTTCAGCCTTGGTGAGGCGACTAGTCTAGGAGAAGGAAAACTCTGAATTCAAACCTGTTAAACTCCGCTTAAAAATTGACCTTGTGTCATATCCTGCCTGAGCGGAGGGGTTGGTAAATAGGACCTCCTCAAGGCTCTCAATGTAGGCCTCCGTATTAAGTCTGAGGCCATGTGGGAAGATAAATGAAGGCATAACGTCACTATCGCTTCTGACCACGACAAAGACCATGATGTGAACTAGGTGTTTGATTTTTATCACTATCGATCTATCTTGAGGGGACAGTTTACTTTTTGATCTTAGCAGGATTTTTTCTCATCTGAGACAAAAAAAAAATATGTTCGTTTGGAGGGAATACTTGAGTTTGTTCAAAAGGTTTTGCAGCGTTGCCTTTACTATTGTCCTTCATGGCCCGTGATAAAAATTGGCCCTTTCTCCTATTGTATGAGAAATACTGAATGTCTTCATACGCTACTTGCCTGATAAGAAAATCAGACACACCCATGTCCCTCGAGGTTTTACTTCTTCGGATCGTTGTTAATCATGGCCAGGACCCCAGCAACAAATTCGGGTGTTCTTTTCTCATCAAAACGATAAGAGTGGGGCTTCTGAGCTGCCGTAACTTCTTAATAACCACTGAACTCATGCAACTCTTTTCGAATTCTTGGCTCGGTTCTCAGATTGACACGCAAACACTGCGAAATCTTCGTATTGGAGTTCCCAGAGTGAATGTCAGTTGGTACAGTATGCCGTTTCAAAACTTCGGACGGTTAAATTGCATTATGGCGCTGCTTTCCTCACAGACAGTGTCCAACTGATGCTGTTGTATACTCAATCAAACATGATCTATGAAGTTCAATGAACGAACGAAACACTTCTTTATAAAAATAGTAAAAAAAAGTAAAGTTGGCGACCATAGTCGAGGGCAACCTGAAGATTCCCTTTTCAATGGCTACAACACCGAGGTGTAGTGGAGAGCGCTACTCCTTTCCCTGGATTGCTCCACTTTACCCTTGATACGTACCTTATATTGCTGACTGCTAAGCAAGTAGGTATCAAGTACCATTTTAAAAGTCTTTGGTATGACGCGACCTGTGATTGAACACAGGTCTCCCTGACCATTGGCGAACACTCTACCCACTAGACCAATGAGCCGGTTTTTATAAAAATATATCTCTCATTTTATTCTCGAAAAGGGCCCACAGTTTGTTGTTAGTTTGTGAGATAGATGGAGAGACATATACTCAGAGACGGGACTTCTTCTTGTCCCATATCTTCTTCCGGGAGCCAGGGAGTGCCAAAGCTAGCACCCCCTTGCAAGCCGTGTCGTCAGAGAGATCCGAGACGCCTCTGATGGGCTGCGTGTCCCTGGCTCGACTCTAGATTCTCTGCCCTCTGACTAAATCTGACTGCCTGGTTCTCATCACGTGGTCTCCTTCCGGTTACACACCTGTTGGACCCGACTGCCCTGACGCGCTGCCCTGTTTACTAATCACAACGTAACAGCTTGTCAAGGCAAACGGGGTCACTAGGAACGAACCGAAAATCCGGATCATATGTTATATAACAATGCTAGTTTGCTGCACAATAGACAAAACATGTAACAAATAAAACGCATGCACGAAATTATTACTCTGAAATGACAATTTACGCATCGTATGTTATATATATATATATATATATATATTTGGGGGTGGGGACTGTTGGAGACTGGGGTGACTTGATTTTTTTTTCTCACCTCGTCTCCTTAATCCTATTAATTAATTCAAACCCAGTTTTTAGAAATTTTCCGGTGACTAAGCTTGACAAGTGCCGGACGAAAGTGCCCTCGCTATTTTATTATTTTAGAATAGTTCCCCCTCTTTTTACCAATGATTTTATAAAACTCTTTATATAAATTCGCATGTACCAAAAATATAATTAATTAATTATATATATATATATATATATACGGTTTATGCATACATATATATATATACATATATGTATGTCTGAGTGCATATATATGTATATACATATTTTTATACATATACATGAGTGTGTATGTGTGTCTGTATCTAAATTTAAAATTTTATCATACAGTATGTGAGAATACGTGCGATACCCTGTCCTCATCTCAGTGACTAAGTTAGTACTGCCACTATGGCTGTGTGCATGTATATTTATGCATATCTTTATATATATATATATATATATATATATATATCTTATATATATATACATACACATGTATATATATGCATATCTTATATATATATATATATATATATATATATATATGTCTCAGTGTATATATATATATATATATACATGTATTAGAGATGGGAGGTTTAACCGAAAAAATCGTTTTTTTCCGTTTCATCTTCACTCCATGAAACCGCATTTAAATTTTTTATGAAATCGGAATCGTTCGGTTTAGTGCTATCACGACTGACTGACCATATCCAAAGAAACAGTGTTGAAAAAGACTTTCAGATTTTGATAAAATTAAATTTATCAACATTTATACCATCCTAAGAGGAAAAGATTGAACAAAAATATGATAAATGTTGACTAGTTTTAGGAAATAATCGTGGAATCTATTTGTTTACAAAAGAAGAAGAAGAAGAAGAAGAAGAAGAAGAAGAAGAAGAAATACGACAGATATGACACCTAGAAATTTTTCATATCTCAGAATGTTTTCAAATAGAAGAAAAAAGGGAAATACGACATGACGTCTGAAGTCTATTTGTTTCAATTCTCAAAAAATACTTTTTGTGGTAAAATTAAGTTTACAACAAAATAGAGAGTGAAAATAAAGAATAGTTACCAGTTTCGCCTAAAATGTTTGATTTTATTTCATTTAGAAAGATTTCATTTCTTTCCAACCATATAAATATTCTTAAGATTGAACCAGAAATAGACGAAAACTTGCAAGTTGAACGGACTAAATTACAAATTTGTCAATATCAAACGAAATCAGATATTAATTGGAAATGTTAATATCACATAAGAAAATAAAGGGCTTCCATAGAAAGTAAAAATATTGAATTAAAAACCGAAAAACCGAATCGAAAACCGCGGTATCAAGGGAAAAAGCCGAAACCGATACCGAAACATAAATTGCCAAACCGTCCAACTCTTACTTATATATTTATATAGATGTATATACATATATGAGTATAAATATATACATATGTATGTGCATATCTCTCTCTCTCTATATATATATATATATATACTCAGACAGACATACACTCTCTCTCTCACACACACACATATATATATATGTATACATATAAATTAGTGATGACTGCATGTCATCAAAGTTACTTAGGTTCATATTTTAAGTTAATATACTATGTATATAATTAAGTATTTTTTCAAAATATAGTTCATCAAATTTCTGTGCCTGAGTATAAATGTGCAGAGCCGATAGTTGACAACTGACCATTTGACATAAACCAAAACTATATTTTCTCTTTATATGTCTTTTTGTTTGTTTTTGCTTTTTTTTTTTTTTTTTTTGTTCAAAACAGATGCCTTTAATTTAGTTTAAGTGCAATGTCACAGTCGCTACTCAAATCCGTGATGTTAACCTCTCAATGTCTGATCTTCAGTGAAGATCACAGACTCACAACAACCATGTACAGAACTAACAGGGATTTCGAATCTTTTGGGTCCGATGTTGTATCATATAATTTCCTTCATTTAATATTATATTAAACAGAAATCAATTATTTAAAACCTAAAAAAACACATTTGAGATTTTCGAAGATTATCGTTTCAAACTGAAATCTGTTCGTCTGAGTTACTAGAAGGATTTCCTTTGTTTTTTAAAGCTAATCTTCGTGGGTCCAACATAACTAGCTGCTTATTTATATTCATTTATGTTCGTGTAATGTTATAATGAACTCTCAGCAAAATTAATTTAAATCAACATTTTAAGACATGAAAATAAAACAAACCTATAAATGTTAGGGAGTTAGAATAATCATTCATGATAGTTCGAATCAGAACGTTCAGTCCTACCAAAGTCAAAGAGAAATGATTTGTTCGAAGAGATATTATAGTGCTTCGAAATTGATAAACTGGTGAGAAGATCGCTTCTGGCAAGACCAAAAAGCCCTACTCGCCAGAGTCGCTACTGATATATATATATATATATATATATATATATATATATATCAAGCGGCATTAATTTTTGTTGACTTTACCAAGGCTTTCGATTCCATTCACAGAGGAAAGATGGAACAAATCCTACTAGCGTACGGCATACCTAAAGAAACCGTAGAGGCAATAACTATTCTCTATAGAAACACTAAAGTAAAAGTACGATCACCAGATGGAGACACAGAATACTTCGACATTGTAGCAGGAGTACTACAAGGGGACACGCTGGCTCCGTACCTCTTTATCATTTGTCTAGACTACGTACTTAGAACATCGATTGACAAAATCAAAGAGAATGGCTTCGAACTGACGAAGAAAAGAAGCAGAAGGTACCCCGCAACAACAATTACCGACGCCGACTACGCCGATGACATAACGATACTGGCAAATACACCCAACCAAGCCGAAACACTACTGCATAGTTTGGAACGAGCAGCAGCAAACATAGGCCTCTATGTTAATGCACACAAAACGGAATATATGTGCTATAACCAAACGGGGGACATCTCCACTCTAGAAGGAACCCCACTTAAACTAGTAGACAAATTCACTTACCTAGGAAGCAGCGTCGAATCAACCGAAAAGGACATCGAAACGAGGTTAGCGAAAGCATGGACAGCTATCAATAGGTTATCGATTATTTGGAAATCAGACCTAACCGATAAAATGAAACGCAGTTTCTTCCAGGCAGCAGTCACATCGATACTGCTATATGGCTGCACTACATGGACGCTAACAAAACGGCTGAAGAAGAAGCTAGACGGCAATTACACAAGAATGCTACGTACAATCTTAAACAAGTCCTGGCGGCAACACCCCACAAGACACCAACTGTACGGCCACCTATCCCCTATCACGAAAACTATTCAAGTTAGACGAGCCAGACATGCAGGCCACTGCTGGAGAAGCAGGGACGAACTCATAAGTGATGTACTCTTATGGACCCCCATACATGGCCGTGCAAAAGCACGACGACCAGCACGAACATACATTCAGCAGCTATGTGAGGATACGGGATGTTGTCCTGAAGACCTACCTAGGGCGATGGACGATAGGGAGGAGTGGCGAGAGAGGGTCAGGGATATCCGTGCTACCAGCGCGATATGATGATATATATATAAGCAATCTTAAAGCAAAAATACATTGATTTCAGAACTCTTAAGAGAAATATTCTTTCAACGGGCTTTAACGAAAAGCAGTTAACACACACACACACACACACACATATATATAAGTAAGTAAAGTTGGTGACCTTAGTTGAGGGTGACCCGAAGGCTCCCTTTTCAATTGTTGCTACACTGAGGTGTAGGGGAGGGCGCTACTCCTTACCTTGGATTACTCCACTTTACTCTTGATCCTTGTCTTATAATGCTGAGAGTTAAGCAAGGCGGCATCAAGTACCATTTTTAGAGTCTTTGGTATGACTCGACCTGGGATTGAACCCTGGTCTCTCAGCCCATTGGCGAATACTCTACTCATTAGGCCAATGGCCTGGTCACATATATATAAACCTCTTAAAATAATAAGGTAGATTGGGTTTTTTAGCTTTGGTGGGGCAACTGATCGAGGAGAAGGAAAAACTCTGGACTCAAAGCTTAAAGAGTGTTGTTCAGGAGAATCTCTGGTACATTTGTGCACCATTCTTCTGTTATGAGTTTATCCAAAAAGTGTGGCTGGTTCTACACAAACTCTTTCCATTATGAATAAATCACCTGTATAGGTAGTCCAATAGTTTATATCTTTAACTGAACTGTTGACCCTTCATACGTCGAGATTGAAAGAAGAGTTCATGTGTGAGTGTGTGCGCGCAAGTGCGTTTTAAGATAGAATATATTTATCTAGATTTTTAACAATAGTATGCATTAAGTAGAATTTTTTATGCTAAACAGATCGAACGTTATACTGTTCTTTTAGTTTTGTCATTATTATTCCCCTGGAGTAAGTTTTGCATATATCTTCATGTATACCTACTGACCTTTGTGATTTATATTTCAATTAAAAAAAAACTATTTAAAAAAAATCTCCTTGCTCATCAGCACAAACCAAGCAATATTTTTCAACATATAAAATTAAAGGAACCAGATCTCCCAAAATAATCTTTTCTGGGGCCTCTAAAAAGAATATAAAAAATGAATGAATTTTGTTCTTCATTCTGCATTAGAATATCAAGATGAATCTATGCAACTCACAATTATACATAACATTTTATCACACACAAACACAAACACATATACCCTTGAGAAAGATATGATTCTAAATATTCTCGCATCCGCTATGGGTAACTAGTAGAGCAGAGTTGCTGTTTAACCTTGGTATGGCAACCGGTCTAGGAGAAGGAAAATTGAATTAAAACCTGTTTCACTCTGCTTAAAAATTGACTTTGTGTCACATCCTTCTCGTGTGGAATGGTTGGTACAAACACACACATACATACACACACACGCACACATTGTGGTTTAAGGAAAAGAAAAACTTAAGGGGTTGGGTAAATATATTCTCTCTGTCTGTCTGTCTGTCTGTCTCATACCCACACGCACATTTTGGTCGAGGTGAAGGAAAACTGAAGCGGTTGGGTAAATACTCTCTTTCTCTCTCTCTCTCTCTCTCTCTCTCTCTCTCTCTCTTTGATACACGAATGCACTCATTGTGGGTTTTAATAAATCAATAAAGTTTAAACGAAAAATAAACCAATAAAATACGAAGATAAAAATAAAGAAAATATCCCATAATTCCAGTTTCGGTGCTTTGCAAGTTCACTAGATGACATGTGTGTTTGTAGACCCATCCTATCCCTCGAAATGTGCAGTCCATACTATATAATTTTTACAATATTATTTCATAGGTTACATAAAAAAATTCTAAGAAAAGTTTAAAATATAAAGCAGCAAAAATGGTCGATTCAAAGTGGTACCTATTAGAGAAACATCTATGTATAAGTGAATGGTACCGTCATGTGAATAGATTCCTTTAAAAGAACAGACAGAAAAAAGCGACAAGTTGACAAAGTACTCCAGATTAAAAACGGCAGATTGTTCATCTAAACCGCTGAGGTCACCAGACTCGATCGGTCATGTGAGCAGTGAAAAAGGCTGGCTGAAAGTTGTCACTCACGCGATATGGAAATGGTGATCGGTAATGGTTTTGTTTTTAGAATTTTTAATTATAAAAGAATGGCAAAATAGCATGGTTTAGAAAAAGAAATGTGGAATTGATGTTTCACATTTGTCTCTGCGTCTTGACATGTCTACGATCCAAGTATTGACCTCGCACTGGCTTAGGCAGGTACTTCAGCTAGTTTAATTTTAGTATTTTTCTGGGGTTTTTTTTCTGAGATAAGGGTGACTAAGTACAATGTGTTGAATTTCATTTTGGATTGTTATTGCACAATTAGACCGGCTCATTGGCCCAGTGGGTAGAGTGTTTGCCAATGGTCCGGGAGACCTGGGTTCAATCCCAGGTCGCGTCATACCAAAGACTTGAAAAATGTTATTTGATACCTCCTTGCTTAACACTCAGCAATATAAGGTACGTATCAAGGGTAGAATGGAGCAATCCAGGGAAAGGAGTAGCTATCTCCCCTACACGTCGGTGTAGAAGCTATTAAAAAGGAAGCCTTCTGGTCACCCTCGACTACGGTCGCCAACTTTTTACTTTATCAATGGTTTAGTTCCTTTGTTTAATGGCATATCAATCTTCGTGGGTTATTTGATGCCAAAGCCATCCTTGTCGAAGAATAGTAGTGGTTGTGTATAAGGCACATGAAGGTTTTTCGGGTATGTGTATATTGTTTGGGGGATATTCTGAGGTTTGTATCTGACTCCTTTTTCTTCTTAACTGGTTATCTTCTTTTTATTAGTCGAGGCTGTAAAGGAATTAAAGACGGAAAAAAGAAAAAGACATGGGTACCTGTAGACTCAATTTTTATTTTGGGGGTTTACGACTCTTCTGTAAGAAAGTTTTCCGGAACTTGTAGAAATAACTGTGCTCCCCAAGTCGAGACGTTTGAAGAACAGTATGGAATAATCTTTGGCAAATTGTAAGTTTGAGGGTCTACCATGAGTCTCTGTGTTCAATGGGTACGTCCAGCAGAGACTGATTCTTGCAGGAGACACAACGTACTGTTAGGCCTTCGGGCATTAGCAGGCAGGTGCGTTCCCACTGGCAGCCAATAGAAAAAAGGTGCGTCCGTTTCAGTCAAGGTGGTAAAGGTCGAGTTTCTCCTTGGCCTTATCTTTTCAAGCATGCGCAGATTGCGCTTCCTCTCAGAGGCCTCCTGGGAAACTGTTACTTTTCAATTTATTATTTTACTTTTTTTATGTTATTATCTTTCTTTATTAATTATTCAATTCCTATAAATACATTCGAACCCAAAGTAGTGGAGCTACTGCCAGGATGCATTAGAGGGAAAGAAGATCTCTTATAATGTGTGTGTATGTTATTCTTTTCAATCTCTCTCTCTCTCTATATATATATATATATATATAATTTTGTATGGCCCTAGATATAGAGCTTCACGTGGTTTTCAAATTTTGTCTTTTTGCAGCCAAACGTATGTCACTGTTTTTGGTATGAAGACTTTGAGTTGAATGTAACAATCCTACTGGAAGGAGGGTTATGTATCATACTCTTGAATCTCCTTGTCGATTTTTATGACGTTTTTATTCTATTTTTTTAATGTAGTTGAATATAGGAATTCTTTGAATATGAAGGATTTTTTTTATTTTTGAGTTGTATGTAACTGTCCTTCTGAAAAGAGAGTAATATATCCGGCTCTATCATCTCCTTGTTTTGTTTTGTTTTTATATATCTTTAATCAGTATTGGTGAACATAGCAACAACAACAAAATATAAAGTTAGTTACTCACGTTTTTCCATTTTTTTGTTTTTGTTTTTGTTTTGTATTTTTTTTTAATTCGTTTGTTTGTATAGTGTTCTGTTCTCTGCGAGCAAATCCAGCAGTCAACTATTTTTGACCATTGGTGGTGAAAAAAATGCAAACACAAAGGACTATAGTAGAGTTGATTCTTTCTTCCTCTAATTTTCTCATAAGTGGTACCGTATATTTTCTGGTCATCTTTGAAATTTTTTTTCTTTGTTGAGCTTGTTAATTTGATTTTTTACATTTTTTTCAAACCACGTCGAATTGTCCGTATCACATCGAGGTGTCAGAGGTCACCATTATGGGATACATGGAGGTTTTTCGGGTATGTGTATATTGCTTTTGGGATATTCTGAGGTTTGTATCTGACTCCTTTTTCTTCTTACACCATTCACTGGTATCTTCTTTTTATTTGTCAAAGCTGTAAAGGAATTAAGGACGGGAAAAAAAGGAAAAAGACAGGAATACCTTGAGACTCAAATATCTAATCCATGGCTTTCCCAATGGTATTAGTTCGACGGTGGACGTAATAGCACTACAGGAGTTCAAACTCGCTTAATACGATGTCACTGTCTAGTAGGTTAGCCACTACGCTACAGGGGCTCCTCCAAAACGTATTAATACTGATAAATTCTAAATTAATATATGCTAATTTTCGGTTGTCAATACAGTGCACTTATTTGTATATTATACACATCAATGGTATAAAGAAGAAAAAATACAATAACGTGTCTCAACTGCTATAAATATAAATATATTGTTCAATGAACAATGAGTGTGTGGAACAGGTATAAAAATGGAAAAAAAGTTTACTTGACGAAGAAAAGTAAAATAGCCGCATGACTTTACTGTTCCATGGCTGGGTTCAAGACAATGTCTCTCCTGTTCAAAGAACAGAGGCAAAAGGAGTCAAGAATGGGTTTCTGTGACTTATCTGACTCCCTACGAAGCAACCAACAGACACGCTCATTCTTTAAGAGAGATTATTATTTATTACCTCCCTATAACTTTAATAAGTACCAGAACAAGCCGGGAACTCGACGAGTTCCTGTTGCAACATCGGTTCATGATGATGCTGATGCTGATGCTTCTATTGACGAATGAGTGAAGATTTCTAATTACTATTTCATGGTTATGTCGGTTATATCCGGAATTTGGATGATCAACAAATAATATTCAACGCGAATGCAAACTTCACAAAATTATCATTCAGTAGCGAAACGGACAGAAAATTGCTTTATTCTCTCATAACATTTAAAGCGTCTTGCTCAATTTTTTCTAAATATCTCGCTATAATGGGCAATTTTGCTGAGTTATATTATGGGTTTTTCTGGGAATGTATTTTACGTGACCCATAAAATGATATTATAAAAGTTATATAACTGGGGTCTGCAAACCCATGCGTCATCTAGTGGACTGGCAAAACACCAAAATAAAATGGCACCAAAAGTGGAATTGTGGGATTTTTTTTTTCATTTTTATCTTCGTATCTTATTGGTTTATTTTTATTTTTATTTTAATTTTTATCTTTTTTATTAGCACCGGGACATTAGTCTAATGAGTAGAGTGTTCGCCAATAAGAGACCGGGGTTCAATCCTAGGTCGAGTCATACCAAAGACTCAAAAAATGGTAACTGATTCTGCCTTGCTTAACACTCAGCATTATAAGGTAAGTATCAAGGGTAAAGTGGAGCAATCTAGGTAATGGAATAGCGCTCTCCACTACACCTCGGTGTAATAGCTAATGAAAGGGGGGCCTTCTGGTCACCCTCGTCTAAGGTCGCCAAGAAGAGAGAGAGAGAGAGAGAGAGAGAGAGAGAGAGAGAGAGAGAGATAAAGAAAGGATTTACCCAACCCCTTCGCCACAAGCAAGATGCGGCGTACGGTCAATTCTTAAGTGGAAAACTTTAGTAATAGATGGGATATATGTATATACGCACACACACACATATATATATATATATACTAACCCCTTTGCACGAACAGCCAATGACACAAGGTCAATTTTTAAGCAGAGTTTTACAAGTTTTGAATTCAGACTTTTTCTTCTCCTAGACCAGTTGCTATACCAGAATTAAAGAGCCTAGCCCGCCCTATTAGTTACTCATAGCTGGAGAGAGAATGGTTGGATTAATACTTTTCCCAAGATTATAAGTTTGTTTCTGCAACAGCTATTAGAAGAGATTCAGATTCTCTCTTAATATTTCCCTTTCATAGCCATCTCCTGGTTTTCTCGAGAGAGATTTCACCAATTGTTTGCTTGAAATATCCATACAGTTTTTCTTCCCATTTCTGTTTCCTTGTTTTTGTTGTTATTCTGCTTGTCTTTATTTTGTCAGTGTTGTTACTGCAATAATAAGCATTTCTTTAGTCTTTTTAATGTAGTCTTTAAGTCCCTGTATTGATGCATCTACGCTATCTTCAATGCTTGCAAGTCTTCTTCATTCTTTCCTTGACACACATAGTCTGTCTACGTCATCTCTCGTGTGTAAGCCCATGTGCATCGTCAACAACTTTCTTGTCTTTCTGGTGAATTTGTCTTGGTTCTTCCCTTGTCCATTTCAAGAATTGCCCCGAGTATCTTACAAAAGGGACTACTCTGATGTTTATCCCTTTGATGATATTTCTGCTGCAGTGCTTGGTTTTGAGAAGTTTTTTTGTTTGTCTGAAGTATTCTTTTTTTCCTTTTTTCTTTTTTCTTTTTTTTTACATCTCCACTTGTTTGACGGTATCAGCTTCCATTATTTCCAAGTACATATAATTTTCCTTTTCTCTAAGTGTTCTGATTCTTTCTTGATTTGCCAGTTCTTTTCATTCCGTTTTTTGTATTTTTCCACTTTTCTTTATGAGCATTGTACATTTTTCTATGCTAAATTCTACTCCTATATTCTTAGTCTCCAATTCTTTTTCATTTTTTGCAAATAGCTTAATGTTGTCCATATAGATTTGGTGATTAATCTCTTCTTATGTTTGCAGAGGAGTAAGACCACCCAATGAGTGTCCTGTATATGACACTAAACAATCTGATCGTGAGGTTCCAGTGATGCTGGAGCTTTGGGGAATGCGGAGCACCCCTTCATTGCCATTGCTCCCAGGTTCACTCTGGCCCGGAATAGTAGCATCTGATAGGGTCCTATTATGGGTTAAATAGAACTAACTGCATACTTATGCTAAACTGAATTGTTTGAAATGAAACTGTTTTTGACATTGAAACTATACTTACGCTAAACTGAATTGTTTGAAATAAAACTGTTTTGACATTTAACTGTGTTTAGACAAAAACTATACTTATACTAAACTGAATTAGCTGAATTAAAACTTTTTGAATAAACTAAATAGCTTGAAATAGAGATGTTTTGACAATTAAACTGTGTACTCATGCTAAACTGAATTGTTTGAAATAGATATGACTATTTGCATAAAAATGGATTTGGCGCTAAATAACCTACAAAAGTTGATATGCCATAAAACGCAACCAACCAACATCTTCTTATGGTTTTGTAAATTTGTAAACCTCAATGTACTTCTTAATCAAGTAATAGTGTGGTATCATTGTTATTACATATAGTAAGAGCAAAAGTGTATCTCCCAGGAAGATGCCTCTCTGGATTTTTACTTTTGCTAAAGTTTTTTCTCCTGCTGTTGATTCCCCTTTCCATTTTTTTCATGGCTTCCATGATGAATTTTATTACTTTGCCTGAAGATCTACAGGATATCCGACGATCTACTATTTAGGATTATGGGACCATAATATATCACAGGCCTTTTGTAGTCAATCCACGTCATGGTTACTTTATTCCGCCTCGGTTTGCTCTCCTTGAGTATGTATTGAACTTTGTACAGAAAATAATCCGTTCCTCTTGTTCCCCTGTAATACTTGTTCTGTTTTTCTGGAAACATTTCGTGGCATACAAGCGAGTAATAGATCTCTTCCCTAATCTGTGCGGTTTGGATTTTCTACATCATAGGTAGACACATTATCTGTTGTTGGAAATGGTTCCTTTTCGGGGTCTTTCTGAATCGGATCAGAGTAGTTTTCCCCTTGGTCAATCATACGGGTATTTTTTGTTTCTTCTTGGCGTCTATTCGGTTCAAGAACCAGTCTGTTATGGATGAACATGGTGCCCGTGGTGTAATGTTATCGTCGAAATGGACACGGCGATACGATTTCAAATCCTTGACGAGACCGATTGCATTTCACAAAGCACTAATATCCTTGGGAAAGGTATGAATCCAATTATTCTCCCTTCAGCTATGGGTAAATAGTAGGGCTGACTAGGTTCTTCAGCCTTGGTGAGGCAACTAGTCTAGGAGAAGGAAAACTCTAAATTCAAACCTGTTAAACTCCGCTTAAAAATTGACCTTGTGTCATATCCGGCCCGAGCGGAGGGGTTGGTAAATATGGTTATGGATGGACATTAATTTTTTTAATCAGAATCTATGAATGCCATCATGGCCTGGGGTTTTCCAATTCGGTTTGTTACTTTGTCCTCATGCTTTCTTCATCTACTGGTTAGTAGAATTTTCTTTCGTTATTTTGGTATGTCCTGTTTTGTTTGTATCGTTTGACCCTGTCTAGGTATCTTTTCAGTCTCCTTTCTTTCGCCAATATCTTTTGATATATCTCTTCAAGTTGCATTGTCAAGCTTGTCTATTGTTTCGTTTTGATCTTTTTATCCCAATATATTTTAAGTGTTTTTCCTTTCTTAATACTTTCGCTAATTGTTGGAGTTTCTTCACCTGTCATTCTTATCTAATTTCCTATCCAAGATTTGTATTTCTGTTCTGGTTCCTTAAAAGAAAACCAAATTTATCATAGATTGTGGCATTTCGGTAATCAAAATTTTACTTTTCTATTCGATTTGGGGACTCTTGCTTTTCAGTATCTAGTGTTTCGATTCGAGTCAGGAGTTCTTGTTGATATTCTTCACTATTTATTCGTCCACATATTTCTAGTATCTTGAAGTCAGAAAACTAACTTTTCTTTAATATGATTCTAGCTTGGTCAGCAAGGCTTCGGCTTGTCATATCAAATCTTGCAGAATTTGCCCAAATTTCTATCATTCTTTTTCTGTACCCTCTTTGTTTCAGATTGCTCTTAAAGTAACAGTGAAATACATGATTATTGTTTTCTCTTGTCCATTTTTTCTGTTGATGTTTTTTAGTTGAGTTGTTGCTTTGGTCGTTGTTTGATTACCTCAAATTAGAACTATCATCATTCACAAGAATACCGAAGGGTCTCTATGTTGGTTATCAAGGGAACACCCGGCTGATCATGACACTCAAATCTGTAGTCTGAGTTCTACGCTGATTTGCATTTGGATTTATTATTTTTCATAGGTAGTATAATGTGTCTATACCAGACACGGGGGTTTATTATTATCTGTGATCCTGTCACAAATGTGACCAGGTATTCTTTAGAAGAACTAAAGAGGCGTCTTACCCTTCTACAAAAATGCAATCGAAGTATTCTACATCCCCAGCCAAGTGGGCTGTAATAGAGTGGATATGAGTATATATATATATATATATATATATATATAGTACAATTTAATGGAGACTCAAACTCGGTTAAGTCGTCATAATGAATTTATTTCGGTGGAGAATATTATTGCTATACTCTCCGTCTCGTCAGATGACTCTTTACATGCTTCCCTCCTGTCGCAGAGTAGCGAATGTTGAGGTTCAGTTCGTATTATATATATATATATATATATACTAGCGGGTACACCTAGCGTTTTTCGTTTATTATAACAAATTAATATCAGTAATCTACAATTCTTTTCTTTTTTCTAATCAGAAAAACTGGAAGATAGACAATATTTATTGCAATTAAATTGATAACATTTTTTTAATTAACTTTGTATGTTTACACATAATGTTCTTCAATATTCAAAAATATGATGACGCCGTTTCTACAGTGCACCAATATTTTTTTCTATTTTGATTTTAAAAATTTTCTTTTCATTCATTTCATAAAAGTATTTTATGCTTAAATTTTTTCAAATATATACAACTGCTTTTGAAATATTTATTTATCAAAAAATATCCTTAAAAAGCAATGCAATATTTTTTATTTGTTATAACGTTTTAGCTTCTTAACGGGCCACAAAAAATAAATACTTACACTTTAAAATAAGTAAGTTTTAATTTAGTAAACATCCACAAAATCCTTTATTCTCAATTTTTTGGCTTGATACCATATATTTAAGCTTACGGAACGGTCGTTTTCGATATTTTAGGATGATAATACTTATTCATTTTTCCCCCTATTCTTCAATATTTCCCTCTTATTTTTAACTTTTGGCCGTAGGATTCTAAATTCAGCTGAAGATTGTCAGCATTCCCACTTTATATATATTCGTTGGATTGTAGGGAATAAATGATTAAAAAATAAAAAAAATTTGAATCGAATTAAAATAATTATTAAAATATGCAGAAACTCCCAGAGGTCTCTGACAGGAAGAGGGGCGACGCATGCGCAAAAGAAAAGAGACCATCCCGACAAAAGGAGAAATCTCATTCTCTTTCAGTAGTGACCGGCGGAGTGACAACATCTAAATCTCCTTTGCTGCTAGTGGAAGGCTCTATAGCGCCACGTTGGCTAACCTTTCACTAGTAGCAGCCGTCTCGGTTAACAGTATGCCAAAATATAAAAAGTATCAAAATGGACCTATCGAACTACGAACTAAAACACTGGACTTGGACAAATTCCCCAAAGCGACTAATACGTCGTTAAAGCTTTAAATACCGAATAAGGATACATATATACCCAAGAAACGCATTTTTAACACCTTGACTGGGGAATTCAACCATTTCAATTGTATTCAGGAAGAATTTCTTCACCCATCGAATGGTTGTTGAATCCAGAAATAAAGAGAAATTTAAAAATGTCTTCGTCTCCTATCTGTTACTATCATCTTTCATATAATTCTTTTACGGACTTCCTCTATCTAAGGAGTTACACCCGTAAGACAACGTGGGGTAAAAATAGAATAACCTCAGAATGGAGTCAAATAGTAAATGGCAACACAGCATGCCCTGGGACCCCATAGGATAAGAAACACAAGCAAAACAAATTAGGGATAATTAAGATTACAGTTGAGACTTATAATTTTCCGACGCTTTTCTGCCTTCTTCAACTTTCTGCGTAGAGTAATTCTATCATTAGAATTATCGCTCTACCATGCATTTTAGCATAGGGGCGGTCATTTTTGGTATTTTGAGGTGATAGGACTTATTTATTTATTCATTCTTTTTTTTATTTATTCTATTTATCTTATTTTTTGGTGGTGGGGAGGTCATAGGATTTTAAATTCAAATGAAAATCACAGCAAACTTTATTCATTTGATACTAAACACAGGCAAATCAAATTTGTGATGAAGTAGCTTAAAGTTAAGACTTACAATTTTCGACACTTTCTGCCTTTATTATTAGTATCATTATTATTATTATATTGTTCGGTTTACTTGTTTAATGGCATATCAACCTTCGTGGGTCATTTAATACCAACGCCATCCTTGTAGAAGAACAGTAGTGGTTTTATTCATCCAATAGATTGGAGATAAGGAGGTTAATACTCTTTTTCCCAAGGGTATTAGTCCAAAAGTGAATGTAATAGTGCAGCTGGAGTTTGAACTCGTTTATCACGATATCACAGTCCAGTACGTTATATATATATATATATATATGTGTGTGTGTGTGTGTGAATGTTGATGATTAGAATCCGTACCGTCTCCTTATTTGGTTTATATTATACCGTTTCGGCTAATGTATTGTTCGGTTTTCCTTAGGTTATTTTTTCAGCGTAATTCGTCATCTTCCTTCAAAAGAAATTACACAGCTCACCGTCTCACAAAACTGAATGATTCCTCGTAGTCATGTGACCAAAAAAGATTATACGGACGTTCTGGTGTGCAAAAAAAAAAATTGTGTGGTGCTTTGTGAAAAATGCTTCATCCCAACTCAACAGTTTTGAAGCCACCGAGACCTGCTCGCCTGAATTTTCTTTTCGCTGCTATTAAATATTTTGCTTATTGAGCTATTCCGAAATCTTGTTTAAAATTAAAATTACCACAACTTTTTAGTTCTCTAATGGACATAAAAACACGGTAATTCTTTTTGTTTCTTTTTAGTTTTCATCCAATTCTACATACGTAATATTCCGGCGAGCGTGTTCTCTTGGGCGGAGTTGTGTTTAGTGTAACGTGATAAGAATCCTGCTATTTTAAATAACTCCTACCAGACAGCCAAGCTGACTGCCCGTCTTGCTTGTATATATTTTTAAAGCATTTCACCAACCAAGAAAGAGAGGCAGTTGTTAAATATAAATAAATAAATAAATAAAGCCGTAAAAACTCACCGACTGGCTTAATTTCTTTTCTTTACTTATTTTTTTTATTTTTTTTTTATTTTTTTAAAGATTTGTGCTAAAATTGAAAGTGTCAAACCAACAAAAATACCGGGGTCTTTAATGTTTATTATTTGTTTTTTGGGATTATTTAAACTCTTGAATGTCGAGCTGTGTGTGAGAGAGCAGAATGCACACATGCGAAACTATACCTCGTCGTTCGCTCGCAGATGCCAAGATGAAGTAAGCGTTCTTCCAACTTCACGTAAAGGACGCCTTCGACAACAATTAAGCTCGATAATGATCCACATCCTAACCATAGGATCTATATCATTAAATGCAAATGAATAAATAGTGTTTGATTGTTATCTCCCTTGGGGAACTACAATAATCGGCGTGGGTGCGTACGCAGATCCCACACAAGTACTTTACTTACCAGTTAAGATAAGTAAAGTAAAGCTGGCGACCGTAGTCGAGGGCGACCAGAAGGCTCCCTTTTCAATAGCTAGAGGAAGGCGCTACTCCTTTTCCTGAATTGTTCGATTTTACCCTTGATACGTACCTTATGTTGCTGAGTATTAAGCAAAGAGGTATCAAGTACCATTTTTAAAGTCTTTGGTATGACTCGACCTATGATTGAACCCAGGTCTCCCGGACCATTGGCGAACACTCTACCCACTTCACGTAATTGTGTTGACAAGAATCTCGCTACCATGTGCTATTTTCGTAGTATTACAGTGACATTGGCCCAGCAGTTAGAGTGTTCGCCAATGGCCCGGGAGACCTGGGTTCAATCCCAGGTCGAGTCATACCAAAGACTTTAAAAATGGAACTTGATACCACCTTGCTTAACACTCAGCATTATAAGGTACGGTTCAAGGGTAAAGTGGAGCAATCCTGGGAATGGAGTAGCGCCCTCCCCTACACCTTGGTGTAGTAGCTATCGAAAAGGGAGCCTTCGGGTCACCCTCGACTATGGTCGCTAACTTTACTACTTTACTTACAGTAATATATATTTATAAATTGGATCATTGGTATATAGATGCATCAGTGTACATAAGCTATATTTTCTTCTTGGCAAAACACCACTATGTTACACACGTAGCAACGAGAATCTATTTTTATCTTAAATCAGAGTACCAGGTGCGATGTCACGATTTAGCAAACAAGCAAGCTAGGCTACCAAACCATTGTTAATGAGTTCGATTCTCACTGGGTGCCCTATGCTGCTGACCTTGTACTTAACCAAGTTTACTAAATAACTAATCTATCGATCTAGGCACCTAGTGTAGTGTAGTGGTTAGCAAACTAGACAAGCGGATCATAGTGACTTCGATTCCCACTGGGTACCCCATATTTGTGCTAAGCTTAGTAAATTACTTTTATTTCAAATTATAGATATTTACTGAGATTCTGGTTCAAGGCCACAAATGTTGACCAAGTAGATTAAACTCACGACAGTACACACAAACCATTGCCCGACAGTGTATGAATTCTGTAAGTTTGATTTATCATAGGTTATATATGCAGCGTGAGTAAAGTAGGATTTTACTCTGTGTGTGTATGAGAGAGAGAGAGAGAGAGAGAGAGAGAGAGAGAGAGAGAGAGAGAGAATTCAGTTACTGGCACAGATAAGATTCTCAGTCATCCATAGCCGGAAATAATTATCTGGCTTAGCTTAGACGGTGAGAAGAGGGGGTCTTCCCCCGCCCCAGGCAACGCTGTCTTCATATTGCACTAAAAGGAGGTAGAGTCATCGTTGACTCCTGATGCCTAAGGCGCTCCAAAAGGAGGAATGCAGGCGGAACTGAGCTATTTTTGGTACCACCCACTCGTACGCAGGAGTACCCTCTCATTAATCTCTGCCTTGTGTCAAATTTGCCTTCACGGGCGGCTGGATTAATTGTACTTAAAGTGTTGTCACAATTTTTTTTTTATATCTGTGCATGCGGATTTTGTCATATATATGCTGACATTACTTTATTATTTTTTTTCATTTGAGAGTGAATGACGAGTAAAAAAGCATTATATGGTATTACAAAGATTTAATACTTTAAACACATCACAGTACGAAGTTCATCTTATGACATGTGAATCTTGTTTATGTTTATATTAGGCATTAATGTTTATTGTTTATTGTGTTTCATATTAAACGCAGGTCAAGTGCACTTTTTGCTTGTCTGTGGCCATGATTGTCCATCATCGAAAAAATTTGAGGCTCCTGCTGTTTTTTTTTGTTTTTTGTTTTTTGTTGGTTTTTTTTTTCCTTTTTTTTTTTCAAGGGTATTATTAGTCAGTGTAGCTTGACAAACATAAAAGTATATAACAGCGAGGTACCCAGAGAGAATCAAAGTTCCGATGGTCTGCAAAACGAACCAGCAAAACTATGAAGCTTTTTATGAATATCATTTGATACAAATAAAATATGAAAATAAGATATTTCTAGTGTGTTTCCACTGCGTAAGTTTTTGTTTTCAATTAAAACTTCAGTATTTGCCTCCCAAACGGGGATAGCAACTAAGTTGTTTAATATAGGGTCCCACAGACAAACACATGGCCCAAAAAGTAAAGCGACGATATTTTTATATATATATATATATATATGTGTGTGTGTGTGTGTGTGCGCGCGCGCGCGTGTAAAGTTATTGTGAGGACTTCTTGTAAAATATACGTGTGTAGTGTGTGTGTGTGTGTGTGTGTAAAGTTATTGTGAGGACTTCTTGTAGAATGTCTCTCTCTCTCTCTCTCTCTCTCTCTATATATATATATATATATATATATATATATATATGTCTGTGTGTCTATATATACAAGTGTGTGTGTGTGTGTGTGCATATATATATATATGATGCGTGTAAGGAAAGATTCTCATCTCGCCTCGACTTATTACTAGGTCTGCACGGTCTCTCTCTCCCTCTCTCTTGCACACACACACACACACACTCACACACAGATAGATACTAACGATATTGCACATGTATACTATTTGCTTCATTATTCGTTATTTCACTGTTTTTAAGATGAAAATATTTTTGTGAATATGGGTTGTAGAAGGGAACATATTTAGTTTATACACTGTGTTCATTGTCTGCTATCTTTGTATTTGGGATGCACGTATATAAAAATCATTTCTGCTTGTCCACAGTGTGAAATAAATAAACACGTGTTCGAGGGCTGAACTGAACATGTTTTTTTTTTATTTCTTTTAGTCATACCAATCGAAATAAGTATATATCTACCTTAACAATATCATAACGAGTCTGCTTATCTTGTATACAAGGCGGTTGCAATATCGAAGTGATGGCGACGAGCAACACGCGGAGCGAGTACTGGAAACCATTTACTAAGTGTTAATGAGTTCGATCCTAACTAGAGGACTCGTTAATGTGGCTCTCCACAACAATAAACTGAAGTTTAGGAATATCTGTATATTTTAGTAATCCAGTTGTATTCCCAGTATCCATCGTGTTTTTACATGCATCCCCACCCGTGTACCCACATATTGTACACTATAACAAAGTGGAAGCGGATATGTTTTCTAGAACAAGATGAGCCAAAAAAAGAATTACTGCTTACCGGCATGTTTTATATTTAATGTACACGAGACGGTACGTGGGCACTTCATGTAGTATAATGGTTAGCATGCTAGATTGGCAGACTATTGTTAGTGAGTTCGATTCTCACCGGGTTCCCCCATTGTGCCACGACTAAGCTAAGCTTAGTAAATAACTACACTAGACGATGCATGACATTCAGTCAAGTCACATTGAAAGCGCCAGGTTCTCCCGCTACATCACTGAAATCAAGTACCTGTTCACTACTTAGGTGACCATTTTGGAACAATGGGTAGAGTATGTTAGACAAGGACGTCTCGCGAAATATAACAACCGTTAACTAGCAAGGCTCGCAGACTATTGTTAGTAAGTTCGATTCTCACCGAATGCCTCATACCTCTGGCCTTGTGCAACAACTTACGGTCAAATCACGCTGAAAGCACCTGTTCCCATCACATCACCGAAGTTAAGTGGTACTGTGCTGGTTCAGTCCTGAAATGGGTGACCTTTTAGGAACAGCGGGTTCTGTGTGCTTGACTAAGTAAGGGCGCCTCGCGTTGTATAATCATTGTTAGCAAGTATAGTTCTCAATGGGTGCCCCATACTTCTGACCATGTACCACATCTTAATAGAATACCACATTAGACACTGAATGGCATACGGTCAATTTACGATGAAAACACCGGTTTCTATCACGGAAGTTAAGTAGCGATGTGCCTGTTCAATACTCAGATAGGTGACCATTTAGGAACAGCGGATACGGTGTGCCAAACTGAACAAAACTTAAAAAGCAAGAGCGTTTCGCCTTATCAAATAATTATTAACGAGCAAGACTCGCTGAACATTATTAGTAAGTTCGATTCTCACGGGATGCCCCATACTTCTGACCTTGTGTTAAACTAACCTGAGTAAATGACTATACTACAAGGCATGTACTTTTCATGTTACATTCATTCTGTGCATGTCAGTAACATATAGATAAAATTGAATATATAAAATTAAAATAATCTTATCTTTTGGTGTGTGTATATGTATATGTGTGTGTGTGTGTGTGTGTCTCGTTCTTTTCTGATAGCTTTTTTCTTATCTATTTAATTAACTGACGATGCGTAACTGGAAGGTGGGTGGTTTGGGTCCGCAACAGTCTCGCATATTTATTTACTAGTTTACATACTGCCGATGTTGTTACGTCACCTCGAACCCTGAGGAAGAAAGGGAGACCCGTTACTAGTCGGTTTACCGAGCTGCTTGCGATCAACAATTTGCTGCTTTTTTTATCAGGGTGTACTGTATCTGTTAGTTAGAAAGAGAAGAGATCCAAACTCCACTTCGCTTTCAACCTGGTTTGCTGACTACCGCGTCTCTTGTTTTTACAACGCTGTCTGTTCTTGAGTTTTTTTTTGTTTTTTTTTTAGACAGACTCTAAGAAAAAGAAGAAAAAAAAACTTTTTTTTCCTATCCTTTTTCTGTCTATTGTGGACAAAAATTTGGAGGTGTTGACGGTCACAAACTGAGGTGTGAATTTTAGCCATTGATTACTAGGAAAAACTCCACAACGCATTACCTTCATCTTTAAAACCTTTAGAAGCATCTTTAACTACCGCAGACACGCGCAACAGGGTAAGACCATTTTTTTTCACCCCTAGAGATGAATGATTATCAGCGTTTCATATCTTTAAGAAAAGAAATAACCAAGTTTTCATCCTCCACTGTTTTTTTGTTGTTTTTTTTCGAACTTTTACTTTTTGGAATTTTTTACAATACCCTTAATTCTATTTTATTTCTAGCAAGTTTTAGTTCGAAAAGTTAGTTTGGAACATTTTTTCATGTTTTGTATAGCTTGTTTAAAAGTTATGGATATTAAAACTTGGTTAAGTATTTTTCATTTACAAATTTTACGATCTCACACACACACACACACACACACACACACACTTTTTAGTCGCACGCGTAATTTTTAACTGAATTTTGATCAGAAATTTTATATGTTTAATATTTGACGTATTCAATGAATATTCAACAATAAATTAAGTGAACGGAAAAGAAAAGAGATTATGTTGAAAAAAATTAATATTTATTTAAGTTAAATGTTTTCCATTATTATGGCATGGTCGAGTGAAGAAGTTATATTTTTTAGGAAAAAAATCGTTTAGAAAATTTTAAGAAAAACAAAAAGGTTTTTTTTAATTACTTCATGCAAGATTTGATATTTAAACCGGTAGAAATCAAGAATCTAATATTAACTAAATTACTTACTATATTTAAATAGTTTTAATCTTTCTGGCACTGTTATCATGTTGTTGATTTTATGGGGGGGGGTCCTAAATTTATGTTTTTTTCTTTCTTAAAAAAAACCCACAAAACTAAACGGTAAAGAAGTTTGAGTAATCTTGGAATTTACTAAACTTAGCTATAGCACAAGGTCAGAAGTATGAATCCTCCAGTGAGAATCGAACTCACTAACAATGGTCTACTAATCCAGCTTGCCAACCATTAAGATGTCTAAGTTTGAATAATGTACAAACGAATTATCAATAAGATTTAGCTTAAATCAAGCAACATATGTCTGAGAAATTTCACGCGCGTGCGCACACACACACACACACACACACAAACTCGGCTTTCGGGGTGAGATTAAAGTGTGGTATCTGTTAAACTCCCTCAGCCATGTTGTTCTTATTTACGAAGTGTTGCTGAGTCTAACCGGTCTCATACTGCTTAACCTTTTGAATCCCAGCGACCGGTATTTGCACAACAAACTAGAAGTATTTGAATCCGAGCAGCCGGAATTTGGGCTGTAGATTTCTCACTTCTTTGCTATTGTCAATAAAATGTTGCAATTATATATATATATATATATATATATATATATATATATATATATATATCAAATTGTCTACAGAATATCATAACCTGTTATTTAACAGCCTGACAAGCACTTTAATAACTGGTTACATCTTTTTCTTTCTTTAATGGCATATCGACCTTCGTGGGTTATTTAATAACACAGCCATCCTTGTCGAAGAACACCAGTGATACTATTGATTTAACCCATAGCTGGGAAGATAAAAGAGCTCATACATTTCCCAAGGGTATTAGTCCGAAAATGAAAGTAACAGCGTGACTGGCATTCGAACTCACTTACTTCAAAGCAGTCGTCCAGCTCCTTAACCATTACCTCATAGGTAAGTTGTAAGTTGGCCGACCGTAGTCGAGGGTGACCCAAAGGCTCCTTTTTAAATAGCCACAACACAGAAGAGTTAAAGAGGGCGCAACTCCTTTCACTGAATTGCTCCACTTACCCTTGATCCATACCTTATTATACTGAGTGTTAAGCAAGGAGGCATCAAGTGCCATTTTGGAGTCCTTGGTATGACTCGACCTAGGATTGAACGACAGTCTCCCGGAACATAGGTGAACACACGGGTACTCCCCTATAACATTTGACATTTGACATTCGCAGCTATTTTTCAAGCCTGGAACCCAGAGTGAGAGGCCAAGAATTGTGAGGGGCTCAGAATTCTAAGGGTTAATATTTGCTGTTCTTAAGTGGTTACACAGCTAAGTAGTGAGCAGACTAGCTGCTGCTCAACTTCGGTAAACTGGTGCTTTAAGATTAATATGGTCGTAATTTGTTTGGAAATTAAGCTACGCTGAGTCTTGGCACAAGGCCATGAGTATGGGGTGCCTGGAGAAGATCGAACTACGTCGTAGTTGATCTGCGAGACTAGATCGATTATAATCATACCATGAATAGGTACGTACACACACACACACTCTCTCTCTCTCTCTCTCTCTCTCTCATTGGGCAAAAAATCGAGGCAAGCTTGGGCTTTAAAATATTAATCATGGGGAACCGAGGTTATTTATGGCTTTGCCCATATTTATGCACTTGGGGGAGCCTCAGGTGGTGTAATGGTTAGCAAGCTAGACCAGCAAACCTACACGAATGAGTTCGAGTCTCATTGGGTGCCCCATTCATACGGCCCCGTGCTACATCTAAGCAAAAAGCTTAGTAAATTTCTAATATATATATATGCGCTTGGGTTGATGGTTGGACTGACAATAATCAGTCAACGAGCAAAAATAGTCATTAACCCCCTAACCACACTATCAACTATTCTATAAAGATATATACAATCCTAATCAGACTTTCTTTCTTTTTTGGAAAAGGAGGGCTTCTAAGGCTTCCTGTTTGGAAAGCATAGAAATCTATTGAGGGTGTTTATTTCCGACGCTACAAGTAGGTATTTATTGTTAAACTATTTTAGCTCTCATACATTGATTTATTTGGGGCCAGTTCCAAAATGAGACTTTTACAACTTGGGTTGCTTTCGGCCCTTTGACACTGTCCAATTTCCCAACAGTTCAATCAGTCACGACACGAGACCTCTCATTAAACTGATAATGGATTGCATACCACAACTATGCAATTATATACTCTTTCTTCCTATCTCACTCACACACACACACACAACTTAAAGATTTTTATTATAATTGATTAATTTTCAAAATTATGAATAATTTATTTCGCTTTATAACGAGTTTTTGTTTCTTTTATTTCAGGAATTCTGGAATCGGATTAAAGAAAACAAAAACATTACCAACGTATAAATCCTACGTACTTCGTATTTTATATATTTATATTTGAAAGCATTGGAATAAATATTTATTTATCAAAAGATATTTTATTAAAAAAAAAAGGCATCTAAAATTTTTTGAATGGATCACCGCTTACCTCAAGGATTAAACATGAACCCTTTCAAAGATTCATTGGCTAATAAACCACTGACCAAAGATGGTCTACCACCGGAAGTTCCAACCGGAAGTCCAACTTCTCCATCAGCTATGTTCGCACCACCCAAACCAACAAGCCCCAGTTCCGTGTTCGCGTCGTTAGGACAGAAGCCTAACGCCACAACCCCAGCGGCGAAAATGCCTCTGGGACCGGTGAAAGTGGAGGCAAATAACGATCTTTTCATTGCTGAAGACCTTGATGATACAGCACCTGTTACACCACCCGGAGGAATCGCTATGGTGGTGGGTGTAAATGACGGCATTCCCAAGTCGGCGCCTGTAGGGATTCCGCCACCACCTGCAGGACTCTCAAAACTTCCAGGAATGATTACCGCAATGGCGACACAGAAAGAGGGCGAATTAGATGGACTAGCTAAAAAGATTGATGCCACTCCATCGGAAGTTATTGGAGTAGTTACCAAAGTTGAAGATGGTATATCAGGAGATGTGAGTATTAAAGGTGCGGCAATTGTGATCGAAGAGAAAGAAAAACCAAAAGAGAAACCTGAAATACCAAATTTCTCCTTGAGTCCAAAACCAACAATTGCCCCTGCAAATCTTGCAGAGATTAATAAACCCGTAGAAAATGCCATTAATCTGGTCAAAGCTCCCGAACCCGTCAAGGTACCCGAGCCAGTCAAGGCTCCAGAACCTGTCAAGGTACCCGAGCCAGTCAAAGCTCCAGAACCTGTCAAGGTACCCGAGCCAGTCAAGGCTCCTGAACCTGTCAAGGTACCAGAGCCAGTCAAGGCTCCAGAACCTGTCAAATCGCCGGAGCCAGTCAAGGTTCCAGAACCTATCAAGGCACCCGAGCCTGTCAAATCACCTGAGCCGGTCAAGGCTCCAGAACCAGTTAAGGCAGCCGAGCCTGTCCAGGCACCAGAGCCAGTCAAGTCTCCTGTACCAATCAAAGCACCTGAACCCATCATGGTCCCTGAAACTATGAAAGCTCCAGAACCTGTCAAAGCACCCGAGCCAGTCAAGGCTCCTGATCTAATTAAGGCCGCGGAGTCAGTCAAGGCTCCAGAACCAATTAAAACTGCTGAAACAATTAAAGCTCCGGAGCCAGACAAAGCACCAGAGCCAGCCAAGGCTCCTGAATCTGTTAAAACACCTGAACCAGTTAAAACAGTTGAGCCAATCAAGATACCCGAGCCAGTCAAAACACCTGAGCCAATCAAGACTCCCGAGCCAGTCAAAGCACCTGAGCCAATCAAAGCTCCTGAACCAGTTAAACCACCTGAACCAATCAAGGCTCCTGAACCAGTTAAAGCACCCGAACTAGTCAAGGCTCCTGAACCAGTCAAAGCACCCGAACCAGTCAAGGCTCCTGAACCAATCAAAGCACCCGAACCAGTCAAGGCTCCTGAACCAGTCAAGGTTCCTGAACCAGTCAAAGCACCAGAACCAGTAAAGGCTCCTGAACCAGTCAAAGCGCCCGAACCAGTCAAGGCTCCTGAACCAGTTAAAATTCCAGAACCTGTCAAAGCACCTGAACCAGTCAAGTCCCCTGAACCTGTTAAAGCACCTGAGCCGGTCAAGGCTCCAGAACCGGTCAAAGCACCTGAGCCTGTTAAAGCACCTGAACCTGTTAAAGTACCCGTGCCAGTCAAAGCACCCGTCAAAGCTCCTGAGCCAGTCAAAACACCTGTCAAAGCACCCGAGCCAGTTAAGACCCCAGAACCAGTCAAAACACCCGAGCCAGTTAAGGCTCCAGAACCAGTCAAAATTCCTGCACCTGTTAAGCCAGCCATACCAATTAAACCTCCTACTCCAGCTAAAGTACCTGTCCCATCAAAAGTTCCTGAACCTGTCAAACCAGCAGCATCTATCAAACCACCTATTCCGGATAGTGTGCCAGCTCCTGAACCAGTCAAGAAGAAGGTTCCAATTGATAAACCAGTTCCAAAACCTTCAGAAACACCTGCTAAAAAGATTGATGCAAAACCAACAAAACAACCTGAGATCGAAGCAGAAACTGAAAAAGGAATTCTGAATATTGATAAGAACAGAGGCAATGTTGTCTACCCAGATAAAGTTTATATGCATTTGAAGCATAAGCACTATGGTCTGGTTCTCAAGAAGGGAGTGATTCAAGCAATCCGATACAAGAAACAAGAAGAGATCGGCTCCAAAAATTATGAAGAACTCAAAGCCTACAAAAACAACGGCTTTGTCTGCATCAACTTGAAACTGAATGGACGTAAAAGGCGTAGGAAGCTCAGTCGATTTGTCTATGAATGTTGCAACCAAATTCTCCTGACTGGAAATATTATCCTCGTCCACAAAGACGGAAGCAAAACCAACGACCATCCTTCAAATCTCAGTCTTAGAATTCAGGCGGATTATCTCATCCAACACTGATTCCTTTGAGGGGATTATCCGTATATAATCTTTTCAATGTGAAGTGACAAAAGCTGGATAAACCGTTTTTGTTGTGTTATTGGTAAGGAGTGAATCCAATTAAAAGCAGGTAGAATAGAAAATGGCACTATTTTGAACTTCTTTTTTAAAAAATACAAAAACCAAAAAAAATCGTCTCATCTTTGTACCTTCCTTACTTCTTGAAGAGTCTTAAATAATGTTGGGTGTTTGTTATTTTTTTTTAAAATGCAGCTTTTCTTCACACACATACACAAAAACACATATATACACTAAACGACCCGTGAGTCTGTTGGGTTCCTGTTATAACAGCGGTCCATGATGATATTTATGCTTCTATTTGGAAAGGAGTTAAGGATTCTCATTAACATTTCATAGTTATCTCCGTTATATCGAGAATTTGGATTTTTAAAAAATTACGTTCAATGCAAACGCAAACCTCCACAAATTTATCATTCAGTTGCAAATTGGACTGGAAATTGCTTTATTCTCAAGGTGAGAGCATTATTAGTGTATTGCTCTGATATTTAAAAAATATATATATATCGCTATGATGTGCCGTTTTTTGCTAGCTTGCGGTTACATAGATACGAACATAATGAGAATTTTAGTGATATATCATCGACTCATTTTTTTACCTTCCTCACTTCTACTTGAAGAGTCTTAGATAATGTTGGGTGTTTGTTAAAAAAAATTGCAGCGTCCCCCACATTAAATAAAAAAAAAAATGTATGCGTGCTTTCATTAATGCATACATACATACATACATCTTCTGATTTTTCTTCTTCTTCTTCTTCTTCTTTACACAAATGCACTCACACTCATAAAAAAGAAAAACTGATTTTTTTCAAGCTGCTTTCTTTGTCAGCAAAATCTGTAATAACAACAGAAAAAAAAAAATGCAGAAATAATGAGGATGTCTGATTATCATGTTGTATTCAAATATTCTTCTTATGATCTCCCTTTCATTTTCTTCTTGTTCATAAAACATCAATTTAACTTATGATCTCCAAGCGAAACCCTCGTCTTACTCGACGTCTCCAGCAAAAACAAGCATTTTTCCTTCACAAAATTGCCTTGACCTCTCCACTTTCACCCTTTCCCTTCTTCTCTCTTCTCTCTCACACAAATTATGAAATGAAACAAGAGTTTGTAAAATCTTGATGGACACTACCCGCATTCTCCGACCTTCGAACTGAGATTAAATTGTAGTATCTGTTTGTCCCTCAGCCGCATTCATGTCATTGGGTAGGATGCAACTTAGTTTTTTTGATTAAAAAAAAAAGAATGGTATCTCGGACCTCGTGACTCCCGTCACGGGGTGGGGGAGTGGTTCTATTTTCATCCATCCTCCACTAAACTGACCATGTGTCACTTACTACGTCCTCAGGAGTTGTAATTTAATTTGCTAAGTCTTTTGCTTAGATGTGGCACAAGATGTAGTTAGTAACCACAGGATATGTTTTGTAGGTTTTTCAGTATCTGTTTTGTTTTTTTAATCGAAATCTTTGCCAATTATTTGTAACTGCAAAGAAAAAAAATTATTTTATAATAGTATTGATAAGTTATCTCGATTTATGTCATCGGTTCATTCGCTGACTCCAAAAACAAAACAAAAAATATGTTTGTGTTATCTTAATCTTAAGGAATCTATTTTAAAAAATTTAATACTAACGAATGGAACGTTCTAGTTTAATTTGGAAAAAATCAGACCCAGACAAACCCCTCTCATACACTGAAAGAGCAATTTACGACAAAAACCAAAAAACGTTTATGAAATTGAAACATATCTAAAATTTAAGCAATTGGTGACTATTATTTATTAGTTTATTAGTCAATTAGGGCTAGTGATGTCTCTTTGAAATAAAAGATCTAAAGCATTCAAATGATATTTTAGATTTCATGAATAGGTGGTCAATTATCTTATTGAATTTCAATAATTGTTGCCATCTTATTATATAATGAATGTAATACTTTTACTTTGAGAATTATTAAATTAACCCCCACAGTTGATATAATATTAGCATGATTTTAAAGTCCTGTATATTATTTTCTGGGGTAGTTTTGTGGTACACCCAAGAAAAGTTTATGGATAATTTAGAAAAGATCTAGGCACTTCGGTTGGTCTTATAGTTAGCAAGCTAGACTAGCAAACCCTCACGAGTGAATTCGAGTCTCATTGGGTGCCCTATTCATACGGCCTGGCGCCACTTCTGAGCAAAACGCTTAATAAATTTCTATATAGAAAAGGTCTGATTCAAATTATCCTATTAGATTCCATTCTTTATTTTCAGTTTTTCTTACACCAGTTCACTTTTCAAATAACTTTATTGTGAGTTTAGCATCGAGAGAGGATCGAAATCACTTCAAAATTATATGTGACATTAGTTTGATGACTTACATAATGACTGGGGGCACAAATTCTATTACAAATTTGTCATGAGTAAGCAATTTTTCTGATTATTTATTTATTTGTTCGTACCATATAAAGAGTCCATGATAATTTAGGTTCTTGTTCTCATCATTTATACGACAACCAAGATAAACAAAAAAATCAAATTAAATATTAAATTCTAAAATGGATTACAACTGCTAATTTTAGCAAGTTGGTTTATTTATTTCGACCGGTAGAGTGTGTTTCTCATCAGGGACAATTGCAGAGGAAACAGAGGCCATTTTATTGACAGAAATGCAGTTAACCAAATAAAATTAGCTCTAGAATAGACTTTAATGTATTTTGACAAAGGCGAAAATAAATTATATGCTGGTGGGATTTGAACGAGCAACTTACAAATTTATTCACATTACCTATTTACATCCTTTAAGGGGGTTCTTTATGACTGTCCGAAAATATATCTATGAGGTGATCTAAATTAAATTTAAGACATTTTAAAGGTTTTAATTTAATTTAAATGAAGCTTTAACGTTGATACAAAAAAAAAAAGACAGAAAGGTTTTATTTTATTTATTTATTTTCCTTCAGTGGGAGGCAGGTGATTATATCTTTTTTTCTAGCTAGGCTGATATTAACCGAATATTATTAGGCCTATCAGATTTAAACGCAGGTTTTGCGTAATGTCTACACAATGCTGAAAGCACATTCCAGACAGCCGGGCAAACAAGAAAACTATCATAAAGAAGTATAAAGAAAAAAAAAATGAAATAATGAGACAAGCTAATGATAAGGCAAATTTCTATTTTAGAAACGAGTGTTCGTTGTCAATGACGGGGATTGTTCTAAAGTGATTTTTGTCAGAGGTTTTTGTTAAAGAAAAAAAGAAAATAAAACAACTTCTCCGCTCTCAATGAAATAATAGGTGTCTAAACAAGTAGTTAATCTAATCGCCGAAAAAAAAAGAGTAGACAAAAAAAAGTAAAAAAAAACGAACTCCATTGGAGATAGCAGATCATTGGAGAACGGAGAAACATTTCTGTTCCCACTCTCCTTTGATGTTTTGATATATTTAGATAAATAATACGATGTAGTGACGTGATTTAGGCTTAATTTTTGACTGAGACGTACTTTAACAATTAATTAACAAACAAGAAAAAGTTACACAATCCATTTAAATTTGTAACTAATTCATCTGCCATTTTGGGTTACTGACTATCCAACTCGGTTTCAGGCAATTCTATGATATACGTTGCGCTTAGCGTCGGAAATTATTATGGCTGGACAGTGTGGACATCCATGTATTAAAAATGTTAAATATTGGCACCGACTTTACAAGAACCCCTCGAATTTTTTCAAAATCATTTGTCTGAAGTGAAATTTTTAATGAATAAGTTCCATGGTTTTAAGTGCATAAAAATATTCGCAATAAATATTTAAAAGTTAGTTTTCGTTTAATTCTACAACTGTTATGATAGCTTTTTTCAATTTCAGTTGGTGATATTTATTTTTAATAACGGTTAATTTTTTTTATTAATAATTCGATATAACCAAATGTTACAAATTGTTGATTAACTTTTACTCATAAGCAAGAAGAAAAAATTCAAAGAAGTAATTTCATTTATTTCAGACGCTTAACGCTATATCGTAATTTTTAAGAATTCCCGATACTAAACGCAGTGAGTAACCAATAATGGTAACACAGTAATTTTTATTTATTTTATTCATTTTTTTCTCTTCTGTTTTAAACGCATTTCATGGATTATTTGAATAATTTGATATGATTTATTTGGCTTTGAAGTTTTTTCACGAATTACACCTCCCTCCAAAAAAATCTGGACAAAACATTTTGAGTAATCTCCATGTTCTTTAAATTTACACATACGCGCTTATTAAAAACCGTGTGTGTAACTGGATGCGTACTTGAAATATGTGCGTGTGTGTACACGTAATTATATACATACGTTCATCTCTGTATGCGTGTATGCTCCATTCATTAGCTCATGTCTTCCCCCACTCCATTATAATTAATAAATTTATAAATCTTAATTCTAATATTTACAAATTCCCGCCATTTTATTGTTACGGCTTAAAAATGGAAGAATTCTTGTTGAATCAAATCTTCGCTAGTTTCTTGTTTCTAATTCATGTTTTGTTGTTTTCTCCCAATTCTTTCAATATGTGTGGAATTCCAGATTCCCTGTTTAGAAATGTGAGGAAATAAACTTTTTTTTTTGGGGGGGGTCAATTCTTTTAAAAGATACTTGTACCGTAAATATTCTCATGAAAAACAAATTATTAAAAAAATGTTCATGATATTTGTTCATATAAATTATAATTAGAAACGCGTTTTAATAAAAGACTCAATTTTAATCAATAATATAACTGAAGAAATGTAGAGTTTTGTTTCGTAGACTCTTAACTATTGAACAGAGTTCAATCCTCACAGATGCCTCACTTGAATTTTTTTTTTATCTGACCCCTCCAAAGATTTATTTGTATCCTCCATGGTGAAGCTTTGGCTAGGGGTCAAGCTTGGAATCTAGGAATCTCTCCCAGTCGAGTCTGGAGGCGGGGAACTTCTTGAAAAATTTCCTTAATTTTATTTTTCTATGTTCCATGATAAGTTTAAGGGCGTGTCCTATATGCTGCAAATTTATGTAAATCCAGTTTACAAAAATGTATTACAAAATATCAAATTAGAATATGCATACTATTTTCCTTTTTTAAAATTTGTATTGTATCTGCTATTTTTAAAGTTTCTTTTAAAATGTTTCACAATTTGTCAAAATGTCTATAACCTCTCTCCTCCATCTCACTTCACAAAGCAAACATCTTGAAGAAAAATAATCATGTTTTATTTGCTTAGTAAATTATTTATTTATTCTATTCTTTGAAAAGAGAGAAATAACCTGAGTTGTTGCTTGATAAGTAAGATCAGGCAGTTTTTGTTTGTTCGTTTGTCTTGTATGAGTCAGTTTTTTATTGTTGCAAATGCAGTTATAACGAAATATTTCACGAAGCCATGTTTGTTCGTGAGAGCTAAGAAACGGCGAAAAGCTAAGTTTTAATATTGATATAACTTTTTAAAAAATGCTGGGGGAAAATTCTTCTTTTAAAAGTTAAACATTTTCATAATTCTATAATTTACATCGTTTTGTTTTTAGGTGGGGAACTAAGTCAATAAAAGACGTGGAAATATTAATAAAATGATAATAATTAAATTTTATTATTATTATTGACAGGCTACACGGAAATTGTTTCATCGTTAATATTTTATCTTTCATTAAATTTTTTTTAAAAACGTCTTGGTATCCAATGACCGTCTTAAGAATAATACAAAGATAAAATAAAAGTACTTGTCTAAAGAGGTGGTCCCAGCTTGAATGTGGTGACTTTTTTGTTGATGTCACATTTATCCTATAATTATGAAAGTTTATAAATTTTATTCCAGTAAAATGTTTATACCCACTTTTGATTCAACACGTGATCACACCGCAAAGATAGGGAGGGGGAATAAATTAGCAAAAGATAAACTCAAGGCCATTATATTGGAAGTACATTCTTTTGCTGCCAATATCGAGACGATTATCACGAAGCTTCGACAAGTATATATTGCTAAACATTTGTTTTTAGAATTGCTTGAAATTCGTTATTATAACAACTACAGTTATTTGCTGTTTTAGAATTAACGATAAATTACAGAATAATTTTGAACTAAAATAATAAAAATAACTTTATTTTATTTGAAATAACATGACTGTGTAACTCCAGTTCATACGTCACCACACTCAACTTCGGGTCGTTTTTTATTAGACTAAAAGAAGAACCGAATAAGTCTGTGTCTATGTCCCTAACTCCGAGCTAAATTAAATTGTGGCCAAGAACATGTGTTGAGGTTTTATCACGTTTAGATTTTATTTTGGTGTGTATGCGCGCGTTTTATCTTGTTTTTACCTACCCATATTTATATGTGTATTTTCCCTAATTTTTCAATATCACATCTTTCGTTGATATAGATATGCCGTGGGTTTACAGTAGCACACACTCAGTACTTTAAAAAAAAAGATTTTAATGATTACACTAATTCTAGTGTAAAACATGCTTAGAATTGTATTTTTTTACACGAACTAAAAGTACTTTTTTTTCTTTTTGCCGAGTACATGTAAAAATATGACTGCTGATATTATTCATCGTGCCCCCCTTCTCTCTAATAAATGTGAGTATGAGTGAACCCTGCCTTTTCCTATGTTTCTATAAATAAAAACTTATGTGCCTCCCAAAATGTAGGGGGTTGAATAAAAAGTATACATGAACTTTTAGCAGGTAAGCGCCCATATGAAGTTGCCATTGTCTCTGTGGCCTAGTTATCTTATGATATACAGCTGTCATCTCCTTTTTGCTTTAGGAGCTAAATTCAGAAAGAAGTTGAGAACTAACACGTATTGCTATATACATGCCATGCCACGTTTCCTTTACCACCAAACATGCTTTCCTCTCGCTGAAGATTTCTTTTAAAAAATTTTCCCTAGGTAAGAAAGCTAAAAGTAAAGGCATTTGAAAGAAAAAAAAACTGTCGCGTTTTATCAGATAAAACAGCAAAAATAAGCACAATTTTCTTTTTAACAAAGTGTATGCTTTTTTTAAAGATTTTGATAAATTTAAAAATCTAAGATAATTTCTTAAGATTGTAATAGAACTAACTGAAATGAACAAGTAGTAAAATTTCAGCTATTTTAATATAAGTTTTTTCTTAGTGTTTATTGATTCAAAGTTGATTGTGGTGTTTTGTTTTATGGCATATCAACCCTTATAGGTTATTTAAGGCTAAATCCTGTTTATAAATATACATTAAATGTATATGATTTGTAAACCAATAGTTTGTAATTAACATTTTTAAACGAACTAGAGCTCATTTGTTTGCAAACAGTTGAATGGTTTCAAGTGTAGAAAATGATTAGATATTTCTATTTGACCCATAGATGGGACCCTTACAGGTACTACTAAACCTGGTCAGAGGGAACCTGAGAGCAATGGTAATAAAGGGATACTCCATATTCCTCAAAGCTCCAGGTCTGGAGCCTCACTATTAGATGGTTTAGTGTCATATCTAAGACATTCATTGTGACGGCGGGGTCATCTTATTCCTCTACATAGGTACAATCGCCATATTCTACAGTCTCAGCCAACAGGGCAAATTTATTTTTTGGAAAAATTAATTTTAGATATTCTAAGCACCTCACATAGTCTGATTGTTTGTTTTCATTCTTTGCATACCATCACCAATGAGTTTGATTCTCACTGAGTATACCATACTTTTAACCTTATGCCACAACTCAGCTAATTTTAGAAAATGACTTTTACATGTCCTGATTTCCAGAAATAGGCGAAAAAATTCAAATTCTACTTATTTAGAAAAAAAAATTGTCATTTGCGACAACAAAATTGATTATTATATTTTGTCAGCCCCAAATCTCTACACCTCTTGTCCAAGAGAAGAATAAAGACCAGTTCAGTTTAACTAGAGATACTAGAATGTGATTAAAGTCACCAGATCCTGTTTTTTTTAATTTAAGATATCCTTCTAGACTAGTTACCCACTTGGTTAGCGAGCTCAGTCTACCCTTCTATTTTTAAGAAGTGGATTTCTGTTTTTCCCAAGTGTGAAGTGAACTTATTCAGAATCATAATTTTCATCTTTTATTGGTGAATAACTGCACCTTGATACAAATTACTCAACAACAACTTAATGTTATCTCTCTCTCTCTCTCTCCTTTTTAACAAAGTAAATTCTTTGTTAAAACTAAAAGCAATTCTTCATTAATTCAGCACGATAAAAATTTTCTGTTAGGTTCATACGACACAATTTATTAGAAGCTAATCATGAAAAAGAAGAAAGATTTTTTTTTTCTTTCTAGTTTAATTTCTCACAAATATTTTCCTCTACTCTGCAAGATTTTAACTCTTTTGTTTCTTAATCAATTCCTGAATTAAATGTTTTGAAATGGATGCATATCGTCTTAATCGTACAATTCATGATAAGCTGTTTCTCTCAAGGCAACAAGCAATAAATAAAAGGTTTAATGCATGCTTGTCACTTTTAAGTACTTGCATATGTGTTTTCAGGTTTTATGAACAGAATTATTTGAAAATATATTTTTTTAACTTCATATTAAATCTCAAAAAGTGAATAGAATTCACTTCTTCCTTTCCCAAAGAAAGTTTTTCTGGCCTGACAATGCAAAATAAAAATTCTAATTCTTTTTTATCAATAATTTGTCTTTAAAAAAATTAAATCATACAAATGTTTTCCTGAAAAATTAGTGAAGTATATTTTCATATGATTTTAAAAGAAAAATAATTAATTTTGATAATTTATAGAACTATATGCATTTTGTAATTACTTCTGTTCTCCCTATTATCTATGTTAGCTTCTTAAATTAGATGAAACACTTACTCTTTAATTTAGAAACAAAAATGGTATTTAAAGTATTGTATTTCATTGCTATGATTTAAGGATTTAATATATAAGTGCTTGATCTGAATAACATGCTGATGAAATGTCTGTGGTATTATACAAAAAATTATATAGGAATGTAATATTTACATCCACCATCCAGATAAATAAGTTTTATTCTTTTTTTTTTTTTTTTACTCACCAGTTACATTTAAAAATGATATCTTTAACTACCTAGAATTCACTCATACACTTTTTTTTCTTTTAGTCTTCACTCTCCCCAATCACTAGGAATGTAAATGTTCTGTAAAAAAAAAAAAGAACTAATAAAGCAAATGACTGAAACTTACTCTTATCTGAATAGTGAATGTAAGTATTACATTTCAATATAATTTTTTTAACATTACCACAAAAATAATGGAAATATTCATGGTTGAGCTATTCTGGACAAGCATTAAATATATCTTTTTCAATCTTGAATTATTTTTTTTAAATGAATGGCTGTTATTTTTCTTTGAAAATTTCTTTAAACCTTTTCTTCCTGTACAGCATGACACTGCACTTAATTTTTAGTACAGATATCTTGCTGATAAAACCACAGGTTTAATGCCATTCAAATTTTGATCACTTTAAAATAAAATTGTAATGATGATAATAATAATAGATATTATACACAGTTTTAAACAAACCACCTATTTTTGTCTTCATCCTCAAAATCTTTATTTTAGAAATTCTTTACAGGAAGTTAGAAATTACAGAAACACAAATGCTGAAGAAATGTTGAAGCAATTTTCTCTTTAGTTGTTTGAATAAAAGTTTTAAAATAAAGAAAAATCAAGAAAGTAGAACACAATGGAAATATTCTTAGGTGAATATAAAGTAGAGTTGGCAAACATAGTCATGGGTGACCTGAAGGCTCCCTTTTTTTAGTCTTTGGTATGACTCAACCTGGGATTGAACCCTGGTCTCCCAGGCCATTGGCAAACACTCTGCCCACGAGGTCAATGGGCTGGTAAAATATAAAACTGTTTACCATATGCATTATACTTTCTACAATTATTTTAATACTTTTCTATAATATTAACTATTTATATATGTCTTATTTAAATTCTTTTATTAAAATACAAAAATTGATTTTTTTTTTTAATAATAAAAATGAATCAAAATTTATGTTAAACTTTGAAAAATCAGAAACAGCAAGAAGACTAACTGAACTTTGTATTTGGAAAGAGTTTTTTTGTTTTGTCTTTTTGTTTTTGGTTGGTTTGTTTTTTGGTTTTTTGTTTTTGTTTTTTTGGTTTTTTGTTTTTTTTTTAATTTATTTTATTTTGTGGGAAACGGTTTGATGATAGTTCAAAGAAAAATTGTAACAATGATTTTCTAACATCCAAACTTGATTGGCAAAGATAAAAACTTTTTATCCAATTTTTAAAATTTTCTAGTATATATTTTAATCCTCTATTTGTAGACTCTTCCTCATACTCCATCAATAAAGTTGTCAGTCATTTGTTTTTTTTTAAACATCTGTACCATCTCCAGTCATTCATGGCTGGCATCAGCCTTCTTCTTGTAAACAAAACAGAGCACAAAATTAAATAGACATGTCTCCTTGTCTCAGGAGATTGCAACTTCAAAGCAGCACCACCCAATTGTACAAAAGGAAGGTTGTGGAATACACTACAGAACAGACAGTGAGCACTGGGCAATTTTAGCCTTTACCCATACATAGATCTATAGTTATTTACAAGGTTTGACTTAGATGTGGCACAAGGCCAGAAGTGTGGGTGCTCATTGAGAATTAAATTCACTACCAATGGGCCTGCTAATCTAGCTTACTAACCATTATCTATAGGACCCCCATATTAAACCCAACCTTATGTTATTTTCTCTCATAAAAAAAACAACAAAATATGTGTGATGTTTTTGTTTTATAGGAATGATAGTTTTTTGTTTGAATTATATGTTCATTTTTTCTTTATTTTTTTATATCTAACATTGAAAAAGAATCAAAAACTTATTTTTCTTGACTGACTTACAACACTTGTATTCTCTATTTTATTTTGCTATCCCAAAGCTTTAAGCAACTGAAGGTTTTGATTATAAGTTCAAAGTACCATTTAAGACAGCGGTGGGGAACAAGCAGCCTTAAGGCTACACATGGCTTTATAAACTATTTGAGTATAGTTTTCTATGGTCTTGTTAAAAGACCAATTAAAATTTCCGGCCTCATCTTTAGAACCAGATATATCAAAGCTTTCTAAAAGATTTTAAAAAATATATATAAAGCCATTTAAAAAAAAGTCGTTAAGAGGTTAGTAAGATTTTTAATTTATTTTAAATAATATGTTATTGATATATTTGGATAAAGTTGTTAATGATAAATGTTACCCTACATTTTGTTATAAACATACAAAAAATTTATTAAGTGTGCCTTATAAATAAATTTACGTGTGGCCTTTAAAATTGAAAATGTTCCCTACCAGTAAAATGGAATAAAGAAAAAATGAAAAAAATTTTATTGTCATTGTATGTTTGAAACATGAGAACATTTTATCTCATATAAAAATGTATCACCTTAGGAAAAAAACGAAACAAAAAAAAACAATGGTACAATTATTGTATTTATTTCTATTAACTCCTTGCCTTTTTAAATTTTTATATCTTTTTTTTTTTTTCCTTGCATGATAACCGTTTCACTCCACTTTTCTTTCTTACATTTTCTTTTTTGTCTTTATTTTTGTAATTACTATTCCTCTTTCATTGGAGAAGTTATGTAACAACTGGTACAGATAGTTGTTCCTATCTGTCTCAAATAATATTAATAAAAAATTTTTTTACCCATTGACTAATAAAAATTTGTTTTCTTTCCATTAATTAATACTGTTAAAAACAACTTGTTTGTTTGGTTTGGTTTGGTTTGGTTTCATTGTTTAATGGCATATCAACTTTTGTGGGCTATTTAATGCCAATGCCATCCTTGTAGAAGGACAGCAGAGGTACAATTTAACACATAGAAAAAGGGATAATGGGTTTCATATCTTTCCCTTGGGTATAAGTCTGAAAGTGAATGTAATAGCATGACTGGAATTTGAACACACTTAAGATGGTGTGCCAGTCCAACACATGGACTATGACATGGAGCCTCCCCAACAACTTGCTTATAAGCAGTAGGACAGTATTACCAGTTCGATTTTTTTTTCTTTTTTATATTTCTCATGTTTCTTAATATTGATATAACTTTTATTGGTATAGCTGGTGGTAGAGAATATATTTTCACTTACCAAGGACCAATATTAGCATTAGTATAGTCATGATATACTAACACTGAATAAACAGAAGGAAAGACAAGTATTGGGTTGCTTTGAAGTAAAGAAGATATTTAGTTGAGTCCCTATTCACTGAGGACCAAAATTAGAATTAGTATAGCTGTGATATACTAACACTGAATAAACAGAAGGAAAGACAAGTACTGGGTTGCATGGAGGTGAAGAAGATATTTAGTAGTTCTCACTCACTAAGAACCAATATTAGTATTAGTGTATCTGTGGATCCATGAGCTTGAGACATAATGGTTATAGTTGTAAGATGTTGACTCAACTACCTGAGTTCAAATCCTGAGCAAGGCTATTTGCATTTCGCATAATGTTAATATCCCTAGAAAAGGTATGACTCCAGCTATTCTGCCTTTAGCTACAGGTAAATAGCAGGGTTGACTGGGCTCTTTTACCTTGGTATGACAACCAGTCTAAGAGAAGGAAAATTCTGAATTCAAAACAGACCTGGAGAGAGATGGACTTTGTCAGACTATTCCTGCCTAAGACTTGTTATGTGAGTAGTTCCCACACAACTAAACCATGTTATGGGATAAGTCTTTTAAATCTGTAATATGCTAACACTGAATAAACAGAAGGAAAAACAAGATAAGCTCATTTGCACATACAGAAGTATCTAATATATACATACAAGTAGTATTGAATGGAGGTGCCCATGATGTAATGTTTATCATATTTACCAACCCCTCCGCTCGAGCTGGATATGACTCAAGGTCAATTTTTTAAGCGGAGTTTAACAGGTTTGAATTCAGAGTTGTCCTTCTCCTAGACTAATTGTCTCACCAAGGCTGAAGAACCTAGTCTGCCCTACTATTTACCCATAGGTGGGGGGAGAATTATTGGATTCATACCTTTCCCAAGAGTATTAGTGCTATGTGAAATGCAATCAGTCTTGTCCAGGATTTGAACTTGTGTCGCCATGTCCATTTCCTACGACGAAATGATGTAATGTTTATTGTTGTTGGAAATGGACCCAGTGACCCAAGTTTAAATCCTTGGTTGTTTGCATTTCATATAGTGCTAGTACCCTTGGATAAGGTATGAATCCATTTATCTTCATTCAGCTATGGGTACACAGAAGCACAGACTGGGATCTTTAACCCTGGTAGGGCAACCAGTCTAGAAGAATGAAAACTCTGAATTCAAAACTGTTAAACTCTGCTTAATGACCTTGTGTTACATCTATCTCATATGGAGGTGTTGGTAAATACATACAAGGTAGTTTTGAAACAGTATGTGGAAGCCTTATAAAAATGAAAAAAAGGTTTACTTAATGTAAAACAGTCATTGCCATATTAACTTTATGGTCATAACCATATTAACTTTACTGTTCAATGGCAAAAGACAACATCTCTACTGTTTGAAGAACAGTGGTAAAAGAGATTGAGCATGGACTTTTGGAACCGTCATGTGGTACTCCAAAAGGTGCTCAATAGACATGCCCACTTTCCAAAGGAGACAGTATGGTAGGTGGTAGGGAAGATATTTTCTTGAGTCCCCACTCACTAAGGACTAATGTTCCATGATATACTAACACTGAATACAACAGAAGGAAAGACAAAATAAGTTCAATTACACATACTAAAACATTTAACCTTTTATATATATAATTTACAGACCAATGGTATGTATATTATGTGTATGTGTCCCAACAGTTATAAATATGCACATTTTGTTCCATGAACAAGCAGTATGTGCAAGGAATACAAAAATGGAAAAAAAAACTTATTTGATAAGGAAAAGGAAAACAGCCCTGTGGTTTTATCATTCCCTGGCAGGGTCCAAGACATGTCTCTCTAGTTCAAAAAACAGAAGTAAAAAAGATTGAGAAGGGGTTTCTGGAACTGTCATGTGACACTCTACAAGTCTCTAATAGACATGTAAATTTGTAAGGGAGATAAGATATTCAAAGACCTTTTAGGACAACTAGTCTATTTTTGTTATCTCAACTGGTACATTCTCTGGCCTTCTTCAGGTCTAGTATGCACTTAAAGAAAGAAACTCTTGTTCTGATCTTTCTTTTATTTTTATTTTTTTTAGCATGTTGTTGTTTTCAGATCAGGTAAAATAAAAGGAAGTTGGGTATGGTGAACTACATCTGGAGAGATAAAGGCAAATATTACACTCTCTGGGATGATGTCCAAATCATAGACAAGGAATGCCATTTGGAAAGTGAGAAAAACAAAAAGAAGCATCAACAGTCAAAATGTCAAAGAAATGTATGTATAAGCCAAACCAGCATGGAATTCAACTTCCTACAGCTTCCACGATTCAAAAGAAACAAGAGATTCAAAATGAAGTTCTCTGAAAAGATCTAAGAATATTTCTATGTCAAAAGAATAGAAAAAAATTCTATTTAATCCTGTTTTTGGTTTCCGTTCTGAAGAAAGAGGTCAAAACAAGAGTCTACTTCCTTACAAAGGTGCTTATTATACATGAAGATAGTGCACAAGTAGCAACATCATGTGAACAACAAAAACAGTCACCAGCATTAGCAATAGCACAAATTCCCTTGACTTTCACTTGTTATCCATCCCTATTGGCTATTGCTCTTAGTAAGTCTTCTGGATGGCATCCAGTATCCATACAGAGCTGATGAATGTACATTTTTGCTAGTCAACTAACACTGGTGTGTCCATGAATAGTAGTCTATATGAGAATATTGCTTATGAGTTCATCCTTTCTTCACCAGCAGTGTCCAGCATATTTTGTTCATCTTACATAGATGGTCTGGGAGATGGCAGGTGAATGGCTGTACAGCTGCTGTTTGTTGGGTTATGCTTCCTGGATTTGTTCAAAACAACATGCAGCATCCTTGCATAGTCCCTGTCTAGCTTTTTCTCCAGGTGGTGCAACTACACAATAGTACTGACACAACTACAGCTTGGAAGATTTCCTGTTTTATTTTATCAGAGAAATCAGATTTCTATGTGGCCATTAATCTCTTAATAGCAGTCTATGCCTTACTTATGTATATGTTGATATTGTTTTCAGTAGATGAGATATTGCTACCAGGGCATTTAAATTGTTCAAATAATTCTTTGAATGATAATGACCCTTCTCAAAATTATAGGTTGTTAATCTGACTTATTTTAAAGTTCTAACAGTATTTTTATTTTATGTTTTAAGGGCTAGTAGGTTAGTGTTTTATAGCATATCAACCCTTGTGGGTTATTTAATGCCAAATCCTGATTTTATATATATGGTTCTAAGCAAATAATTTGTTGGTAACTTTATTTTTAAACAGATTGTTAGAGCTCATTTGTTTGCATACAGTTAAATGGTTACAAGTATTGATATTTAACATTAGTAATTCTATTTATCAAGTATTCCTATGTAATGTGAATATTTTTCACACAGCAGATGGTTTCAAATCATTATTGATAATAATCCTAAGTACAGGGTGTTTCAAAATAGATTCAACCCATTTATGATAAAAAGATGATAATTCAAATTGCATCGAGTCATCTTTCATCTGAGTCTTAAAAAGTAATTTATCACTTCAGAAAAGTCAAACCAAATGACAAAGGCAAAAATTGATTGACTTTATCCTACAGTGCACATTAAAGACCAAGTTCTTGGGAACATCTTTAGAGGGACTTTTTCGGACTCCTTTGGACAGAATCTCTTACTGCATCCACATTGTCAGGACATCTTGCTGTCTACTTTCTGCCAGATCTGGGATTTTCTGCCTTCTTGTTGGGGTTGTTTACTGAGCCTGTGGCTTGAAATTTGTGTACCCAATGATAAATTTGGTTTTTCTGAGGATAATTGTTCAAGTTAAACTTCCTGCAAATTTTTTTTTGCACAGTTTTGAATGATTTTGTCTCCAAATAAGTAGTGACCCAAAATATTTTTTCCTCTCTTGTCCAAGGCATTGTGACTGAGGATTCCCCCCTGAAAAGAAAGGAAAAAAAAAAAAAAATCCCAAACACCTCAAATGTAGTCTAACACGTGCTAAAGACGAAAGCCATAAAAGAGTTGACTCCTCCTCTCTCTTTCTTTCTCTCTCTCTCTCTCTCTGTGTGTCTCTGTCTCTGTCTCTGTCTCTCTCTGTCCACCACCAGTTGACCATGATATAGGAGTGGAACCTTTAATATAAATACTAAAATTAGTAATAATTTAATCCTTCATTTGTTGAAATAGTATGTATACGTTTGGAAGTGATTCCGTTTCCAGAAGTTTTTTCACAGAGGTCAGTAAATTTATTCTACTAAACTATTCATTTAAAAATGCACATTTGATTTAAAATAGTAATGTCTTAAATCTCAGCTGTATTATGTGTTGTTTAAATGAAGAATGAAGACTTATGCGACTTAATTTTCAGGAAAACTTTACTTTTGGAAGGCGAACTTCTAAATTTGCTAAAGAAAACCCCCAAAATTGCCCCCCCCCTGAAAAGAAAGGAAAAAAAAAAAAAATCCAAAACACCTCAAATGTAGTCTAACACGTGCTAAAGACGAAAGCCATAAAAGAGCTAACTCCTCCTCTCTCTTTCTTTCTCTCTCTCTCTCTCTCTCTGTGTGTCTCTGTCTCTGTCTCTGTCTCTCTCTCTCTCTCTCTGTCCACCACCAGTTGACCATGATATAGGAGTGGAACCTTTAATATAAATACTAAAATTAGTAATAATTTAATCCTTCATTTGTTGAAATAGTATGTATACGTTTGGAAGTGATTCCGTTTCCAGAAGTTTTTTCACAGAGGTCAGTAAATTTATTCTACTAAACTATTCATTTAAAAATGCACATTTGATTTAAAATAGTAAATGTCTTAAATCTCAGCTGTATTATGTGTTGTTTAAATGAAGAATGAAGACTTATGCGACTTAATTTTCAGGAAAACTTTACTTTTGGAAGGCGAACTTCTAAATTTGCTAAAGAAAACCCCCAAAATTGCCCCCCCCCTGAAAAGAAAGGAAAAAAAAAAAAATCCAAAACACCTCAAATGTAGTCTAACACGTGCTAAAGACGAAAGCCATAAAAGAGCTGACTCCTCCTCTCTCTTTCTTTCTCTCTCTCTCTCTCTGTGTGTGTCTCTGTCTCTGTCTCTCTCTCTCTCTCTCTCTGTCTACCACTAGATAACCATGAAATATACCACAAAATTTCTTTGAATTTTAACATCCAGCAGTCCTGGACTTTAACTAAGTTAAAACTTGAGATAAAAAAAAAAAGAGAATTTTTTTTTTTTTTTTTTTTTATTACTACCGCGTACACATGGGAAGCAGCATGCTGTACGTGTGTGTCTTGCGGCTTAACGCTCAAGATTGCCAGTTCGATCGGGGAACTACTGCTGCTCATCTATAAGAGTGGCTTCTATAGATGAGAACAAAAACAGCCATCGAAAGATAACCATGACTAGTACTCAAACCAGATCCATAAACCGCATTGCTCTTCGCGCGGGTAAAAAAGGGGCGCGTCCTGCTGAGGTTGGAGCCCTGGCCTCGGTGTTCGAAAAATCAGCTACAGAGCTCAAACACAAACAAAAACTACTAAAATGCAAACAAACAATACAGATAGCGACATTTAACGTGAGAACCCTAAATAGAATAGGTCAACTATCAGAGCTAACTGCATCAGCCGTAGAACATAAGATAGATATAATTTGCATACAAGAGCACCGATACACGCACACCGAAGATATCAAGTATCACGAAACTGGAAATGGATGGATGCTGGTGACTGTATCGGCATGGAAAAACTCTGTCAATGCATCGGTAGGAGGGGTGGGAATACTTCTAGGACCGAGAGCGTTAAAAACACTGAACAGCACTGAGAGAATACAACCTAGGATGATGGCCGCAACGTTTAATGGCAACCCCAAAGCAACAATTATCTCCTGCTACAGCCCTACCAATGTTAGCGAAGAAAACGAAATAGCCATCTTCTACGAAGATCTATCCTCCCTAGTACGTAGCATTCCGAAACACAACCTCCTAGTCATTGGCGGAGATATGAATGCACAAATCGGGAAAAACAGACACAACAAATACAGCCTACACTACGCGTCTAACAGGAATGGACAGCATTTAATAGATTTCATGATAGAAAATAGATTAACCTGCCTCAATACAAACTTTCAAAAAAGGGAGGGGAAATTATGGACCTACACATACGCGAATAAGAGTAAAGCACAGATAGACTACGTCCTTATAAACAGGAAATGGAAAAACAGTGCGATGAATTGCGAGGCATACTCCTCCTTCGAGGGTGTGTCCTCCGATCATCGAATAGTTACGGCCAAAGTACGACTAAGCCTAAGAAAAAACGCCACACGTAAAGCGACGACCAAGCACTATGACTGGGCCCTACTCAACAACAGAGATATTAGAGATAAATATGCATTAGAATTAAGAAACAGATTCGAAGCACTACAAGAGAAGGTAGAAATAGGCACCCCAAATGACGAATATGAAAATTTTGTAGAAGCACACATGGAGGCGGCAGAAAAGTGTATTCCAACAAAACCTAGAACTAAATATAGAGTCCCTTGGGAAACGCTAGCGGCTAGAGAAAAACGTGCACTTGTGAAGACTGCCTCCAAGAACTATCAACAGAACCCAACAAATACAAATGCACGAGAACTAGAAAAGGCGCAACATCAATTAACAGGAATATACCTAAAAGAGCAGGCAGAATACGTACAAAATCAGATAGATAAGATTAGAGACTCGGTGGAAGATAGGCAATCCAGGATTGCCTGGCAAACAATAAACGAAGTAAGTGGAAGGAAGAGCACAGCCAAAGCAAAATTGAAAGCTGCAAGCCAACAAGAAAGAATAAAACTGTGGGAACAGCATTTCAAAAATCTACTAGGAAACCCACCGGAAATAACGGATGAACCGATCACCAGAATTATTAGTAAGCAATTAGACGTAAAACTAGGTCCTTTCACCAAAGAAGAACTCGACACGGTTCTCAGAAGAATTAAAAATAGGAAAGCGGCGGGGCTAGACGAGATCCCCCCAGAAGTGTGGAAGACGAGACAATTCGACGATATACTGCTCCGGCAATGCAACGCAGTCTATAGTCAAAATAGGATAGAACGATGGACGAAGGGATGCATCCTTCCATTCCCTAAAAAAGGCGACCTCGGACTAGCCAAGAACTACCGAGGGATAACACTTACATCCATAGCAGCCAAAATCTACAATGCCCTACTACGAAACCGCATAGAACCCAAAAGGAAAACATCCTTAGGAAAAACCAAAATGGCTTCCGGAGAAATAGATCCACAACCTCACAAATACTGACCATCCGTAGAATCCTGGAAGGCGTTCAGGCAAAAAACTTACAGGCGACATTACTATTTGTCGACTTTACCAAGGCCTTCGATTCCATACACAGAGGGAAGATGGAGCAAATCCTACTAGCTTACGGCCTACCAAAAGAAACCGTAGCAGCGATAATGATTCTCTACAGAAACACCAAAGTAAAAGTACGTTCACCAGATGGAGACACGGAATACTTCGACATTGTTGCAGGAGTACTACAAGGAGACACACTAGCCCCGTACCTCTTTATCATCTGTCTAGACTATGTGCTTAGGACTTCGATCGACAAAATCAGAGAAAATGGCTTTGAGCTGACTAAGAGAAGAAGCAAAAGGTACCCCGCAAAAACAATCACGGACGCCGACTACGCTGATGACTTGGCGTTACTAGCGAATACGCCTAATCAAGCAGAGACACTACTACATAGTCTGGAACGAGCTGCAGCTGGCATTGGCCTACATGTCAATGCTAACAAAACCGAATATATGTGTTACAACCAAACAGGCAACATTGCCACACTAGACGGAGCCTCTCTGAAACTAGTCGACAAATTCACCTACCTAGGAAGCAGCGTCTCATCAACCGAGAAGGACATCGACACACGACTGACGAAGGCATGGACAGCTATCGATAGGCTCTTGATCATATGGAAGTCGGACCTAACAGATAAAATGAAACGCAGTTTCTTCCAGGCAGCGGTTGTGTCGATACTGCTATATGGATGCACCACATGGACGCTTACGAAGCGGCTGGAGAGGAGGCTGGACGGAAATTACACAAGAATGTTGAGAGCAGTATTAAACAAGTCCTGGCGACAACACCCCACGAGACTCCAACTATACGGACACTTGCCCCCCATCACAAAAACTATACAAGTTCGACGAACCAGACACGCAGGACACTGCTGGAGAAGCAAGGACGAGCTCATAAGCGATGTACTCCTGTGGACCCCCACACATGGATGTGCAAGAGTGGGACGACCAGCACGAACTTACATACAGCAGCTATGTGAGGACACGGGTTGTAATCCTGAAGACCTGCCGGAGGCGATGAATGATAGGGAGAAATGGCGAGAGACGGTCAGGGATATCCGCGCAGGCAGCGCGACATGATGATGATGATGATAGTATACTATTTTCAAATCTGAAATAAAAAAAGAACACAACATTATTAGTAGTAGAGTTATTAGCAGTCACATGAGTCCCATGTATATTGAGATACCCAGTGAATGATTGAAAAGCTATATTTGATCCATAGATGGCATCCTAACTGATATCACCAATTTGGGTCAGAGTGGATCTAGGAGTAATGACAATGAAGGAATACTCCTCATTCCTCAATGCTCCAGGACTTCATCATCAGATGCAACTTAGTGTCATACCCAGGACACTCACTCAGGGAGGAGGTTTTATCCCTCTGCAGAGGTGCAATAGGTGTATTTCAGAATCCCCATCCAACAGGGTGGATGTTCTAAGGTATCAGACTAGAATATTACAAAGACCATATTTATTCAGGTTTTTTTTTTAAATATATATTTAATATATGTAACAATCCAGATTGCATCAGTTCCTTATTGCTTATACCATATAACCCAGTACAACCTGTAAGTGGGATTAAAGTGGGTTTCCTGTTCATTTACCTCAGCAGTGTTCTTGCTTTGAAAAGAGCTTAACAGATAACTGAGGTGAACTTGGACCTTGTGACACTGGTCCCAGAGACTGGGGCTAATTTTTTACCCTGCCTATGTGTAATCATCATTATCATCATCAATTGTCCTATAACATGGTTTTTGCCCAGTCGGCTGGGGCTGTAGAATACACTAACTGCATCTCTGCAGAAAGGGAAGATCCCCCCAAGAGTGTCCTGAATAAACGATCTGATGGTACCCCTTCATTGCTATTGCTCCCAGATCCACTATGGCCTGTATTGGTAGCATCTGATAGGGTCCTATTTCTGGATCAAATAGAATTAAACTGCATACTTTTGCTTAACTGAATTACTTGAAATAGAACTGTTTTGATATTTAAGCTGCATACTTATGCTAAACTGAATTGCTTGAAGTAGAACTGTTTTTGACATTGAAACTGTACTTATGCTAAACTGAGTTGTTTGAAATAGCACTGTTTTGGCATTTAACTGTGTGTAAACAAAAACTATACTTACACTAAACTAAATCGTTTGAATTAGAACTGTTTTATTAAACTGAATAGCTTGAAATAGAAATGTTTTTGACAATTAAACTGTGTTCTTATGCAAACCTGAATTATTTGAAATAGAACAGTTTATTAGTATAAAAATGGATCTGGCATTGAATAACCTACAAAGATTGATATGCCATAAAACACAAACAAACAAACAAACAAAACATGGTTTGGTAATGGGGGCACCGCTCATATAGTGTATCTTGAGCAGGAATAACCTGGCAGAGCCCATTCCTCTCCAGGTCTACAACTGGCATGAATTCAGTTTTCTTCTTCCTAGACCAGTGACTATACCAAGATTAAAAAGTCAAGTCTGCCTTATGATTAGGACATTGCTGAAGGGAGAAGAGTTGGATTCATACCTTTCCCAAGACTATTAGCACTACATGAAATACAAGTCCAGTTCCCATGACGATAATGTTTACAACATGAGTGCCTCCATGAGTACACACATTAAATTGATTACATATTGAAACTGCCACCCAGAGGAAGTAGTTAAATATTCAGTACAATGCACATGTTATTTGGAGAGGAGATGAGCACTGCCAAGTTATCTCCATTACCCTGACAATAACTATGAAGTTGAATTATTTGGGATCACACACCACTGACCTAATAGCTTATTAGAATCATTTATCCAACATATAATTGAAAAATGTCATAGGAATTATGAGACATTGTCAAAATGAATATGAAAAATACTGGTGAAAATTTACTTCTTTAATTTTAAGAACCTTCTCATTATCTTAAAAAGATTTAATCACAGGTTTTTAATATTTTCTTTATGTTATATCAGATTCATAAAAAGATTAAGTTTATTGGTTTCATGGCAAGAAAAAAAATTTATAGGGTTATTTTATGTCAAAGTCAGTTGAAAAATTATGGTCTCCAAAAAACTTCAATAATCTAAAAAGTTATTCATCAAAATTTTTTTACATGAAGCTCGATAATTTTTACCACTCAGATAAATGGCACAATGGATATAGGCATTTGGTTGAAAAATGCTCATAAGTGAAATCAACTGGAGGTTGTAAGTTCAATCCCAACTACAGGTAAATAATAAGAAATACTTACTATAGTTTAACACTTGTATCTGGTCATGGTTAATGGAATTAGAACTATCTTCCCCCATGAATGAAGTAAAGGATTTGGTTTGAATTTCTGTGTAGACTCCTAAGTTTGACATAAAACCCCTGAAGTAGGGCAAAGGACACATTGGCTGAAATATAAGTATGACAATGAAGATGAAGACAATAGTCTGAATACTTTGTTAGGTCAGTAAAATGTGTATGGAGTGAGTGAGGGAGAGGCTCTCTGTGATTGGATATACTAATCAAGTGATGAGCCCAGAAGTCTTAGTGCAAAAATCCAAAATCCAGTCAGATTCCACCAGACGTTCTGTGTGGTGGAGACATTAAAAGCTCTCAGAAAGATAACCCTAAGATACCAGATATCTTCTTCAGCACGCCGGTAAGTCCCTCAAACTCATTTGTATACGCAGGAAGGAGTGTATATTGTTATTGTTTCATGTGTTGATTGATAAATTGTTAGAATTAAATGAACCTTAATTCATTTATTTGTTGCTGTTAACGCTGTACTAACACAATAACTTTAAGTGATAAAATTTTATAAGTTCTGAAATTTAAACTAGTCTATTTCTATCCTGAGTAAAATATTTAACTAAATTTTGTCATTTTTAGTGGTTAGTTTTTGAGATATTTGGAATTCACAAAAATAGACTGACTGAAGTTAATATGCAGATTAAACTGATATTAGCTGAAAACCTTTGAATTCTAATAAAAACTATTTTTTCTTTTCGCCCATGATATATGTGGAAATATGTGTGTGGAGAAGGATCTAACAACTGCTGAAAAACAGAAAATAATAAAGTTATTGTGTGAGGGAATGTCCATTTTGGAGATATCAATGGAGCTTTGCAGAGATCATCAAATGATAAAGAAGAAAATAAATAAATTGAGAACTCAAAGCAAAGACAAAGGTCATAAGAACTTGCTTCTTTAAGATGAACATAAACGAATGCGAGTTATAGTGAAAAAAAAGCACTTTTGACCTGTGCTCAGATCTTTGAAAAGGCTGAAATTATGGGAATCAAGATGATTAAAGGTGTTGAATATTGAGTGAATTAAGATCTGTAAAAAAAATCTAATCAACTTCCTCTCATTAAAGAAAATATTTAAAAGTGTCAAAATTGGGCCAAGAAATACATGAAAATTGACTTTTCTAAATTTTCATGGATGAATCTTGAGTGACATTTGATGGATGGGCCAAAGTATGAACTTTATATTATTCAAACATGCCTGTGGCTAAAAGAAGGGCAGCAAAGAAGTGGTAGTGTGATGATATGGGCTGGAATTGTTGACCAAACAATTATTGGACCAATCAGAGTTGATGAAGGTGTTAAACTGAAAAGTGCTAACTATTGTGATTTTATGAACTAGTTTTTCTTTTCATAGTACAAGTTCTATTTTTGCAGTTTCAAAGTGAAGACTGTATTTATGCATGATAACACTCCTTCTCATATATCTAAACTTACCTTTGTGCAAAAAAGATTTACCTGAGAGAAGATAATGGAATGGCCACCATCAAGTCCTGATCAGAATCTATGGTCAATTGTGAAAAGAAAATTATATATAGGCGGCAAATAATATAACTGCAAAGCAGACCAATGGGGAGCAAGTAAAACCACCATGTCAAAAACTGAATCTGCTAAAGTAAAATAATTAACAAAATCAATGAATAATAGATCACTGACTGTTATTAAGAAGGATTACTATATTGGTCATGGTTTTAGAAATCTAGTCAAAGTGGAATCATCCTGGGGGGGTAGTCAAATTATTCAACACGCAAAATAAACTGATGGATGTTCACCAATCAGACATCAGCAAAATACTGCCCTCTTCCACTTCAAACTTAGTCTCTTTTATATTCATCAAATCTCGCCACTTCACAGAGGCTTATCTCATTCTCCTCCATAAAACAAGTCATACCTCTTGCGTCCTTTTCTTCTGGTTTCCACGTGCCGGTAGCAGAGAGAGCACACCTTCTGTTTCTTCGAGGTAAGATTGTTCGTGGCATTACTACTACATATATTAAAATGTAAAGAATTCAAAGACTTATCATGTATGTTTTTTATTTGTTCTATAATAGGTACTGATCAAGTTTTAATTATTTTACTACCTTTTTATTGAAGTGAAATGTGATCATTTGGTTTTGCATAATAACTTTAGACAACAGTTTTTAGAATAACTGCAATAAGTTTAATATTACATATTGATACCGCCTAAAATTTTAATTTAGGCTTTATTTTGACATTTAAATTTATTGCTTGAACTTTGACAATTTTCTTTCACAAACATAATTTGCATTATTTAAGTTTATGTTATTTGGACAAATAACTTTAGACAAGATTTATATACAATACAAAAATGCATCTTCAATGATTCTGAGTAAACACTTCATACTTTGTTAAAATATCAATATTTTAAGTGTCAATATATTAATAAACTTCACAATCATTTTAAACATTATATCAGATGTATTTGACCCATGGATGGGACCTTAACAAATACTACTACTCTGGGTCAGAGTGACCCTAGGATTAATGGTAATGAAGTGGGTTTTCCATATTCTCCAGAACTGCAGAAGTGGAACCTCATCACCTGATACAGTTCAGTGTCATATCCAGGACACTGATAAAAATGTATATTCATAACAATTAATAAATAGTCATATCAAATATTCATATTAATATTCATAACAATTAATAAGTAGTATCAATAACTCTACAGAAGGCTGGTGTAGTAGAATACACCAACTGCCCCTCTGCAGAAGGCTGAGACCCCCCACCAATGAGTGTCCTGGATATGACACTAAACAATCTGATAGTGAGGCTCCAGTGATGCTGGAGCTTTGGGGAATGCAGAGTACCCCTTCATTGCCATCACACCCTAGTCCACTCTGTCCCAGAGTGGTAGGATCTGATAGAGTTCTATCTATGGGTTAAACAGAATTAAACTGTACTTATTTTTAAATGAATTGTTAGAAATAAACCTGTTTTGACATTTGAACTGTGTACTTAGGCTAGACTGAATTGTTTGAAATAGAACTGTTTATATGTATAAAAATGGATTTGGCATTAAATAACCAACAATGGTTGATATACCACAAAACTAAACCAAACCATCTACAGACCGCATCCAAATAGTAATTTTAAATATTTACTTGTGAATGTACTGGGTTCTCATTGAAAAACCAGTCCAGGAGGATATTAAGAATTTGGAAGATTAAAATTACATTCAGTGCAAATACAGAGCCCTATACTCACCCCTACAAATTCAGTTGCAAATACTACTTGGTTGGAGATGTCCTTGTGGTGTAATGGTTAAAGTGATGGACTGCAGAATCGTAATAAGCAAGTTTGAACTCCAGTCACACTATTACATTCAATTTCGGACAAATACCCTGGGGAAAGGTATGAACCCCCTTATCCTCCTAGCTATGGGTTAAATAGTACCACTACTGTTCTTCTTGAAGAATGGCTTTGGCATTAAATAAGCCAAGAAGAAACTCTTTAACTGTGTAACTAAATTGAAATATTGATATACACTTAACAGCAATACTTGGAACCATTTTATTGTATGCAAATGAAGTGTTTTATAGAATAATTAGTGTTAAGTAGCAATACGTATAAACACTTTACTGTGTGGAAACAAATGATTGATATTGAAAAGAATTATTAGTGTTAGATAACAATAATTGAAACCATTTAACAGTAAAGAATCAATACCAATACTCATGTGCAAACAAATTAGTTCTAACTCATTTAAAAATGAAATTACCTATAAATTATGTTTGCAAACAAATGACTGATGTTAAATTGTGATTGTTATATAGCAATACTTGAACTACTCAAATGTGTGCAAAAAATGAACTCAGGTTCATTTAAAAATGTTATCAACAAAATGTGATCACATATCATATATATTTGATATATATGTATAAAGAGGGCTTGGCATTAAATAACCTACAATCGTTGATATGCCATAAAACTCAACCAAGGCAAATAATATATATCTAATGTATATACATATATATAAAGAAGATTTAGCATTAAATAACCTTCAATGGTAGATATGCCATAAAACCCAATCATACCAAACCATATATATCTGATATCTATGTATAATGAGGATTTGGAATAAAATAACCTGCAATGATAGATATGCAATAAAACCCAACCAAATCATATATATATATATATAAAGAGGATTTGGAATTAAATAGCCTACAATGGTTGCTATGCCATAAAACCCAACCAAACCAAATCATATATATATATATATATATATATATATAGAGAGAGAGAGAGAGAGAGAGGATTTGGAATTAAATAGCCGACAATGGTTGCTATGCCATAAAACCCAACCAAACCAAATCATATATATCTAATATATATATATAAAGAGGATTTGGCATTAAATAATCTACAATGGTTGATATGCCATATAAAACCTAAATAAACCAAACCTTTATAAGTGAGTAAAATATAGTAATTGATGCACAAGAATGCAAAGCAATATCCTGATATTTCAACTATAAAATGAAATAAGGTAAAAACTCACAGCTCTGATTTTTACATGACCAATCTTCAAGTGAATTTGTATCAAGATGGAAGTCTGGACTACAGATTTTTATTAGTCCAGACTTCAGTCATGATGATACAAGCTTGCCTGAAGGTCAGGCATGTGAAACTCTGAGTTGGGAGTTTTTACTCTATTATATTTGATTTTGCAGTTGAAATATGGTTGAGTAAGCAATTTGTCATAATGCATTTCGAACTTCCAATGTTTTAAAGCAGGAATTACCAGATTAAATACTGCTTTCATGGGACATTTTGATTTCAATAGAACACATCATAATTTAATCTATGATCTTATGCCCCTTAAATAAACAAAGTGAAAATGCATATTTAACATGTAATGTTGTGTGAGTTTAAGAATAACAAAATGCTAGAGAAACAGATAAGAACATTTCTAGTGTTTATGGCCAAGGTGTGATTACTGACTGCCAGGTCCAAAACTGGTTTTCAAAGTTTCATTCTAATGATGCATCATAGAAGGATGAACCCAGGACAGGACACTCATCTGATCTCGATCAAGATGCTTTAAGAGAATTGGTGGAATGCAATCCACACAGAAGTACTTGAGAATTAACACTTGACCTCAACACATCTCAATCCACTAGAAAAAGAGAGGAAAAGTGAGCATGAAAATCTTCTTAGAAAACACCCTTGCCTCATCAAAAGGAGAAAAGTTGTGCTTCTCAATGATAAATCTTGGCTACTTTCAGCAAGAATCACCCAGGAAAAAATATTCAATTTAGGCGGGTCTATTCTACCCATCCATCATATTCACCAGGTCTTGTACCAAGTGATTTTCATCTTTTTCCTTCTCAACAAAATGCTCAGCTTGACAAAAAATCTTCTTGAGAAGATCAGGTGAAAACATTTGTAGAAAACTTCTTGAGTTCAAAATAAACTGAATTTTACAACAGGCTACCTGATAAATGACAAGAGATGATTCTAAATAATGGAAAATATACACTTGATTGAAATTGATTCATTGTTTAATTATTCATGAATAAATTATATTTCACTTTAATGAAAATTATTTATGACTCAACCTAATATACATATATATATATATATATATATATATATATATATATATATATAGATAGATAGAGAAAGAAAGAAAGAGAGAGCTATGCTCATTGCTCATCAAAGCTAGAGTGCTAAGTTTGCTCTATTTTACCCATACCTGGGGTAGAAAAGATTAAATCATGCCTTTCCTATAGACATTAATATGAGGTACATTGTAAATGGCTTCAGCCAAAATTTGAACTTGGCTTGCCCATCCAGCTATGGGTTTAATATATAATTACTGTTCTTCAACAAAAATGGCTTTGGAATTAAATAACTCACAAAAGTTGATATTAAATAAAGAAACCAAGCCAAACAGCTTGCTGAATTCCTTTTCCACACCAATGACATGACACGACCCATTCCTCTAATTGTAGTCTCGACAAATGAATAGAATATTCACTCAACATTTCTGGTTGTTCTCTGGTTTTCCAACAAGAGAACAACCAGAAATGTTGTATTAAAAGTGACAAAAATGAAAACAATAGTCTGAAAAAATGTATAGAATTATGAAAATTATTAATCAACAGAAACCAATCGAACTTTGTTTCATCTTCTTCATTGTTATAAATTTTGATGAGTTTGATTTTTGATCACGATTTTGAGGTTGTTACATTTTAAAACTATTTAAATAATCAATATGAATTTGAAATGAAGAAGTAGCCTTCAACAAGATTTGAACTTGCATCCCATATGTTCAGAGTCTTTCTGACATGTAAATCAATTTAGTTACAAAAACTTAACTGTAAAGGGGACTAAAATTACCAATCATAAGTTAATTAGTTTAGTTTGGTTTTATGGCATATCAAACATTGTAGGTTATTTAATGCCAAATCCAGTTTATTCATATATATTAGATATATATAACTTGTAAATATAAGTCAACGAAGGTAAATAGTTCCAAATATTGCTATGTATCATTAAAAATTCTATTAAACATCAGTCATTTCTTTACACACACTTAAATGCTCAAACAGTTCTATTTCTAACAATTCGATTTAGCATAGTTCCAAGTATAGCTATGTATCACTAATAATTCAATTAAACATCAGTCATTTGTATACATACAGTTAAATTGTCAAACAGTTCTATTTCTAACAATTCAATTCAGTTTAAGTAATTTGTTTGCACTCAGTTTAAATGTCAAACATTTGCATTTGATCCATAGAGAGGACCCTATCAGGAACTACCACTCTGAGCTAGAGTAGACCTGGGAGCAATGGTGATGAAGGTGTTCTCCACATTCTCCAAAGCTCCAGCATTACTGGAGCCTCATCATCAGATTGTTTAGTGTCATATCCAGTACGCTCATTGTGTGTGTGGTGGAGTCTTATCCCTTTGCCGAGATGCAGTTGATGTATTCTACAGCCCCAGCTAACTGGGCAAAGATGAATTAGATATCACAGTTGCTTTAATTGCAACAAAGCAGCAAAAAAGATGAAAGAAAAACAAGTTAAAATTGATAAAAGAAAATAATTTTTCATTGTTGTTCAAAGTAATTATCGTGCAACTCCTCCTTTGCAATTTGCATCTTGTGTTTCATATATTGGTCTAGTGGGTAGAGTGTTTTCCTATGGTCCAGGAGACCTGGGTTCTATCCCAGGTCACATCGTACCAAAGACTTTAAAAAATGGTACTTGATACCTCCTTGCTTAACACTCAACAATATAAGGTACGTATCAAGGGTAAAGTGGAGCAATCCCGGGAAAGGAGTAGCACCCTTCCCTACACCTTGGTGTAGTAGCCTTCTGGTCGCCCTTGACTACAGTCGCCAACTTTACTTTTATTTCATATATTCAATGGTTTGAAACTTTCTTAATGAATACATAAAGTCTGATCATTGGCATTTGGGATGATAGATTAATAAGGCCACAAAACAATTTTGTTCATTCTGCATTGTCACCAAGTTAAAATATTCAATTGTATTTTTTTATCTGATGACATCAATATATACATATATATATATATATATATATATATATATATATATATATATATATATATATAATTAAAAGTGATACCCATGGATAGAGCCATTTCTGCAGTCATTTGTCTTGTGTGGAAGATTTGCAATTTAGCTGCCGAGATGAGAGTTAGAATAAAATCAATGCCAACTGGGTCATTTGGGCAAGGGGGTCTGATGTTGCTAGACCCAAAACCCCCTGTGAACCCAAAGGAAACATCACTGATGACCCGCCCGATGCATCAATGAAGATGTATGATGCACAAACATTATATATATACTCACATATACATAAACAAAGACATATATATATATATACATGCACACAAACATATATATATATACACTCACACAAACAAACATATACATGTACACACATTCACACACACACATATATATATATCATCATCATTATGTCGTGTTATCAGCACGGATATCCCTGACCCTCGCTCGCCACCCTTCTCTTTGTCCATTGCTTCTGGCAGGTCTTCAGGGCTACATCCCGTATCGGCACAGAGCTGCTGTATGTAGGTTCGAGCTGGTTGTCCTGCCTTTGCTTGTCCATGTGAAGGGGTCCACAGGAATACATCACTTATGAGCTCGTCCCTACTTCTCCAGCAGTGTCCTGCATGTCTGGTTTGTCTAATTTTGATAGTTTTCATGATGGGTGGTAGGTGGCCGTACAGCTGCTGCTTTGTGGGGTGCTGCCTCCATGACTTGTTCAATATTGCTTGCAGCATTCTTGTGTAGTTGCGCTCAAGCAACTTGATATATATATATATATATATATAGTATAATCCATACATGATTAATTACACCCAAATGATTTCTTCATAAAATTTTCTTCTAAACCAAAAATGCTGCGATTTTATTATTTCTGGTGGACTATCCCAGAATCAAAATAGGTATAATTAGGTATTATTTATTACAAAACTTGACAATAGGTCTCAATGTAAAAATTAAATTCCATTAATATATATGAGGAGTTTGTATTTCTATTTTTCAATACTATAGAGTTATGTTACAAATAATACTTATAAGATCTATTTGACTGGTTAATGTTCCAGCAGAAGGAATGAAATTCTCGTAGCTTTGGTTTAGAAGAAAATCAAATTTTTATAAAAAGATTATAAGTAATGTAGTTATTTATAGATGAGAAAGTGTATGTGTGTGTGTATATATATATATATACTGAGATAGATAGAGAGAGAGAGAGAGAGAGAGAGAGAGAGAGAGAGAGAGAGAGAGAGAGAGCAAAAGTCAAGTTTGAAGATTGGGAGGGGGGTTGATGATCATTTCAACAAAATTAAGTCAAAGACATTTTCATGTTGACCAAAGTTACTTCAGACTGGTAAATAGACAAAAAATGAAACAAAACTGTTTTTCTTTACTTACAAAGATATGCCAGCTGTTTCAGAAAAATTGATCTCATTTCATAATTTAATTATAATAAATGATAATTATAATAATAATAAATAATTATTCTGATAATAAAAAATCTAATAATGATAATAAAAAATAATAAATCTGATTTAAAAAATCTA
>OY757925.1:56962148-57024648 GCA_963585895.1 Sepioteuthis lessoniana | reverse complement strand
TGTGGAAAAAACTTTGAGAAATCACTCTTGTTTGTTGATTTCTCCAAGGCATTTGATTTCATTCACTGAGGCAAGATGGAGCAATTATTTCTAGCAATATGGTTTTCCAAAAGAAACTGTTACAGTTATAATGATGCTTTACAGGACATGAAGGCCGTTGTCTGCTTAACTGGTGGCAGCACGGACTACTTTGACATTGTCAGAGTCTTACAAAGAGATACACTGGTTCTATTTCTATTCATAATCTGCCTAGATCATATACTATGATTTCATGGTTTCATACCAAAAAAATGGAAGAAACAAATGATATCCCACAGAAACTATTAGTGATGCAGGCTATGCAGATGATCTAGCACTTCTTGCAAATGAATCTGCTGAAGCCAAATCTCTGTTGCATAGCTTGAAGCAAGCAGCAAGAGGAATTGTTCTCTATGTAAATTCTAATAAAACAGAACTCAAGTATTTTAAACAAAATGGTTTCATTTCTTTATTCAATGACAAGCCTCTGAAATTAGTAGACTAGTTAATATGTAACTGGGTAGCAATACCTCATCTTCTGAAAACAATATCAACATACACATTAGTAATGTATTGTCAGGTTATCTAGCATATGGAAATATGATCTCTCTGATGAAATAAAAAAGGAATTCTTTAGAGCTTTTGTTGTGTCAGTACTACTTTATGACTGCACCACTTGCACTCTAATGAAATACTTGGAATAAAAGCTTGATAGGAATGACACAAGGATGCTGCATCCTGTTTTGAACAAATCATGGAAACAACACCCTACAAAAAACAACAGCTGTACGGCTACTTACCTCCTATCTCACAAACCCTCTAAGCAAGAGGAACAAGACATACTGGGCACTGCTGAAGAATTAAAGACAAATTCATGAATGGTATTTCCTCATAGGTTAATACACATGAGCACACCAGTGTAGGTTATTCAGCAAAAATGTTCATTCATCAATTCTATGTGGACATTGGATGCCATTTAGAAGACTAAAATTGATGGCTTATAGGGATGAATGACAAGAGAAAGTCAAGGGGATCCATGCATGACAATATGTGTTTTGGTTTCTTTGTTAAATGGCATATCAACTTTCATGGCTTATTTAATGCCAAAGTAATCTTTGTAGAAGAACAGCAGTGACTCTATTTAACCCATAATTGGTCGGGCAATAAGGGGCTTCATACCTTTCCCCAGAGTATTAATCCAAAGTGAACATAATAACACAACTATATATATATAGGGGGATATATATATATATATATATATATATATGTGTGTGTATGTATAAATATGAATGTGTACATATAAATGTGTGTGTGTATATATGGATGTTAGCCCAGTCAGCAGGAACTGTAGATGTATAGCTAAGAAAGACAACAACACTGATGTATAAAAATATAATCTGGTTCTTTTCTTTTTATTACCAAAAATGCATGTATGGGTAGAGTGAGAGAGGATCAAAGATGGCCGAGCTTGCACACTTACAGGGGCTGAGGTATAAATCTGCACTGAAACCTCTTCTGCCTTTTTTTGACTTTTGTGAGACTGGTACAGGGTCACCTCAAAGCATCAAATCATCTTAATTTCTTCTCGCATCTCTACTTTCATGAGTCTCATACAGAGTCATCTCAAGACATCAAATTATCTTAGCTTCTCCTCAATTCTCTACTCTGGGTAGTCTGGCACAAGGCCAGAGCCAGAGTGGTGTGACATTTAGTAGCTGTCTTCTGCGTTCTTCTGGTCTCTGTTTGTTTCTGCTTGGGTCAAAATCTTCCCCAGTTAATATAATTTTCCAGATGCTCATGCAAATCTTTATGATCACACTTCCTGCCTATACATTGAATGTAGATATGTTTCCTTCTAGCATGTTTCTAGCAATTTACATGACACTTTCGCAGGGGAACAACCTGTGTCCTGTTTACTTTAGGAGACAGGTTCACTTCTTGTTATACCACCTATGCAACTTATGTGGCATTTCCACTGGTGAACAATCTGTGCCCTGCTTACTTTGGGAAACAGGTGCACTTGCTGTTATACCAACCACGCAACTTATGCAGCATGTCAAAGGGATCTTCTAGTCACTATCCAATAGGAGAGTAAGACCTCTCCCACACATATGTGCTTACACAACGAGTGTCCTGGATATGTCACTAAACCATCTGATGATGAGGCTTCAGTCTTGGAACTTTGAGGAATATGGAGTATACCTTTATTGCCATTACACACAGGTTCACTCTGACCTGAGGTGGTAGTACTTGTTTGGGTCTCATCTGTAGGTCAAATAAAACTATTTAATAATTTACTACACTTGAAACCATTTAACTGTATGCAAACAGTTGATGTTAAATTGAATTGTTAGTATTATATAGCCATACTTAGAACCATTTAATTGTGTGCAAACAAATGAATAATCTTAAATAGAATTATTAGTGTTAAATAGCATTACTTGAAACCATTTATCAATGTGCAAATAGAACTATTAGTGTTATATAGCAATACTGTAAACTGTTTAACTGTGAAAACAAACAACCTCTGGCTCGTTTGAAAATAATGTAAACAACAAACTATGTATTTACTAATTGCATTTTATACATACACAAACATATATATACATATATATATATGTTATGGTACCTATCTTACGGGCTATAATGAACTCTTCCTATTAATATGAATACCGGGAGAATATTCCTCTCGGTGTTAAGTTTACTCCATCTTAACACTTTGGCAGTCAGACTGATGTTCAACACTCTTTTAACTATGTTGTATTTATACTTTTGTTCAATATACTTGTTTCACGTAATCCAGAGTGTGTGTCTTTCTTCCGGACCTTTTACTGGTCCACAACAATATAAAAACAGGATTTGACATTAAATAAACTACTTGGCTTGAAATGCCATAAAACACAATCAACAACCAACCATATATGTATGTGTATATATATATGAGTATGTGTGTGTGTGTATATATATATATATATATATATATATATATATATATATATATGATAAAAATAAGTGGATTTATCCACTCTTCCACTATTTTTATCATGTCAGATTCACCAAAATCTATTATTTCATATATATATATATATATATATACATGCACACACACTCACAGAAGGTTTAGTCACAATGTGTGTACACACACACACACATATATATATATATATATATATATATATATATATATATATATATATGTGTGTGCGTGTCTGTGTGTGTGTGTATATATATATGTACACATACACTCACAGAAGGGTTAGTCAATAGTTATTTACACTTGTTTTATCTAAGTATTATTCATAGTATAAGTAAAGTTGGTGATCTGAGTCGAGGGCGACCCAAAGGCTCCTTTTTCAATTGCTACTACATTGGGGTGTAGGGGAGGGCGCTGCTCCTCCCCCTGGATTGCTTCACTTTACCCTTGATCCTTACCTTATAATGCTGAGTGTTAAGCAAGGTAGCATCAAATACCATTTTTTTAGTCTTTGGTATGACTTGACCTAGGATTGAACCCCGGTCTTCCAGACCATTGACAAATATTTTACTCATTAAGCCAATGGCAATAAACAGTATTATCACAAAAGTGTGGATATCAACTCATGTTCATTTGTTAGCTTCATTCGTCTGTTATATTTGTTACAGTGAATGGGGGCAATTCCTCAAAATATGCAAAGTAATCAATATTTGATTAACAAAACAAACTGTATATTTTCTCATGGGATATTTAGCAACAAGCTTATTTTTAGTTATTACACTTTTGAGTGTCTTAACATTTTTTTTTTTCATAACTCTCACCTTTATTTCACAAATAATTGACTTAAACACTTTGTATACTAAGCCCTTTCTCTCCTGCTGCCCATTTTGGATGGGGTGACCTTAATCTTCAAGGTCGTTAGCAGTAAAATTACATTTTAACAATTCTGTGCAAGGCTATGACTATCAACATTTGAAGGGAAGTAATTCTGTTTATCCCATGAATTATAAAAACTCATTTTTACTTCATTCTTTTATATGAATATTATAAACCCCAGTAATGACTTAGTTCATGTAATGAATGACTTCTAATTTTTAGCCACAAAAATGTATTTTTATCATATATTGCATCTAATGAACAACCCCTTAACTTTTGACTATGTTAACTTATATAGATATTTCTTCAACATAATGACATAAAGAGAAAACATCCAAACACTTATGTATACTTACAAAGCTACTTTGATACAATAAAAATCAATCCAATACAGTAAATAAACAATGTGGTCTAGACCTTGATGTAACCTTCTGTGTTTACTTGGATATTTCATACATACTGTAACTCCATCACTGATACACAATAGCATTGATATTGATGATGATCATGATCATGATCATGATGATGATGATGATGATGATCATCATCATCATCATCATCTTATTATTATTATTGCTGCTGCATTATAATTATTATTATTATTTTACTCCTTTAGAGTTTTTCGCATTATTTTTAGCTGATGGTCTTTTATTGGAGTTTGAGTGACAGCAAGTCTCCTCAAGTGTCCAGGACTCTTCTCAGTATTCTGGCCGTTCTCAATAATGCTGTCATTTGTATGGTCTCCACTCAGCTGCCAACTTCCAAGTCCTCCAGTCCTTTTAATAATCCTTTAGTTACTGTATCAAAAGCACCAATCACAATTGGTATAATTGTCACCTTAATGTTCCAGAGTTTTTTCAATTCTCTTGCAAGGTTGAGGTATTTATCTTCCTTTCATATTCTTTCAATTTTATTCTGTGGTCAGCCGGGACAGCAAAGTCAACAAATTTGCAAATTCTCTTTTTTTTTTTGTTGATTATTATAAGGTCTGGTCTTCTGGCCAAGATTAAGTGATCTGTGTGCATGTCAATGTCTCATAGAAGTTTATGCATGTTATTTTCTAGAACAGGTGCTGGATTGTGCATATACCATTTGTTCGTATGGTCAAATTTAAATTTCTTGCACATCTCCCTGTGGATCCCCTTGCCAACCCAGTCGTGTTTAGTCTTATATTCCTCCTGCACTAATTTGCTGCATTATATACTCTTTTTTATTAATAAAATCACACAGCATTTCAAAAGTTCTAAACAAAGTTAATGCCAAAAGAAAGGCTTTTAGTTGAGATGAAGAAGTTTTTTGCATAACTTTGTTTACTATTCATAATATTTGTACATATTATATCCACAAGTGTTGTAATTTACGAACGATATTAAGTGAAAACTTTATTTTCTTAACTAATAGCCTTTGTTTAGAAATTGTCTATGTCAGGATTATTTTGATAGAAGTTAGGCAAGGTTAGACCAAAAAACAAGGTAAGCTTCAATGTTTCAAAAACGTACCTTGTTTAATGAATGACCTTTTGTTTTTGAAGAGAAAAATTACTCTTAAAAAGTTGTATATTACATGAATATATAAGGTATATCAATATATGATTTTACAACAGGGTGTGTAAGGAAAATATGGAATGATTTTTTAAGCATTTTTTTTAGTCTGATTCATCAAATTTTGGGGAAAAAACACAATAAATCTAAATTTTCATGATTAGCTCTTTCATTCAAGAACTTTTTCATTAAAATTCAGCCCAATATGAGTAAACAAGAAAAGAAACAACAAAGAATCTATGATTTGCTTAACGCCAAAACTAAGCCAAAAAATTTCCCGAAATAATTGGAGTTTCTTAATGGCCTCCATCTAGCCCAGATCTTACACTATATGGGGCATTTTAGAAAACTAAACAAATGCAACTTCCCATCAAAATATTGGTTCACTTAATACTGCTATTGAGAAGAAATAAAATAAAATGTCTGAAGAATCTAATTTGAGAGCGTGCAAATCATTTCAAAGGTGTGTTGATATAGTCTTGTTTTATAATAATCATTTATTATGATACTAGAATATTCCTAATTTTGCTTCCACTCCTTGAATATTAATATCATAATGAATGATTAATATATTGTAATTTGATATATTATTGTTTTTTTTTCACAGCATTTCAACAAATACCTTCTTAACCCCCCCAATGTATGTAGCATCTTATGATATATATCACATGCTATGACAAAAAATAACAACTGTGCAGCCAACAAAACTTTCATTAGATGAAGACTCAAAGTCAGACATGGTTTCAGGACTAAAGTATTATTACCACTAATCTAAAGCTACCCTCATCTACAGCTTGGAAGATATGAAACACCTTGAGTAAAAGTTAGATGGGAACTATACAAGAATGCTGCATACAGTTGAGAACAAATTCTGAAAGAAGCTCTCTACAAAATAACAACTTTGCAGCTACTTACCTTTCATCCCACAAACGATCTAAGTAAAACAAGCAAGACATGTTGGGCAATGCTGGAGAAGTCAGGACGAACTCATAAGTGGTGTTCTATATGTGGACTCATACACATGGACACACCAGTGTTGGACTAGCCAGCAAAAACTTACATCTATCAGTTCTGTGCAGTCACTGGATACAGTCTATAGGACTTGCATGACTGATAGGGACAGATGATGAGAGAGTCGAGGTAATCTGTACTGTTGGAATGCTTTGATGAAGAAAATGATGATGATAGCACCCAAACAGCATCTTAAAATTCCACCAGACTTTGCTGGTTTTCTGTCATATCATGGGAATCTCAGACCAAAATGCAGCCTATTTGTATAAATATTTGTTGTTTTTACAACTTTCCAGCAACAAAGACTCAAAGTCAGACTTGAATTAACTGACTTGATAACTTGTCAATACACTGAACAAGAAATAGAATATCTGTGAAATTCATGTGCCAAGTCAGTGTATAAAATCTCAATAATGGATTTTCAATTTAATGTTGTTAATTTCAGTTATATGACAAGATGACATCATCAAATCAATGCAAAGGTTAAGACTATTTTTTATACTGGCAACACACACCAACACTAAAGAATCCAGTGGTGAACTTCTGATTTTGGAGCTTGTCAATTGATTTACAATTACACTATGAGATTTATGCCATAATCCAACCCAAGTAACCAATTTTATTTTGATAGCTTTGCATTGTTTTTGAACATGATGATATTATTCCACCTCTATATTATGGGAGCATATTCAAAGTATTGAACCAACAATATCAAAATACTGGACTTTAAATCTTCACTCTTTCTTGACAATGACTAAATTTTGTTATTTACTAAGCTTTTATTAGTTTGACACACAGGCCTAAAGCTGTTTACTTTACCTGCTGTTATTAAATGGTCTGAGTATCAAACAGGACTATTATTGCTTGACGTCAGTGATTTCATGAGAGCCGGCACTTTCAAAAGGAGTTAATGAATGATCTAGGACAAAAATACTAAGAATTTATACATCTATGAACTTTAGATATTTTTTACACAACTTGAATCCCATACTGAGATACCATATACAAAAATAGGAGAACCATATTAAGAGGTAGGTTGGTTTGTTTTATGGCATGTCAAACCTTGTTGGGTCATTTAGTGCCAGTCAGTCATTTTTTTGTTGGTTAGTTATTTGTTTAAGTTATTCGAGCTCATTTCTTTGCACTCAGATAAATGGTTTCCAATATTGCTATTTAACATTAGTAATTCTATTTATCAAATATTTTTATCTAATACAAACAATTTGCATATAGCTGTTTGGTTTCAAGTAACTAGTAATAATGCTTCGTAAACGATCAAACAGTTGAATGGAGCTTTGAAGAATGTGGAGTTAAAGACCTATTAATACTGAAGGGTTGGAGAGTCCTCACGACATTATGGCTAAAGTGCTAGACAGCCACCTCAGAGTAAGTGAGTTTGAACTCCAGTCACACTATTATATTCACTTTCAGACTAATACCCTTGGAAAAGGTCTTAACCCATTTCATCCTCCAGCTATGGACTAAATAGTATCACTGCTGTTCTTCTACAAGGATGGTTTTGCCATTAAATAACCCACAAAGGTTAATATGCCATCAAACAAACATAGCATACCATACCTATTTATAATTAGCATGGCATTTTAAAGATGGCTTCAAGTTCATTTGGAGATATCAGATATCCTTGAGAATCCTTAAGATTAGTGAAGATTTTAGATGAATATCAAATTTTGTTATTTTATAAATTTGGAGCAGTTAGGATAAGATTAATAGGAATCTAAGTAAAAAAAATTAAAAAGTATGTATTTCATAGATTTTTTTTTTTTTGTGGAGGCAAGTATTGAGATGTAATGTATTATCTTTTTAGGTGACATCTGATTAAAGTGTCTAAGGGCATCAAGAGTATAATAATTACCAAGTTAGTGGGTAAGTATTGTGAGATGAACACCTATTTATGACATGGGAGACAGTAAGATGTAAATCCAACCTCAAAACCAGTCTGAGGCAGATCTAGTAAAAATGGCACATTACAGTGAGATTTTTAATAGTGTAAAATTATTTAAATCCTGCAGTTACAAAAATTAATAAAAAGCTAATTAAAGAATAAAGCAAAGTCCAGTTCATTTTGCAATTTAGGTATGAGGTTTACATTTGCAATCGACCCCAAATCATCTAATTTGTCAAGGGAAGTAACTACTGGTATATTAAGTGCTATTTATAGTGTAGTTTTTCCTTATTTATTTGTAAGTAATTATCATATGATTTTTTAAATACTTAATGACTTATTCTCGAGCTTAATCATTACCACTGACATTTAGTCTCAGATTTAAAAAACAACAGATTTTTTATTCTATAGAATTCAGGAATTATTTCTTTTCTGTCATTATTAATCTTGATTTTGAATGATATGAAAATATTTCCATCAGAAGTAGTTGATTTAATTAGCGTTTTATTAATTTTTGTAACTGCAGTCTATAAGGTTTTTAACTTTTCTAATTTATTGAGTCATTTTTCTTTAATCTTGGATAGAAACTTGCTCCATTATTGTAAGATATTTATTTTCTAGCCAGAACAAGTTCCTTTATCTGCTAAGTCATAAAGGTTTCTCACCAATGACTTTTATAGAGTCATTAGAATGCAAATCATATTAACTTTTATCAAAGTTATCTCCCCTAGAATCTTAAGTGGGTTCTTCAAGAGATAATTTTTGTTTGCTCATTTTTTTAGGTTAGTTTTGATCTATAAAAATTGTACAACATCAGTGTCAGATATATTTGAATGATTCAGTTTCACATAAGAAATATATTTTGTGTTATTTCAAAGGCTCAGAGTTTTTCAAAATAAATTTTATCTGGAAGAAAGTAAAATAATTTTTCTTCACATATGGTAAATGTTGGAAAATGACAGAGACATTGTTATTTGAGTATCCATTTCTGATCATTGATATCATTTTCGTGCAATCACTCTTAAGAAATAGCTTTTCTGTGTTCAGTCCCATAACCAGTCATCTCTAGTCTGCTACAATTACTGTTATTAAAACTAGTATATAATTGATTGATTTTAAAGGCATGCCAATCTGTCTAGGGTTATTTTATGCCTAGAAGTTAGGGAATCACATTCATTGTATGTTTGTATTTACATTTTTTGTGTTGTTGTTTCTGAAGAGTTTTTTTTATTTAGGTGGGGTGCACTTGGTCCAATAGAATACAAATAAATTTTAAACAGATCTATTTGACCCATTGATAAGACCCTAACAGGAACTAACACTCCAGGTCAGAGTGGACTTGAGAGTAATTGTAATGAAAGAGTACTCCATGTTCCCTAGATCTTCAATGGAGCATCACTATGAGATCCTGTCTAGTGTCATAACCAAAATTCCCCTTTCAGCAAGGAGCGGGGTTCTTATTCCTCTAAAAGAGATACAGTCCATATATTTTGACCCTTATTGACAGAACAATAAGACATGTATAATTCTCCTCATTGCTGATGCTATTATTTATAATGAGATCAGCACCTCTGTTAAGAATCAGAGTGTAGTATCTGTTGCAATGGAATACTCACAAGTATTTTTAAAACTACAAGATATAAAATTGATAATTCATAAAAGTAAAAGGTTTATTTTTTAAGATAATATTTATTTATTTATTTATTTATTTATTTTACTTCTCTAATTTTTTCCTGTTGTATCTTTTAGTTTTAAAAATAATTGATTGCCCAGTCAGCTGGGGCTGTAGAATACACCAACTGTATACACCAACTGTGTAAGACCCCCAATGAGTGTCCTGGATATGACACTAAACGATCTGATGGTGAGGTTCCAGTAATGCTGGAGCTTTGCGGAATGTGGAGCATCCCTTTATCGCCATTGCTTCCAGGTTCACTCTGGCCCGGCGTGGTAGCACCTGATAGGGCCCCTCTCTATGGGTTAAATAGAACTAACAGCATACTCACGCTAAACTGAATTGTTTGACTAAACTGAATAGCTTGAATTGGGCGGGTGGGTAGAGTGTTTGAGAATGGTCCGGGAGACCGGGGTTCAATCCCAGGTCGAGTCATACCAAAGACTTAAAAAATGGTACTTGATACTGCCTTGCTTAACACTCAGCATTATAAGGTAAGGATCAAGGGTAAAGTGGAGCAATCCAAGGAAAGGAGTAGTGCCCTCCCCAATGCCTCAGTGTAGTAGCTACTGAAAAGGGAGCCTTTGGGTCGCCCTCAATGACAGTCGCCAACTTTACTTACTGTTTTTACATTTAAACTGGGTGCTTATGCTAAACTGAATTGTTTGAAATGGAACTGTTTTTGACATTGAAAATGTACTGACACTAAACTGATTTAATATAGAACTGTTTTGACATTTAATTTTGTAGCTGAATTAGAGCTGCTTGACTAAACTGAATAGCTTGAAATAGAAATGTTTTTGACAATTAAACTGTACTTACAATTAAACTGCATACTTATCCTAAACTGAATTGTTTGAAATAGAACTGATTATTTACATAAAAATGGATTTGGCGTTAACTAACCAACAAAGGTTGATATGCCAAAAAACTCCAACCAACTAAAAATAATTGAGGCTTGATTTTATAGCATATCAACCATTGTTGGTTATTTAATGCCAAATCCTATTTAGACACACATTAAAATATATATGATTTGTGTACACATTTTGTTGACAACATTTCTAAACAAGCTTGAGCTCATTCTTTTTTACACACAGTTAAACAGTTTCAACTATTGCTATGTAACACTAATTATTCTATTCAACATTTTTCATTTGTTTGCACACAGTTAAATGGTTTCAAGTATTGACATGTACCACTATCAATTCAATTAAAAATTTGTCATTTGTTTACACAATTAAATGATCAAACTGTTCTATTTCTAACAATTCAATTTAGTATAAGTTATTTGTTTGCACTCAGTTTAAATATCAAACAGTTTTATTTGACCCAATAAAGTTGCCTACAAACTATTAACTTACAAATCATATATATAAAAACAGGATTTGGCATTAAACAACCCACACAGGTTGGTATGCCATAAAAGACAACAAACCAACTAACAGAACCCATGGAAATTCTGCTTTTTATGAATCAATCATTTTCTTTTAAAAACGACTTTTTAAAGAGGATAATGCACATCATCATCAAGATAGCATAGATTGGCTTGACTCTCTCAATCCATCTTTATCATTTATCATTCCTAGCAGGTCTTCTTGACTGCATCCAGTGTCTGTAACTTTTTACTGGTCAGCCAGCACTAATATGTCCATGTGTAGGAGTCCATAAGAGAATACTACTTATGAATTTGTACTTACTTCTCCATCAGTGTCTATCATGTCTTGTTCATTTTGCTTGGATGGTTTGTGAGATGGGAGGTGAGTGGCCATACAGCAGCTGTTTTGTGGGTTGCTGCTTCAGGATTTGTCCAAAATCACATGTAGCATTCTGGTATAGTTCCCATCTAGCTTTCTCTTCATGCATTTTGTTGGAGTCCAGGTGGTGCAACCATACAGTAGAAATGACATGCTACAGCTTAGAAGAAAAACTTTATACTCTTTATAACTTGATTTAGCAGAACTAACAAAAGCATTCTTCTTTTCTTCCTTTTATTCATTTCTCCCCCCATCTTGCTTGCTTGCTCTCTCTCTCTCTCTCTCTCTCTCTCTCTCTCTCTCTTTTCAATTTCTTTTTCTTGCCATCTAATCTTCCCTTTTTTCTTAGTTTCTTTCTTTCTATCCTTACTTCCATTCCATTTCATTAAAGTCGACAATAAATGCCTATAACTTCCTCTTTCTTTCCTTTTTTCTTTTTTCCTTTTTATTTTCTCTATTTTCTTTTTTTTTTATCTCTAACATGTACTGCATTCTTATTTCTTCAAAATTAAATCTAAACAGAACATTATTTATTTGGAGACACAACAAGACAAGACATACAAATATATGTTAATGTTTTATTCTATTAATACTTTAATTGTTTATCATACATTTATCATGGAGACAAACCAGAAAAAAACAGAAAATGTAAAAATGCAATAATTTGGAAATTTTTCATTGATAATTAAATGACATAATCCTTTTCGAATAATAGACTTTCTATATCATTTACTCTATTAACATATTTCAGAGTATTGTCCTTATCAATAATATTAGACAAGAAATTAAATTCAAATAATAACAACTCTCCATTTGAGAAATCCAGACTGAATATATGTGGTGCCTTCAATAAGTTATCAGACTTTTTTGTACAGGCATTTAAAATTGTCGTAGAGTCTTGAAAATTTAGTATCTTATTGCTATACATCTTATGAGATGACTGACCAATTTTTATGATTTCACGTTCAAATGAACAGATACAGCAGGAATTGGAATATACCCTACTAAAGCCTGATTGTCATAGCTGGTAAATTTCAAAAATTCAATCTGGACATGAGGACACTTTAGAAGAATGATATGCAATAAAATTCTATTTTAAACTTGAAAAAAAATGTCACAGAAATGTATGGAATGCTTCAGACTGCTTTTGGAGCAACTTGCATGAATCGAGCATCAGTTTTTGAGTGGCATAAGAGATTCAAGGAAGGCAGGGAGTCTATGAGGTATGATGAGAAGTGTGGGAGGAGTAAGGAAGTCAATACACCAGAGTTGATTGGCCAAAGGGTTAGGGTTAGGGTTACTATGTTGAGGTTTTAAGGGAGTTCAGGAAGAGATTCCTTGGGAAGAGGCCAGCACTCTTCAAATCGGCTCAGTGGCATTTCCACCAGGACAATGCACCAGTCCACAACTCCATCCTTGTCACAGACTATTTGACCAAGATGCACTTCAAGAAAGTTCCTCACCCTCCCTATAGTCCAGACCTTGCTCTCTGTGACTTTTGCTTATTCCCTAAGTTCAGAGGCTGTCATTATGAGACAATTGAGGAGATGAAAGAGGCTGTGACGAAGGTCATTGACATGTTCACACAAGAGGACTTCCATGGGGCCTTCCAGATGTTGTTGGAACGGTACAACAAGTGCATTGCAGCTGGAGGATATTACTTCGAAGGGGAGTAGAGTTTCATGTGTGTACTATCAATAAAAGTGCCCATACAAAAAAGCCTGGAAACTTATTTAATGATCCTTGTAACAACCAAGGTGAGGATAATAGTCCAAGACATCTAAATAGTGTAAATAATGACAACTATCCATCCAATAATAACAATTCTTCATCACAGAAATTTTGACAGAGACTTCATATATGTCATCTTACAATCTTTAATGAAATTTATGCAGAATTTTTTCTTTTTCACAACTTTTTTGCAAGATTCTACTCAGAACTTTACAAAAATGATCAGATGTTTTATATACAAGGATATTCAAGGAGTTTACATAGCCAATGATTTTATATCATGGAGTGACCTAACTGATAAAAACAAAGATAAAGACTCAAGTTTTGAAGAATTCACAAAATAAGAATGATACTTTATCTCAAAATTTCAGTTTCAGTTTGATTGGTTTGGTTTCTTTGTTTTAATGGCATATCAACTCTTTTTAGGTTATTTAATGCCAAAGCCATTCTCCTAGAAGAACAGTAGTGGTACTATTTAACCCATAGCTGGGAGGATAAGGGGGTTCATACCTTTCCCAAGGGTATTTGCCCGAAAGTGAACATAATAGCTCGACTGGTGTACGAACTCGCATACTACGATTTTGCAGTCCATCACTTTACACCATGAGGACACCCCCTCAGTTTCAGTTTGAGGTATTTTGGGGGGGGTAATGAGGGATTAATTTTTTTAGTTTCTGTGGTGTGCAAGCTATGAGCAAAATAGATTTTAGTGGATTGTTGGTTGGTTTGTTGGGTTTTATGGCATATCAACCTTTGTAGGTTATTTAACGCCAAATCCACTTTTATGTAAATAATCTGTTCTATTTAAAACAATTCAGTTTAGCATAAGTACACAGTTTAATTGTCAAAAACATTTCCATTTCAAACTATTCAAGCAGTTATATGTAACAATTCAGTTAAGTGTAAATACAGTTTTAATGTCGAAAAACAGTTCTATTTCAAATAAGTCAGTTTAGCATAAGCACGCAGTTTAGATGTAAGTACAGTTTAATTGTCAAAAACATTTTTATTTCAAGCTATTCAGTTTACTCAAAAATTCAGTTTATCATAAGTATGCTGTTAGTTCTATTTAACCCATAGATAGGACCCTTATCAGGTGCTACCACTCCGGGGTCAGAGTGGACCTGGGAGCGATGGCAATGAAGGGGTACTCCACATTCCCCAAAGTTCCAGCATTGCTGGAATCTCACCATCAGATTGTTTAGTGTCATATCCAGGACACTCGTTAGGGGGGGGTCTTATCCCTCTGCAGAGAAGCAGTCAGTGTATTCTAGAGCCCCAGCCGACTGAGCAATTCATGGATTGTGATATTATCTAACATGATATCGTAGGAGTATATAACTGTAATCTTAGCTTTCTGCAACCATTGCATTTTCCCCCATGTTCTTTTTTGGGCTGTTCAATGATGAACACCAAGCAATAAATAAACCTGAAAGTTTTGGTCCAGTGTGAGAAAATTCCATTACAATCACTTGAACTACTACAGCAAGTGTATGGGTATAATGCATTTGTATTTATGCATGGCACAAGATATTCAACATGAGGAAGTGAAAGATAACTTCAAGAGCAGGAGGCCTTTAACAAGCAAGATTGAAGTCACCATTGAGCAGGTAAAGAAGTTGGTAAGTGAGGATCATTGATTGTCTGAATGACTGCAAGTTAGGTGGACATGAAAAAAGGACAGTGTTTGGAAGATTATCACCAAAGATTTGGAAAGTCTGTGCAAAAATGGTGCTAAGACTGCTAAATGATGATCAGTAATAGTGCCACATACAAGAGTTTCGGGACATCATTGAGTGTCTTCAAAATGAACCAGGTTTGCTTCATCAGGTTATCACTGATGATGAGACATGAATTTTTTACTATGACCAGGAAACCAAGTGCCAGAACAGTCAGTAGAAGTCTCTGATGTTGCCAAAGCTGATGAAAGTAAGACAGTCAGTCATGTTGATCATGTTCTTTGATGCAAGAGACATCTTCCAGAGTGAGTTCTTACCACTGGGTCAGAGAATCAATCAGCAAGTCTACTTGGAGATCCTGCTGTGTATGCTTTGCTCTATGTGTGAGGAGAGAAAATAGTTGTAGCAGGACAAATTGTGGCTGCTTCACCATAAAAATGCACCTACTCACATTGCCCTGAGCATCTGGCAGTTTTTAGCTGAGAGAAACATTACAGTACTGGAATAACCTTCTTATTCACCTGATATTACTCCATGAGACTTTTCTTTTCTTCAAGCTCAAGGGGATCTTCAAGGGATCTGTTTTGAAGACATGGAGGCCATGAAGAGGGCTATTATAATAGAGCTAAGGGGCATTGAAAAAGACTCCTTTCTGCAGGGCATAGAAGACTGGTAGAAAGCATTAGACTCAAGGATGATTAGTTTGAAGAGGAAACCAGATAGTTTGTTGTTTAGAATTGAAATAAACTGTTTGTGACACCAGTCCCATTAATTTTTAGACACATTCTTTTATAAATAAAAAAATAAATAAATAAATAAAATAAACAACTAAAAAATATACAATGAAACTAAAATATTTGATATTTGATATTATTTCTGTATTGTTTGTTGTATATATAGACAAATCATGGAAACAGAAAATATAAATTTTGATCATTTTCTGTTTGGAAAAAAAATTAAGTTTTACAAAATCCTTCAGTCATGCATTTTCTTTAAAAAAAACAACATTTTGGAATATAGAAGTCATTTTAAAGATTTCTTACAAGAAGTTGAGAGTTCTCATATTTTTGTTAATGTATAATTTTTATGCCCAAAAAGATTGACTATGTTTTATTTTCCTGAATTATATAATCCCAACTTTACAATGTATGGAAGGTGTGAAATTATCAGATTGTGCAAAATATGATTTTATTAAGACGAATTAAGATGATTTTAGAAACCAATGTAAAACCTAAACTTGGGTATGTTTGGCTGCTTAAGAGGGGCAAAAGATAAGGATTTCTACAATGAGAAAGTATTCACATTGCATACTCTAATTGATACGTTTTTGTTGGGTTTTTTTGTTTAACAGCATATCCTTCTTTGTGGGTTATTTAATATTAGCAATTTCTAATGAGTGAGAATCCTTGTGGCGTAATGGCTAACATACTGGAGTACAGCCCCAAAGTGAAAGAGTTTGAACTCTAGTCATACTGTTACATTCACTTTTGAACTAATACTCATGTAAAAGGTTAGTTTGGTTTTATGGGATATTAATTCTTGTAGGTTATCTAATGCTAAACTCTTTGAGCATATCAAATATATGACATGCAAATGAATAGTTTTCTGGTAATATTTTTGAATGAGTCAGAGTTCATTTGTTTGCACACAGTTAAATGGTTTTAAATATTGCTATCTAATACTAATAATTTTATTTACACACAGTTAAATGGTTTAAAGTATTGTCATTTAACATGAGTAATTCTATTCGACATAAATGGTTTTATATGACCCATACCTAGCAGTTACTACCATTCCAGATTAGAGTGGACCTGTGAATAATGGTAATAAAGGAGTACTTCCCATTTTGAGAGAGGTATGAACTTCTTTACCCCCAACAGCCATGAGTTAAATAACCACACACACACACACACACACACACATATATATACATATATATAAATGTGTGTGTGTGTGGCTAGGAACAATTCCAAGAGATAAAAAAGGACAACATGGCTCAGAGAGCAGATCTCGGTAAGAGATATAGAAATTATTAAACAACAAAAATGAAGGTGGACAAGACATATAGCTATTTGATGAATAGATGATCCAAATGGTTAATAACAAGCATATGGACAGGGGGAAAAAAGCATCAAAAAGAAAAATAATAGTCTGAACAACACTTGGAATGATAATGACTCTTCTTAGAAATTATAGAAGGCTGTAAAATTTTGGGCTGAACTGTTGTAAAACAAGACCAACAAAAAACGGAGTTCAATTGTTAAAAACTCCTTTAGGCAATTAAACTCCATCTTGCTTTTTACAACAGATTTGATCAGTACATTCTCTGTCCTTTTTAAGGTGTCATATGTCAGAACAAGTGTTTCTTTCCTTAAAATCTAGCATATTACATCTAAAAAAAATTCAGAGACTATACTGATTGAAATGTGTCAACACCAAAAGGAAAGAATTCTATTGTCTGCAAAAGAGTTTGATCACTGAACTCATTCTTGTTGTTGCTTTTATTGCATTTCAGCCAATCCATTCTACAGGCTTCTTCAGGTGTACTTTCTGCATACAAAGAAATGAAGATCTCTTTTTCTGTACAGTCATGCATCTTATACCTAAAAAAATTCATAGACGGTACCAGTTGAAATGTCATGTAAACCCCAAAAACAAATTGTCTGAAGAATTGTCTGATTGTTAATGATCTTTTTTAAAACCATAGAAAAGAGTCAAATGAATTTAATAGCCTGAACAATTCATGGAATGATAATGACTCTTCTTAAAGATATCAGAACTCCATAGAATCGATTTGCTGTAACGTAACAAGAACATAAAAATGGGCGAGTTTTATAGTCTTAACATCATTTGGAATTTTTGCAGCTTCTTCAAATTGTAGAAGTTGAAGTTTATCTTATTTTTTAGAAAATATTGCCACATTTTTTTATATCAACGTATTTTTTCCTAGTTGGCACATATTCTGCCAGTATTCAAGCATCAAAGAGATACTTCCCACTCATTTCTGTATTTAGAGAGAGATGATAAATATATATATACACAAACACACACATACACACACACACACACACACACACACATATATATATATATATATATATATATATGGGGAAATGGAAGTAAATGCAACAGTATGCAAATGTAAAAATATGAAAAACAAGGTATTCAGAGGATAATTTTATCTAGAGTTGATTTATTTGCCAACGTTGAATGTTTCGATTTTTATATTAAACCTTCATTAAATTTTATTTTTAAATGAAATGAAAAAAATGAGTAAGTTTTAAACATTCTATTTCTGTTAGTGGTGTTACATTAATTAGATCACATAGTTTTGAAACAGAATGCCCCTAACAGAAATAGAATGTTTAAAACTTTCTCATTTTTTTTGTTTCATTAAAAGAAAATAAAAAGAATTTAATCTAAATAAAATTCAGAAGATACCACATCATTTATTCAAATGCCCTGATGAAGGTTTAATGAAAAAACTGAAATGTGTAACATTGGGAAATAATCCAACAATAAATAAAATCATCTTCTGAATACCTAGTGTTTTTTTCTATTTGTATGTATATATATATATATATTAGAGTGTTTTCCAAAAGTTCTAAGTCTCACCTTGAAAGAAGAGCATAGCTGAACATTTTTGTTGTTGCAAAATGCTATCACTTCTAAAATACTAGAAAAACTCATTCAGATTGTTAATCCAGTGGAGTAATCCCCCTTGAATACTCTCGCGAGAGTTAGGCGGCTACTAACCGGAAATTGTGAGACTGTCATTGTAAATACAGTAGTTATTAGAGGAGGACAAATAAATATTATCTCTCCATATATCCACTGTTGTTGTGGTTTTGTTATCAATATTTGTCTCCATTATTTTTAAATTAACACTGATTTTTCTAGTTTCATAAGAAGTGGTAGTGAATTGCCACAACAAATATGTTCACTTATGCTTTTCTTTCTTGGTGAAGCTTAGAACTTTTTGAACAACCTTTATATAATATATATATAATAGAAATGTGCAAAGTCTTCATAAAAAAGGGTTCAATGTTATTATAGAAGAGCAGGTATAAAACCTAAAATATAATTATGACCACCAAAAGAACATTACTTGAAGTTTCATGTGGTGTGCCCAATCATCAGACAGAAACTGGTGATTTTATTATAACATTTCCGTATGCTGATTGTACATACCACTTCAAACTTCAAGTAACAGACTTTTAATGTTCATAATCATAATATTTTAAATATATATATAAATATATATATACACATATATTGAACTGGCTCATTGGCATTGTGGGTAGAGTGTTTACCAATGATCTGGTAGACCAGGGTTCAATCCCAGGTTGAGTTATACCAAAGACTCAAAAAATGGTACTAGATGCCTCTTTGCTTAACACTCAGCATTTATACTGTGTACTTATGCAAAACTGAATTGTTTGGAATAGAAGTGTTTTGACATTTAAACTGCGTTCTTATGTTAAACTGAATTGTTTGAAATAGAACTCTTTTTACAGTTAACTCTGTGTATTGCCCAGTTGGCTTGGGCTTTAGAAAAACCAAATGCTTCTCTGCAGAAGGGTAAGACTCCACCTGCCAATGAGTACCCTGGATATGACACTAAACAATCTGATGGTGAGGTTCCACTAATGCTGGAGCTTTGGGGAATGCAGAGTACCCTTTCATTGCCATCACTCCTAGGTCCACTCTGACCAGGAGTGGTAGCATCTGATAGGGTTCTATCTATCAGTCAAATAGAACTGAACTATGTACTTATGCTATACTGAATAGTTTGAAATAGAACTGTTTTGACATTGAAACAGTGTACTTATGCTAAACTGAATTGCTTGAAATAGAATTGTGTTGACATTTAACTGTTTGTAAACAACAACTGTACTAATACTAAACTGAATTGTTTGAAATTTAATTTGGTGTTAAATGACCCCTAAAAGGTTGATATAACATAAAACTAAACAACCATCAAAAACAATCAACACAAGGAGGAGCTGAAAAGTTTTCCACCTACTACAGAAATGAATGACCAAGAGCCACAAAACATAAATGCTATTCAAAATATTCATTCTGCTGTTGAACACACTTAACTAATTAAAGAAATTTAAAAAGAATCTTAGAATAAGTCTATTTTCTTCTTGGTTGAGCCAAGAACATTTCAGTATTCTTTCACATTCATATTTCTCTGAATGTCACCACATCTTTTCTTCTTGTTGTAATGATACAAAATTAAAGACAATAAACTGAAGAAACAATGTGCAGTTTGTTAAACAGTAGGATTGATATTCTCTTCTTGGTCAGGCTGATAACTTTTCAGCACTTCTTGAATTAATTCTATCCCATACAAGTTATTACATTAATTGTATGAAATTTATATGCGAATGTAACAATTATTATGGGACAGAAATAATAATAAAGTTATATGTTATTCATAATACAGTATGTCAGCAGAAATGATTACTTGTTTTATTTAAACAGCTGACACACTCATAATTTGGCGGAAGTTTTCTTACAATGTGAATTTTATAACTTATTAACACGTTTCTCTTCTTGCAATGGGAATGAAACAAAAAGGATTAATTTCAATCCAGATTTACTTATATCTTGCATCAATTTTAATTTAGTACTTCCATCCCATAGTAGCTGTCATTCATTTATCTTAGCTTAGTTTTGTACCAGACAAGAAATATGAGGCACCCAGTGAAAACCGAACCCTCAAACAATGGTCTGTTAGCCTAGCTCAATAACCATTGTACCACATGAAGTACCCACAATCCCATAATAGTCTTATCAACCTGTTGGTGGAGCTTAGACTATGCTGACTGTATCTCCTGCAGAGGAATAAGATCCCTAAAAAAAAGGGGGGGTGACCTGGGTATGACATTAAACTATATCTGATGGTGAGGAACCCAGTCTGGAGATCAGGGAAATGTGAAGAAATCTCTTCATTGCTATTACTCCCTGGTTTATTCTGACCCAGACTAGTTGTACCTGTTAGGGTCCCATCTATGGATCAAATAGATTTGTTTGAAAATTGTTCATATTTGATAGAACCACATGAAAAAAATCCTCTTAAGAAACAACTAAACAAAAAAATATAAACATACATTGAATACTATTCCCTAACATCCCAGCATAAAATAATCCTAGACTATTTGACATGCTGTTAAAAATTAGGCAATGAGTCATTGTTGTTAAATTTAATGAATAAAATTTATATGGAAATGTAACAATTATTATGGGACTGATGTATTATTCTTTTCTATCTCTGTCCCATAATAGTTGTTACATTTAATGAATAAAATTTATATGTAAATGTAGCAATTATTATGAGACTGATGTATTATTCTTTTCTATCTCTGTCCCATAATAGTTGTTACATTTAGTGAATGAAATTTATATGCAAATGTAACTGCTTTGATAAGATAGAGGTAGAATCTAATATTAAAATCAGAACAGGATTTTATAACAAATGAAAATGTCCTTTTGTTGCCTCCTATCAATCAAAAGAGAATAAACAAATACAGTATCATTTATACATCAGATATATATACATCAGTCTAATGTTAAGTTACTATGTCAGTCCCATAATAGTTGTGTATGAAAAACATATGTAAATATACAAACTATTATGACATAGCCAATTATTCTAAGACTTGAAATTGGAGATGTAGAATATGCCAACTGCACCTTTGCAGGGAAGTAAGACCCACTCCTGGAACCACCCATTAAAATCATATGTATATATATTTTTTGAAGTATGTGTAGTTAGGCAGCAGTCATTCATTTAAACATGTTTCATTAAATAGAATAGACATATTTTGTCTGTATAATTTAATTAAGATCCTTTTGAGTTTCCTGATAAGTGTCTTGGTTTCAGGTTGGAATTGGTGGATGAATTTACCAAAATTGTCCCAAGCACTTTCGGACCCTTCATAGGCCATCATCAGGAGTGGCTTGCATGTTTTTTGGTTTTTATAACAAATATATATATATATATATATATATATATATAACAGGATTTGGCATTAAATAACTTACAAGGGTTGATATGCCATAAAACCAAACAAAATTCATAGTTTAATAACATCTATTTTATGCTGTTATTAAACATAGTAGAAGATAAACTAAGACACTCTAACAATCTTATCAAAAATAGTTCTGCTTAACAGCTTATTTTTGCTATTCTCCAAGAGTTTCTTTCTACTTTCTTAAAAATTCCTTATGAAGCATTCAGTGAGAATTGAACTCAGTAAAAATGGTCTCTTAGCCAAACTTGACAACCATTGTGCCATGTGCAGTGCCCACAATCCTATAATAGTTACATTCATTCAGTTATGTACATGTAATTTTTGCTGGTAGATTTCCAATTTCCCTCAGCCACTTACAAAATGGCAGATATCATGCTGTCTGATACTTGGCAATTTTATTTCCAGCAAAGAAAAACATAAAATCATTTGATCTATTAATCTAAATTTGCTTGTTTCTCAGAAGTGACACTTATAATATTTGATTATTACTATGTTGTCAAAAAAAATTTATTAATAAAAAAAAATTTTTTTAAAATTTTCATAAATTTTATTTCACGGATAATAAAAATTCAAATATACAAATAAAAATAGTCGGAAAAGCGATAAAATATTTCATATATATTTTATATCTACATGAATAAATGGTAATTTTTGTGCATATTTCTGCACTCATACTAATCTCAAAAGTCCAGTTGGCTGAGGCTATAAAATACACAAAGTGCATCTCTGTAGAGAGGTAAAATGAGTGTCCTGGATAGGACACTAAACAATCTGATGGAGAGGCTACAGTGATGCTGGAGCTTTTGGGAATGTGGAATACCCCTTTATTGCCATTGCACCCTAATCCACTCTCACCCAGAGTAGTAGCACCTGATAGGATCCTATCTATGGGTCAAATAGAACTGTTCAATCATTTAACTGTGTAAGCAAATAACTGATGTTTAACTGAATTTTTCGGGATACATGACAATACTTGCAACGATTTATCTGAGTGCAAAGGAATGAGTTATACTAAATAGAATATTTACTGTTGAATTACAATACTTGTAACAACTTCTTTGTCTGCAAATTAATGATTCATATAGAACAGAACTATAAGTGTTAGATAGCAATAATTGAACCAATTTAACTGTGTATAAACAATCATCATCATCATCATCATCATCATCATGTCGCGCCGCCAGCGCGGATATCCCTGACCCTCTCTCGCCATTTCTCCCTATCATTCATCGCCTCCGGCAGGTCTTCAGGGTTACATCCTGTGTCCTCACATAGTTGCTGTATGTATGTTCGTGCTGGTCGTCCCACTCTTGCACATCCATATGTGGGGGTCCACAGGAGTACATCGCTTATGAGCTCGTCCTTGCTTCTCCAGCAGTGACCTGCGTGTCTGGTTCGTTGAACTTGTATAGTTTTCGTGATGGGGGGCAAGTGTCCGTATAGTTGGAGTCTCGTGGGGTGTTGTCGCCAGGACTTGTTTAATACTGCTCTCAACATTCTTGTGTAATTTCCGTCCAGCCTCCTCTCCAGCCGCTTCGTAAGCGTCCATGTGGTGCATCCATATAGCAGTATCGACACAACCGCTGCCTGGAAGAAACTGCGTTTCATTTTATCAGTTAGGTCCGACTTCCATATGATCGAGAGCCTATCGATAGCTGTCCATGCCTTCGTCAGTCGTGTGTCGATGTCTTTTTCGGTTGATGAGACACTACTTCCTAGGTAGGTGAATTTGTCGACTAGTTTCAGAGAGGCTCCGTCTAGTGTGGCAATGTTGCCCGTTTGGTTGTAACACATATATTCAGTTTTGTTTGCATTGACATGGAGGCCAATGCCAGCTGCGGCACGTTCCAGACTAGGCAGTAGTGTCTCTGCTTGATTAGGTGTATTCGCTAGTATCGCCAAGTCATCAGCGTAGTCGGCGTCCGTGATTGTTTTTGCGGGGTACCTTTTGCTTCTTCTCTTAGTCAGCTCGAAGCCATTTTCTCTGATTTTGTCAATCGAGGTCCTAAGCACATAGTCTAGACAGATGATAAAGAGGTACGGGGCTAGTGTGTCTCCTTGTAGTACTAATGCAACAATGTCGAAGTATTCCGTGTCTCCATCTGGTGAACGTACTTTCACTTTGGTGTTTCTGTAGAGAATCATTATCGCTGCTACGGTTTCTTTTGGTAGGCCGTATGCTAGTAGGATTTGCTCCATCTTCCCTCTGTGTATGGAATCGAAGGCCTTGGTAAAGTCGACAAATAGTAATGTCGCCTGTAAGTTTTTTGCCCGAACGCCTTCCAGGATTCTACGGATGGTCAGTATTTGTGAGGTTGTGGATCTATTTCTCCGGAAGCCATTTTGGTTTTTCCTAAGGATGTTGTCTATTTTGGGTTCTATGCGGTTTCGTAGTAGGGCATTGTAGATTTTGGCTGCTATGGATGTAAGTGTTATCCCTCGGTAGTTCTTGGCTAGTCCGAGGTCGCCTTTTTTAGGGAATGGAAGGATGCATCCCTTCGTCCATCTCTCTATCCTATTTTGACTATAGACTGCGTTGCATTGCCGGAGCAGTATATCGTCGAATTGTCTAGTCTTCCACACTTCTGGGGGGATCTCGTCTAGCCCTGCCGCTTTCCTATTTTTAATTCTTCTGAGAACCGAGTCGAGTTCTTCTTTGGTGAAAGGACCTAGTTTTACGTCTAATTGCTTGCTAATAATTCTGGTGATCGGTTCATCCGTTATTTCCGGTGGGTTTCCTAGTAGATTTTTGAAATGCTGTTCCCACAGTTTTACTCTTTCTTGTTGGCTTGCAGCTTTCAATTTTGCTTTGGCTGTGCTCTTCCTTCCACTTACTTCGTTTATTGTTTGCCAGGCTATCCTGGATTGTCTGTCTTCCACCGAGTCTCTAATCTTATCTATCTGATTTTGTATGTATTCTGCCTGTTCTTTTAGGTATATTCCTGTTAATTGATGTTGTGCCTTTTCTAGTTCTCGTGCATTTGTGTTTGATGGGTTCTTTTGATAGCTTTTGGAGGCAGTCTTCACTAGTGTACGTTTTTCTCTGACCGCTAGCGTTTCCCAAGGGGCTCTATATTTAGTTCTAGATTTTGTTGGAATACACTTTGCTGTCGCCTCAAGGTGTGCTTCTACAAAATTTTCATATTCGTCATTTGGGGTACCTATTTCTGCCTTCGAATCTGTTTCTTAATTCCAACTCATATTTATCTCTAATATCTTTGTTGTTGAGTAGGGCCCAGTCATAGTGCTTGGTTGTCGCTTTACGTGTGGCATTTTTTCGTAGGCTTAGTCGTACTTTGGCCGTAACTATTCGATGATCGGAGGACACACCCTCGAAGGAGGAGTATGCCTCGCAATTCATCGCACTGTTTTTCCATTTCCTGTTTATAAGGACGTAGTCTATCTGTGCTTTACTCTTATTCGCGTATGTGTAGGTCCATAATTTCCCCTCCCTTTTTTGAAAGTTTGTATTGAGGCATGTTAATCTATTTTCTATCATGAAATCTATTAGATGCTGTCCATTCCTGTTTGACGCGTAGTGTTGGCTGTATTTGTTGTGTCTGTTTTTCCCGATTTGTGCATTCATATCTCCGCCAATGGCTAGCAGGTTGTGTTTCGGAATGCTACGTACTAGGGAGGATAGATCTTCATAGAAGGTGACTATTTCGTTTTCTTCGCTAACATTGGTAGGGCTGTAGCAGGAGATAATTGTTGCTTTGGGGTTGCCATTAAACGTTGAGGCCATCATCCTAGGTTGTATTTTCTCAATGCTGTTCAGTGTTTTTAACGCTCTTGGTCCTAGAAGTATTCCCACCCCTCCTACCGATGCGTTAACAGAGTTTTTCCATGCCGATACAGTCACCAGCATCCATCCATTACCAGTTTCGTGATACTTGATATCTTCGGTGTGCGTGTATCGGTGCTCTTGTATGCAAATTATGTCTATCTTATGTTCTACGGCTGATGCAGTTAGCTCTGATAGTTGACCTATTCTATCTAGGGTTCTCACGTTAAATGTCGCTATCTGTATTGTTTGTTTGCATTTTAGTAGTTTTTGATTGAGTTTGAGCTCTGTAGCTGATTTTTCGAACACTGAGGCCAGGGCTCCAACCTCAGCAGGACGCGCCCCTTTTTTACCCGCGCAAAGAGCGATGCGGTTTATGGATCTGGTTTGAGTACGAGTCATGGTTATCTTTCGATGGCTGTTTTTGTTCTCATCTATAGAAGCCACTCTTATAGATGAGCATCAGTAGTTCCCTGATCGAACTGACAATCCTGAGCGTTAAGCTGCAAGACTCAGACGTACATCATGCTGCTTCCCATGTGTACGCGGTAGTAAAAAAAATAAATAAAAAAAAAAATAAATAAATAAATAAATAAAAAAAAATAAAAAAAAAATAAAACAAATTATTTCTAACTCATTTAAAAATGAAATTACAAACTAATTTCTAACATATCATGTATATCTATTTAAATGTGTGCAAACAAATGACTGATGTTAAATTGTTACTGTTACATAGAAATATTTGAAACCGTTTAACTGTGTACAAAAGAATTTGCTCAGGCTCATTTAAAAATATATGTAGAAAGAGGATTTGGCATTAAATAGCCAAGAATGATTGATATTCCATAAAACAAACCAAACCAAATCATATATACTTGATATATGTATATACAGAAATAGGATGTGGCATTAAATAACCAACAATGATTGATATTTCATACAACAAAACAAACCAAACCAAATCATATATACTTAATATATATATAAAGAAATAGGATGTGGCATTAAATAACCAATAATGATTGATATTCCATAAAACAAACCAAAACAAATCATATATACTTGATATATATATATATACAGAAATAGGATGGAGCATTAAATAACCAACAATGATTGATATTTCATACAACAAAACAAACCAAACCAAATCATATATACTTAATATATATATACAGAAACAGGATGTGGCATTAAATAGCCCACAATGATTGATATTCCATAAAACAAACCAAACCTGTACAAACAATGGTTCATATGCCAAACCAAACTAAACCACCAAACTAATCTCAAAACAGCTCTTTACCCACTCTCTCATGAGCATAATGTTGTTAGTCTATCACTTTTCTATCTATATATTTATGAAAGGTGTTCAGGGCCTCCATGCCTTTGTACCATCAATTTGGTAGTTTCCACTCAAATCTCTATTCACAATTCTTTTGAATCTTCTTCCTGCTTTCTTTCTTCATAATGCAAGCTCCATTCAAACAGTTTCTTCCTAAGAACAACTGTCTTTAAGCAGAAAATGATGTACACCTTCATTACCATTACTCTTGGGTCCACTCTGACCCAGATTGTAGTATTTGTTAGAGTCCCATCAATAGGTCAAATAGAACGGGTCAATCATTTACTAAAGATTATTATTATTGGTTATTTGAAATCATACAGCCATGTGCAGATTGTTTGTATTGGATAAGAATACTTAATCAATGGAGTTAATGATATCAAATAGCAATACTTGAAACCATTACCTGTGTACAAATGAATGATTTATATCAAATTGAATTATTAATATTAGATAGCAATACTTAAACAATTTAACTGAGTGCAAACAAATGATTGATATTAAATAAGATTATTCATATGAGCAATTCTTGAAACCATTTAACTGAATGCAAACAAATAATTAATAATTGAATAATTAGTTTAAGATAGCAATACTTGAACTGTATGCAAACAAATGAGCTCTAACTTGTTTAAAAATAGTTACGTACTGTTTGCTGACAAATCAAATATATATATATATATATATATATATATATATATATAATGCAATTAGAAGGAAACTCAAATCTGGTTAAATTGTCTTTGACGCTTACTAGATATTACTGATATATATATATATAAAAGTTAGTAAAGTTGGTGACAAGTAATCGAGTGCTACCCAAAGGCTCCCTTTTCAATAGCTACTACACCAAGGTGTAGAGGAGGGTGCTACTCCTTTCCCTGGATTGCTCCACTTTACCCTTGAAACATACCTTATAATGCTGAGTGTTAAGCCAGGAGGTATCAAGTACCATTTTTTTGAGTCTTTGATATGACTTGACGAGAGACCCCAGTCTCCTGGGTCATTGGCAAACACTCTACCACTAGGTTAATGGGCAATATATATATATATATATATATATATATATATAGGGCATTTCACAATTTTTGAAACAAAATGGTTGGTACAAATCAAGAACCACAAATGATAGTGATGAAAATTACATTTATTGAAAGATAAAGGGAAAAGATTTTAGGATCTACAACTATTTATTCTCAAACAGGAACCAAAAATGTCAAGAGGAGCACTACAGTATGTTCTCCAGATGTCCACTATTCAGCTGAAGGCACTGTTGAATGTTGCATGCAAAGTTGTTGATAATGCATGCACATTCCTCCTGAATAATCACTTGATTCTTCTCAGTGATGGCTGCCTTCAATGCAATTAATGACTTTCACAAGTGCCATGAGCTTAAACTTCTTGACCAACTTGAAAATCTGTTTTTGTTTGGAAATGTGTTAAAATTGAACTTACTTCTGTATCTTGCATGAACAATCTTGCAAGACTTAGTTTCATAATATGTCTTCACACAAAAGAACTTCTCCTCCATCATTCTGTTGTAACCTAACAAAAGGTTACTGAATGAGAAATAACCAAAAACGTAGGTTGGAAACGAAATGGAAATCTTTATAACATAAGAAAATACAATACTCACCAGCGGCATGAAGAAGGTAAACCACTGCTAGTGGTGTACTACTTAATCAGCATATTAACATATTTGTCATGCACCCCACCAAACAGGTGAGTGTGGCACATGGCATTTTTCTTAGGTGGGTCCAGGTGCAGGACCATAGCTCAGACATGCCCAACGGCTCCAAAAATGCTTCAGGCTTCTTGGGCATTCCTCTAAAAAAGGTCGCCCGAGTGATAAACCAGCCCCTCTGCAGAGAATTAGAGCCTAAATGTTAACTATTGTTCTGCGATTATCAGAAAAGAGAATAGAGTCAATAAGGAAGGTCTGAAAAGCCACTGCTTTGTTTCAACAAAGGTGAAACAGATTGTATATCTATATATATATACAGTCATCCATGGAGTAACTGTTTCATGGTATCACAACTCATCAGTGTGGCTAGACATACAAGATGCTCCCAGCTGGGATCAAAACCTAGCTGACTTTACACCAGTTGGATACCTTACCACACAGTCATCAACAACCTCAGCATAAGTGAAGGGATTTAACATATATGTATCATTTTTTTTGCTTTACATACATGCTTAATGGCTACTGAGTGCTCAGTTCATTGGAAGAGCTTTCCATTATGCAAGTGGCAACCGGTAATTCCTTCACAAGAGAGCTCAACTCTTTTTTTTACCAACCCTTCTGTATGAGCAGGATGTGAAACAAGGTAAATTATTTAAACAGAGTTGAACAAGTTTGACTTTAGAGTTTGTTTTTCCTAAACTGGTTGCCATGTCAAAGTTGAAAAGTCCAGTCTGCCCTACTATTTTATCCATAGCTGAAGGGAAAATAGTTGGATTCATACCTTTCCCAAGAGTATTAGCTCTATGTAAAATGCAAACAGTCTCATCCAGGATTTGAACTGTTAGCCATGTCCATTTCCTATGACAGTAACCATTACACCATGAACAAATATATATATATATATATATATATATATATATATATATATATACAATATTTGATATGCCATAAAACACTAACCGTTATGATATGGACATGATCTTAAACTCTTTAAGTGCAAAGTCAATAATTGTTTTATTTGTCCAAGAACACCGAAATCACTCCCTATCTTTTTACATGTTCATATTCCCATCTTCTCTCATTCATTCTTAACTCACCAATTAATATTCTTATTTATCTACCACCTCTTATTACCACATCCTCATAACCCTTTGCTGAGTAGAGGCCAATCTGACTTTGTTTAAGGCATATTTGAAGAAAAAAATAGCAGCCATTCATTATATAAAATTTTATGGAGATGAAAAGAATTTAGTTAAATAATCTTATTAGCAATATTGTATGGTTCAAAAATCTAATTTTAATGTGAAATACTCTAAGAATATGTTTATCAAATTACAATGAATATTCAAACTGTTGGTCTTTGATCTTTAAGAACCTTTCAACTCATTTGATACATGGATTTTAAACTTTTTCTTAAAATATCTACAAGGACAACTGCAAAATTCATAATCTGGCTAAGACACTCTCTTAGAATGGGATTAAATGAGGTTCATTCTTCAACATCATCCTCCAAGCAGTCCACACACTTCTTTCATTGGTGTTGCAGTGCTTGGATTCCATTAGTCAAAAAAGTCATCCATCCATTTTTCTATAAATTTTTTAGCTAAAACCTAATAAAATAAGGAAAACTGACAATATGAGAGTGTTTTTGAGACATTCTGTATGTAAGAGGTGTACTTATTTCTTAACTGATATATATTCATATTTTTAGTGACAGTTTCAATGCTGTAGAATTTGGGAATAAATAATACCTAATTATACTCGTTTTGATGGAATAATGTTCACTTGAAATAATAAAATTCTGTTATCTTAAATTTAGAAGAAAATCAACTTTTTATTAAAAAAATTGTTTGTAGTGGACTTATTTATGGATAGTTCTGTAAATATATATATATATATATATATATATATATATATATATATATATAGAGAGAGAGAGAGAGAGAGAGAGTCATGTATATAATAATACAAATTGATATCCACATAGAATTCTTCTGCATCATATCTCTGTTAATATCATCACATTATTTCCATTTTTTGTTTTCTTGGAGCTCCATAGCCTAAAGCTATCATTATCCACTTGTAAAGAAAAATCAGAGAATTCCAATAAAATAACTTGTTTCATTCTCCTCAGTCCTCCCAGATTATTTGCCAAAGAAAATTATCTGCATTCTTTCCAGAACAGCCACAAAACATATTAGACAAATTGAACACACAAAAAAGAGCGGCAAAAAAAGAAAAAAATGTATGCAACAATTCAAAAAAGACAAGCATAAATTAAGATTTTAATTTGAAATCTCAAAAGATTCAATTTGTGAAAATAGCCAATCAACCAATCAAAATCCTCAAGCTAAACAGCAATAACAGAAATATCTTCTATCCTCAGGAATTTATTTATTTATTCATTTGAAATGTGAATTTTGCTCTGGTTTCCTCTCTTACACCATTTTCACGGTTCAAATGATTTCAATTTGGCATACATAATAAATCCAAAAGATATTGAAGAATTTATTTACTTTTTTCAATTTGTTTTATACATTGAAAATCATTGAAAATATTTGATTAACTTTCTTTTTTATACATTGAATATAGTTGTGACAGCTAAAAAAACTCTGTGAGTTGATGATGAGATACCGTTAGTTTCTTTTGTCTAATGTCTTTATTTTTTTGTGCTCTTTCTCAACAATTAAGTCGAGGTGTACAGTTTCCTGATTTTATATGAACAGAGCTGCCCAAGAAGCCTACTCACTCAATACAAATTCATTTGTTCCCTGGATTGGTGTGGATGTTGACAGAATCTAAAAAGCCTCACACGGATTAAATTCATTCATATAGTAATGAAGTACTGAAAATTTCTTTTTGGAAACTTCTGCTGCATTTCAATTAGCATCCATTTAGATTTAAGAAAAGTTTGGGGCAACCATTTTAATCGTCATCTTAATAATATATCCGACCGACCAGATCCCTACAGCACTTAGCTCATGAATCCATTTTCTTTTAAAATGAACAGGTACTGAGTCTTGGTCAATTATAGCCTATAACTAAAATGTACACAATACAAACCCAGATAAGTTTTCACTTTCAGACAGTAACTCCTCATTTCACTAAAAGAGATAGGGTTAGAATTACTTTCTGAGAAATGTGGTATGCCAACAAGGGAGTCCAAAAGAAGCTGTGCAATTTTCTCAAGTTTCTATAACCTATATATGTATCTATTGTTCCACATTAAAAAGAAACATCCTTGTACTATGTTTCTTCCCAGGTGTGTAGCCTAATGGTTATCATAGAAAATGGACTCTGTGATGCAAGTTCAAATCCTGGACAAGGGTGTTTATGTTTCACTTTCACACTAATGCCCTTGGGAAAATCATGAATCCATCTATTCTCTTCATCTATAGGTAAATAGTAGGGCAGACTGGACTCTTTAACCTTAGTATGGCAACTGGTCTAGGAAAAGGAAAACTTTGAATTCAAACATGAACATGGCTGGTGACCATATTTGGATATCAATCACAAAGAGACGCTACACATGAATAAATGTCTAGAGGTGGCTTAACCTACATCAGTTAGTGACAAGAGATCCCTTTCTTGTGGCAAGGGGACTAAATACATCAAGTCTACTAGTCTATTATGGGAGCTATAGTATCAACGAGTGAAAATAGACTTTGTATGAATTTCATTGTCTTTGGGTAAATAACTCATGCTAACTGTAAAAGAGTGAGAAGTAACACAATGGAGATGAGATGTGTTTGTGATAAAAATTAGATTTTATTCTCAGTTTATTTACAAAGATTATCGTTAGCTGTCATCACATATGGTAGTTAAAAGTTATTGTATAATGTAGTTGGTTGTTATTGCAGAAGATAGTTTGGTTATTATCATATTTTATAATTGTGGGCATGTCTTCATTGAGACCACCACTGTTGCTGCTTTGTTTAATATCTCTTTGAAAGCTGCTGCTGGCTTCTTATAGTTCAGCTTCTCTTTGAAGTCACTGTTGCTGTAATCCATTTCTTTCTGGTGTAGAGTTATTGTGGCTAATGAGCTGGATTGTAACATTATAGTAAGTAAGTTCAAACTCTAATTGTGCTAATCTGTTGATTTTTGGATAAATACTCTGGGTAAAGGTATAAACATCCTTATCCCTCTCGCTGGCTATGGGTCAAAAAGTACTATTGTTGCACTTTTACAAGGATGGTTTTAGCATTAAATAAGCCATGAAGGTTGATGTGCTATTAAACAAAGAAACAAGACAAGACTATTTCCTTCTGATACCTGGGACAAATTAAGCCTTCTTATATACTGTTAAAGTGGCTTGAATTGGCTCAGAGATTGGCTTAGCTAAAAATCCCATAACAGTTTCTGATTGGTTGGAAAATATCTTTATGTCTCTTTATTTTCATTTTCTCACCTTCATCCTGGAAATGGATTCATTGAGCCAGTCAAAATGTTGGTTCATCTTCGCTATGTGAGTTATGGTTATCAAGGTAAACACTTTCAGTTGCATTATTAAAAGATGTTCCAACAGTTTACAACAAGTCAAAGAATACTTTCTACTACTACCCCAACATGACTATAGTCAGTGATACCGAAGTGTAATGCTTATCATCAGTGGAAATGGACATGGTGATACGAGTTCAAATCCTGGATGAGACTGATTGCATTTCACATAGCACTAATACACTTGGGAAAGGTATGAATCCAATTATTCTCCCTCCAGCTATGGGCAAATAGTAGGACAGACTGGGTTCTTCAGCCTTGGTTAGGCAACTAGTCTAGGAGAAGGAAAAACTCTGAATTCAAACCTGTTAAACTCCGCTTAAAAATTGACCTTGTGTCATATCCTGCCCGATCGGAGGGGTTGGTAAATAGGATAGTCAGTGATACCATGACCAAGAAGCTTTGGAAAATATCTTATCTGAGAGGGAAGCACAAGAAAAAAAAAAAAAAACAATGAAATTTGGAAACATTTTATTTTTTGAGAAAATTCAAGAGGACAAGATTTTAAAGTAAAAGAAATATAAATATGTAGCAGTCCAAAAATATGCACACTCCCTTATATTTTTGCAATTTCATTTTTGGTTACAGATTTTCATTACAGTAAAATTTGATGAGAAGCATTATTTAATGATATCCATTTTGATGGTGTAATGTTCCAATAAAAATTATAAACGGCAGCTGTATGGCCACTTAGCTCCCATCTCAAAAATCATCTATGTGAGACAAACAAGACATGTGGAGCACGACTGGTGAAACAAGTATGAACTCATAAGCAGCATTCTACACAAGGACACGCCAGTGTTGGCCAATAGTGAGAGAAGGAGTCAGTGTTAGCTGACCAGAAAGAATTTATATCCATCAGATCTGTAAAGAAACTGGATACAGTCTATAGAAAACCTAGCAAGGGGTGGATGACAAAAGAGAGAGAGAGAGAGAAAGAGAGTCAGGTCAGGTAAATCTGTGCTCTCAACTCAATGTGATGATGATGATATATATATATATATATATATATATATATATATATTCTAATGTTTACATTTGGCATATATTACTACTACTATTTCTCACAGAATGATATATCACTTACCTGATGAAAACATAATGCCTGTAACCAACATATCCTAAAATAAATCACACAATATTTTAACAGTGTAAGGTTACAGACCTTACACTGTTAAAATATTGTGTAATTTGTAAATTACACTTGTTATCTTTGGTTTAGAAGAAAACTCTTTTTATTAAAAAATCATTAAAGGTGAACTTATTTGTAGTTTGGCTTGGTTTCTTTATCTGATGGTATATCAAACTTCATGGGTTATGTAGTTAATTTATATTTCTTTTTTTTTTATTGCTTATTTACAGAAGTGTAGCAAATTTAATAAAACGAAGGTTGACAACAATACAGCAAGTAATTTTAGTTCTTCCTTCAGACCTTGGGTAGGAACTACGCATGCTTCTTTTACCGTGAGAATAACAAAACACACAGCCACTACCCTATAAACTTGAATGGCAAAACAAGAAAAATATAAGGTGAATGACTACTCACGTTTAAACCAGTTCAGCTGGAGAAAAATTGTGTTTTCAATTCAGCAGCTACTACATCCAAAGATTACCATGAATCCTTCCTCGCTGTCTCTCTATCTTCTCTTCATGTCTTCAACCGAAAAGGAAGAAAACCATGCCCCAAGAAGGCTCATTGCACATGCATCACGAAACTCTCGCACCCTTACGTTTTTTCCAGTGAGATTCCCTCCGAGCATAAACACAGGTTATTTTATGCCAAAGCCATCTTTGTAGAAGAACAGCAGTGATACTATTTGTTGCGTTCTGGTTAGTGAACGCTTGTAATATTAAATAAAGGACAAACCACGATATCAGAGGAAATAGAGATATATTCTCAGGAAAAAGTATATACAATAGAGAGACTATTAGTAGACAAGAACATAGGATTAGTGAATACAGAATAAAGATATAGTCGAACGATAGTATTGGCTTCCGTTATTATGGTAGCAAGTAAGGTGATCTAGTGTGATCTCCAGTCTCCAATGCTCTAATACTATTCCTATAAGAAGCTGCTCTTCACCTTCTAGTCTGCTTGGTATTAGTTGCTACTGCTATATATGGCAGATGGACTTGTTCATTGTGTGGAAAAAGGTGGGTGATACCCAACACTATTGAACCCCATAACTGGAGTATAAGGGGGTTCATACCTCTCCCAAGGGTATTAACCTGAAAGGGAATGTAATAGCATGACTAGAGTTTGAACTTGTTTATTATGATATCACAGTCCAGCACTTTAGCAACGATGCCATGAGTGATTCTGAAATTATGATAAAATTGACATATTAGAAAATTGTGGGGGGGCATCAAGCCCTCACCACCTTGTCATTTAAAACTTCACAAAGTTCCTTGATAACATCATGATTTTGGGGATTTTTAAAAATGAAATTCTGAGAACATAGATTCTTGATAATAGCCAGTGATTGTTGAAAATATTTGAACTACAATTACCATGGGCATGGCAAGTGTTATGCATATCATCATGGGAAATGGACATGACAATCTGAGTTCAATTCCTGGACAAGGCTGTTTGCATTTCACATAGTGCTTAATAGCCTTGAGAAAGGTATGAATCCAATTATTCTTTCTCTAGCTATAGCTACATAGTAGGGCAGACTAAGCCCTTTAACTTTGATATGGCTACCAGTCTAGGAGATTGGCATAATGGTAAGAGTGTTCATCAATGACCCGTGAGACCTGTGTTCAATTCCAGGTCAAGTCATACCAAAGACTCAAAAAATGGTACTTGATGCCTCCTTGCTGAACACTCAGCATTATAAGCTATGGATCAAGGGTAAAGTGGAGCAATCCAGGAAAAGGAGTAGCGCCCTTCCCTACACCTTGGTGTAGTAGCTATCGAAAAGGGAGACTTGGGGTCACCCTCGACTACAGTTGCCAACTTTCCTTACTTATATATATATATATACATCTACAAAAGGTTTTAGAAAGTTTTCATGCAGTTTGTATCTATATTTGTGACATCTTACTTACTGGCAAGAAAAACTGAATGAATAAACTTTGCCTATCATATTTAATAAAATATGTCTGAAAGACAATTTGTTTTATAAATACACACATATAATATATATATATATATATATAGGAGAAAGAGAGAGAGTAGAAATATGAGGTGTCTACTAAAGGAAATATTTGTGAATGGATAGATTATCAGTATAAAATGGACACTTGAAAGTGCTGGTGGTAAACTAGTCCTCGAAGACAAAATCTATTCTCATCTATCTATAAATTTGTTCTATGTGCACACATATCAAGTAAAGATCTAAAAGTGATTCCAGATCTCCAAGAGAGAATTGAAACCTAATCTCACCCTGAGAGACAGGAATACTTATCACTATACTTCTGAGGATTTGGCTGTATAAAGAGTCACTACTCATGATAATGTTCATTAGAAAATTTCAAAATTATTCCTTGCCAGCAGAGAAGTCACCAGTTATTTTTACAATAATGTCTGCTTTAAAACTGATGCAATATTTTTTTGCTTATTAAAACTTCACATATATTTCCTATTAATTCTTCATCCATCATATTCTTGCTTTTACAATTTATTTCTCATTATTATTATTATTATTATTATTATTATTTTACTCCTTTGAGAGTTTTTTTTACACCAGCATAAGTTGATGGTCTTTCACTGGAGTTTGAGTGATTACAAGTCTCCTCAGGTTTCCAGGACTCTTCTCAGTATTCTAGTCAATCTTAACAGTTCTATCGTTTGGATGGTCTGTACTTGTATTCTTATTTCCAATTCTTTCAGTCTCTTTACCAATCCTTCGGTGACTGTACCATGCACACTGATTGTAATTGGTATCACCGTCACTTTCATGTTCCATGATTTTTTCAGTTCCCACTTTTCGCCTTCCTTCAATTTTACTCAGTGGCCAGCCAAGATGGCAAAGTCCTTAATTCGGCAAGTTATCTGTTTTTCGTTGACTATCACTAAGTCTGGTTGTCTGTTATCAAAATCCCAGAGAATCTTATGCATCTTGTTCTCAAGGATGGATTCCCGGTTGTGCATATACCACTTGTTCATGTGGTCAAATTTAAATTTCTGGCACAGTTCCCAGTTGATCACCTTCCTGACCCAGTCATGTCTACTATCAAACTCTCTTCATGCTATTATGCTGCATTCACTTATTATGTGATTGACCATTTCATCTCTGTCACCATATAATCTACATTTGCTATTTTGTTGAGTTTTATCTATTCTTACCTTGATTTAGTTGGTCCTTATGACACTGTTCTGTGCTGCTATCAGTAAAGATCCAGTTTCTCTCTTAAGATTTCCCTTTCTAAGTCATGTTCAAGTTTTCTCATATGGGATGTCATTTTTTTGTTGCTTAAAGTGTTTATAGAGTTGTTTTCCTTCCCATTTTTGTTTTCTGGTTATTTCTGTTTCATTGATGTTTGTGTTGTCTGTATTATTTCTGATGGCTGTAATCAGTCTTCCTCTGCATTTGTTGATGTAATCTTTGAGTCATCGTATCAGTGCATCAACACTATCTTGAATGCTTCTTTTCTTGACACATACAGTCAGTCTGTGTCATCTCTGGGATTTTAGGCCTTATGCATTGTTTTCTTGTTTTTTGGTCCATTTGTTGAAGTTCTTCTCTGGTCTACTTTAAGAATGGTCCCAAGTATCTAACAAGGCGGACAGCTCAGGTATTTATCTCTTTGAAAGATTTCTGCAATGTAGTTTGGTTTTGAGTAGTTTTCTTGTTTTCCTGAGGTATTATTATTTTACTTCTAGTGAGTTTTTCACAACTGTTCTAACTGGTAGTTTTTCACAGGAGTCGGAGTGTTAGCAAATCTCTTCAGGTCTCCAAGACTCTTTTAAGTATCCTAGCTATTTGTTATAGTGTTGTGCTCTGGATTGGTCCAATTCTTCCTCTAACTGCCAGTTCATCCTGTCTCGTTTTCAAGTTTTACAGGATTGTTCCAAGGGATCTAACTATGATTGGTATCACTGTCACCTTCATGTTCCACAACTTTTTCAGTTCTCTAGCAAGATCCAGGAATTTATCCAACGTTTTGTCTTCACTTTTACACTGTAGTTTGCAGGAATGGCAAAATTCACAAGATGTCAAGTTCTTTTTTTCTTGTTAATTAGCAGAATGTCAGATCCTCTTGCCAGGATTGAGTGATCATGTGTATCTCAAAATCTCAGAGAATTTTATGGGTCTTATTTCCTTAGATGGATTCTGGTTTGTGCATATACCATTTGTCAGTATGACCAAATTTTAACCTCTTGCACCATTCCCAGTAAATCACCTTTCCTATCCAGTCATGCCTATTCTTGTATTTCTTTCAGCCAATTTTCTGCACTCGCTTATTATGCAACAAACAGTTTCATCTCTGTCACCATATGACCAACACTTGCTATTCTATTAGTGTTATCAATTTTTAATTTGATATAATTAGTTCTAATGGCATTATTTTGGGCTGCTATCAAAAGAGATTCATTTTCTCTCTTCAGGTTTCCTTTTCTCAGCCATAACCAGGTCATCTCATGTGCAATGTCCTTACTTTGTCATTTGAAGTATCTATACATTTGTTTTTCTTCAGGTTTTTGAGCCTAGTTGGCTGGGACTGTAGAGTACATAGGATCTCTTCAGAGGGGTAAGACCCTCCAAACAAGTGTCCTAGATATGACATTAAAGAATCTGATGTTGAGACTTCAGTAATGCCAGACTTTTGGGGAATGCGGAGTACCCCTTTGATTGCTATTGCCCCCAGGTACACTCTGGCCCAGAGTGGTAGTACCAGAAAGGATTCTATCTACTGGTCAAATACAACTGTTTGACATTTAAACTGTGTGCAAACAAATGACATGCTGAATTGAATGGTTTGAAATTGAACTGTATGATCATTTAACTGTGTGTAAACAAATGTCTGATTAATTGAATTGTTAGTTATACATAGCAATAATTGGAACCATTTAACTTTGTTGACATACTAAATTGAATTGTTAGAAATTGTTGTGGACCAGTAAAAAGTCCAGAAGAAAGACACGAAATTGGGATTATGTGAAACAAGTATATTGAACGGAAGTATAAATACAGCATAGGTAAAAGAGTGTTGAACATCAGTCTGACTACTAAAGCGTTAGGCTGGAGTTAACTCAACGAGATGAATATTCTCCAGGTATTCATAGTAATAGGAAGAGTTCATTATTGTCCGTAAGGTAGGTACCATAACAGAAACAGAACTGTTTGATCCTTTAACTGTGTGTATCTGCAAAATGTGTTTACAAATCAGATATTTGGTATATATGTAAAAACAGGATTTGGCATTAAATAACTAACAATGGTTGATATGCTAAAAAACCAAAGCAAACAAAACAAAACAAAACCAATCATATTTTTGTTTTATAGATTTTGTTTTTTTTTCTGTTTGCTCTCAAGTTATTTATGTTGATATATTGCTGTAATCAGTCTCTCTTAGCTCTTTTTGTATATTCTTTGAGTCTCTGAATTGTAGCCTCAATGCAATCCTCATTGCTCTTGGAGCCTCTTCATTTCTGTGTTTCTCCAAAATCATTTAATTCAAAAAGTATTGAGATTAGGTTCATGATTTTTTTTTTTTTTTCTGTTTGCTCTCAAGTTATTTATGTTGATATATTGCTGTAATCAGTCTCTCTTAGCTCTTTTTGTATATTCTTTGAGTCTCTGAATTGTAGCCTCAATGCAATCCTCATTGCTCGTGGAGCCTCTTCATTTCTGTGTTTCTCCAAAATCATTTAATTCAAAAAGTATTGAGATTAGGTTCATGATTTTGTTTTCCTCGCAAATTGGCATTGACTTATCTCCCCAGCAGTTTAGACATCAACACATTATTTTTATAAAAGTTGCTCAGCAAGGCATGCACCTTCTTTTGAATTTTTGAAAGTGAAAGTTTTAGTCTTGATACTTTTTGAACACACCTTATATATATATATATATATATATATATAAAGTAAAGTTGTCAACTATAGTCAAGGGCAAAGGCTCCCTTTTCAATAGCTACTACACCAAAGTGTTGGGGAGGATGCGACTCCAATCTCTGATTTGCTCCACTTTACTCTTGATCTGTACCTTATAATCCTGAGAATTAAGCAAGGCAGCACCAAGTACCATTTTTTGAGCCTTTGGTATGGTCTCTTGGTGAACACTCTAATTAGGCCAACCTGCTAACCTGCCAGAACTTTGCTTGTATAGCTCTCATTTCTTATCAGATGCCTAACTGTGCTAGTTAGGATCCTATCTATGAATCTAATAGATTTCTTTGAAAATTATTTGTGTTAGATAAGGATACTTGAGACCATAGAACTGTGTGTAAATTATTTGAATTAACAATAATTACTTAAAGCAATAATTTTTTTACTTGAAACTATGTAATTGCAAGCAAAAAAATAAAAAACAGAGAAAGACTTACTTTGGCAAGAATAACATAACAAGTTGACATGCTGTAAAACAAAACAATCAACCAACCATGGATTCTTAGATCACATGGCGAGAGATTTCACAAAAGATTTTCACATACCCATATTTTTTGGAAATCGAGATTTTTTACTGGATTTTTTTTTAAATATAGAAATCTGAGTATTTTGTAATCTTTTGTGAAATCATAATCTTATATTCAACAGCGGACTTTTGGAAATAATTTTTAACAAAGATTTTTATTTTCTCTCTTTTGCTTACAAAGCTTGTTAATAAATGCTGTTGATAGGTTAACTTTTAAGTCCCCACCCCAGTGGGGAAAAAACAAATGTAACAACAACACATTTTTACACCAGGATTTTTATTTAAAATATGCTAATCTCAAAATCAGAGTACTTTGCAATCTTTTGTGCAATCAACTCTGAAATAATCATATTCAGGTGCAATAATAAGTACAGATGTAATAACCAAATATGTTTAGTGAAGACTCAAAAGTTAATGAATATTGATGAGAGGTTAACATTTATGGCTCCCTGGTGGCTATTGTTTGTACTATAAATATAAATAACAACAGCATAATTCTTTCAAGTTTTGATTTTTCAGGAATAGAAGTTTCAACAAGAACATAAATAACCACAGACTAAAATTAACAAAACATATCATGCTAATGTGTCTATTGATTTTTTTAGCAGAAAACCTGGTCTACAGGCCTACATGGGTTCATTAGATCTAATAAAAGATCACAGATTTGAAAAAAAAAATGTCAATAAAACTAACGGTCAACATACATAGCTGGGCTAAAATCTAAACCTTTATTATAGAGTGGTCAACCAGAGGAACACTTCTAACAACTGATATACATTAGTTACTGAAATTCCAGCAGACTACAATAAATATTTCAAATTTTAGTTCATGCTTGGTAAACATATTTAACAAATTAACACAGAGATAAATTGGCCCACTCGGCTGGGGCTGCAGAATACATCAACTGCATCTCTGCAGAGGAGTAAAAATCCCCCAATGAGTGTCTGTTGTATTTTGACCTTCGACCAGGCCAAAAATGCCATTCAGAGTGATGCACCGGAAGGAAGTGACACATTCTAATGGCAGTTATGAGAGGAAATTGCGTGGACAGAAATTGGCTTACAAAATGGGACAAGCTAAAATTCCCATGGTACACTCATAGACTGATGCACCGGAAGAGAGTGACCTGTGAACTGCATGACAGTTATTTCCACTTGATGACGATCAAACATGCCATTCCTAAGATCTAGTAGGCGATTGAGTGGGCGTTGAACTATTATATAACTCAGTCAAGGCAAAAAGTCAGACAGTTGGAGGTTAGACGAGTTAGAAGACCTGATGTGGTAGAGAAAGCCCGGTGGAGGGGGCCCTTGGGCCCTGATGAGTTGGGGTCCAGAGAAGTTGCTGATAAGATGCAGTAAAGAAAGCCATCACCCAGCAGAGAGCTGAGCCCCTGGGCCTCCAGTTGAGCAGCCCTGGAGAACGAGAAAGACACAACGCTGACGACCATAAGAGTGGGGGTCAAAATGTTGCAGTTCTGTTCTGTCTCCAACTCCCTCTCACACGCAAACCTTGAGTAACTCTTTTCGAACCCTTACAATAAAGTGAGAGGTACATATTTTGTTAAAGAAGTCTTCGCTCATCTGTTTAATTATTGTGTCATTATGATTCCGCATGTATATGTAGATGTGATCTGCATATGACTATATAACATGTCCAAGATATGACACTAAACAATCTGATGGTGAGGCTCCAGTGATGCTAGAGCTTTGGGGAATGCAGAGTACCCTTTTTATTCCCAGGTTCACTCTGGCCTGGAGTGGTAGCACCTGTTAGGATCCTATCTATGAGTCAAACAGAACTAAACAGTGTACTCATGCTAAACTGAATTGTTAGAAATAGAACTGTTTTTGACATTTAAACAGTGTACTTATGTTAAACTGAATTGTTTGAAATAGAACTGTTTTGAAATTCAACTGTGTGGAAACAAAAACCTGCACTTATGCTAAACTGAATGTTTGAAATAGAACTGTTTATATGTATAAAAATGGATTTGGCATTAACTAACCTACAATGGTTGATATGCCATAAAACCAAACCAAACCAAACAGAGATTAATATGAAATAATAAAACTGTAATACAAATCAAGTATTATATTAAAACTATATCACACGCCATTTCCAACCGCTAACTTACTGACAGTAAACACTAAGTGGAACATCACAGCACCCAGGCAGCCAAGCAGAAAACTACAGTATGTTGTTTATCTGCACAATTTCATGACTGTGTAATAGATTGTAAATTCATATGAATATAAGCTCTAATGTGTAAGATCAATATGTTTTCAATATGACTGATGTAATTCTAATTACATAGAAAACTTATCTACATGTAGCCTACTGTATGTTTGTGGGACAAATTATACAGTAGATTTAGATCTAACCCTGAATTGTGAGTAAAAAAATTTGAGGTCAGCTTATATGCTATATGTATAACTGTGCTAGTTAGGGTCCTATCAATGGGTCAAATAGATTTGTTTGAAAATTATTTGTGTTAGATAGGAATACTTGAAATCATAGAACTGTTTACTAATTATTTGAATTAAGAACACTTACTTAAAGCAATATTTTTTTTACTTGAAACTATGTACTCTGCAATTTAGGGTACATATTTATTGAATTGTGCCTTATTTAAAAATCATCAACAATATGAATTCTTAGATGACATTTAATTTTAAATATCTGGTTGAGGAGAGGAATATCAAGAACCACATTTTTTTAAAATCTAGTTTTTGGCTTTTAACAGGGTTTTTTTATTTGAAATCTTTTCTGCAAACAATCCTAGACTAATCATATTCAGATGTAACACCAGATTATTTTTATTGGAAACTAAAAGAGTTAATAAACATTATGAGAGAATAGTATTTATGGCTCCCTGGTGGCTATTGTTTACACTATAAATGTAAAGAACAATATCATAATTTTTTTCAAGTATTGATTTTCTAAAGTTAGAAATGTCAACAATAATATAAATAAGCACAGACTAAAATTAACAATTATACGAAGACATTCAATAAATAAGGAGAAATATTGCTTAAGGAGTTGGCAATAGGATAAAGTATTTACAGTTGCACCTTTTTCAAGGAAATCAAAAATAATGGTTCCTTTCACGTCTCCATATTTACCAACCACTCCGCTTGGGCAGGATATGACACAAGGTCAATTTTTTTAAGTGGAGTTTAACAGGTTTGAATTTAGAGTTTTCCTTCTCCTAGACCAATTGCCTCATCAAGGCTGAAGAACCTAGTCTGTCCTACTATTTACCCATAGCTGGAGGGAGAATAATTGGATTCCTTTCATGTCTCAGAACACTACCAGTACCACCTTCTTTATTGACTATTGTGCCCATAACTTTTGCTTTACCAAAGAGTGCATATGTTCCCCCCACTCTGGACTGTCTTTTTGACTAAAGCTCATTGTGGCAACCCATGTTTGGCTAATTTATCAAACATTTTTTGACTAAAATATGCTTTTCCGTACACATCACAAATTCTTCCGTAAATTTCACATGGTCTGCACATCTCAGCCACCAAAACTTTCATGAGAGATCTCTGTTTTTTGATTTCCTACCATTTCAAATAGCCTCAAAAGAAATATTTTTGTGAGATTGAAATGATTTTTAAAATAAACCAATTCCAAACAATTTAGAGTTAACATTTAGAGGAAAAAATTCTTTTATCTTTTTTTAAAAAAAAAAATTCCCTTTATTTATTGAATGACCTTTGTAGGTCTCTTCTTAGTCAAAAAATTCCTCTTGTTTATTCAATGAAATTTGTATATATAATTGGTCTCTCCTCAGTCAAAATAATTTCCTTTATTTATTGAATGACCTTAGCTAATGTTTATTTGAACTTTTTTAGTTGGATACCCAACCTACAGGTAGGATTTTAAGCTGACTCCAGTGGAAAGCCTAGGTTTGGTAATAACATCATTTGTATTCTAATGAAGCTAGACCCTAGTGAAACATGTCAATCTAATTGTCTTTCTCATATACATAGTGCATACCAAAATGTGATGAATTATCTAATCAATCAGATATCAATGATATTGTTTTTTCAGTATTGTAAGAAATTTATAGTAGATTTATAGATTATAGATTAAAGCATTGTATCTGTTTGGTGAAGTGAGCCTGGTTCTGAAAATCAAACCCAGTAGCACCCCCCCATTTCACCAAAGGTTGTGCATTCGAGTAGTCTGATGCCTAAACAGTATTTGATTGCAGGGTTGAAGTCTATTTTTGGCTTTGCTCTTCTATACACACGAGTTCCGTCATTAAACTGACAGTGTATTGCATACTACATTCAAAAAGATATAGTTGAAAACAGTATTAAAACATTTGGAAAAGTATATCATTACAATTATTTGGGTACATGTTATATATACAGGGAAGAACAACAATGCTGATGTATAAAAATATAATTTGCCTCTTTTCTTTTCCTTTTATCCAGAAATGTATGAAGTGGTACAGTGAGGGAGAGAATTAAAGAAGGCTGAGATATATACACAGAGCAAGAAATTAATCTTCAGTGAACTGTGTCTTCTTCATAAGACTGGTACAGGGCCATCTCAAGGCACCAAATCATCTTAATTTCTATTCACTTCTTGACTTTCATGAGTCTCATACAGGGCTACTTCAAAGCTTTAAATTATCTTCTTTCTACTCGCTTCTCTACTTTCGCAAGTCTCATCTGGGCCATATCAAGGCACCCAATCATCTTAGATCTTCTCTATTTTGCAAGTCTCATCAGCTCAGGCTTTTCTCTACCTCTCAGTCCTGGGCAGTCTAGTGCAAAGTCACCACCTCGAGTAGTATAACATCTAGGAGGTCTTCTGTTGGTCTTCTTCGTTCTCTCAGGTCATCTCTCCTGGGGTTGAAATCTTCCCGGTTCATATAATTTTCCAGATGCCCACACAGTTCTTGTGGTCATACCTTCCACCTATATATATATTTACCAACCCCTCCGCTCGGGCAGGATATGACACAAGGTCAATTTTTAAGAGGAATTTAACAGGTTTGAATTCAGAGTTTTCCTTCTCCTAGACCAATTGCCTCACCAAGGCTGAAAAACCTAGTCTGTTCTACTATTTACCCATAGCTGGAGGGAGAATAATTGGATTCATACCTTTCCCAAGGGTATTAGTGAAATGTGAAATGCAATCAGTCTCATCCTGGATTTGAACTCGTGTCACCGTGTCCATTTCCTACGACGATAACCATTACACCACAGGCACCTCCACCTATATGTTGCATATAGATATGCCTCCTGTCTAGCATGCCACCCACACAACTTATGCAGCACTTTTGCGGGGGAAGTGGTTGCATTATGTCTTTAAGGAAATGGTCTATTTCTGATTATGCCACCCATGCAATTTACGTGGGCATGTCAAAAGGGGTCTTCTGGTCAGTGTTCAGCATATACACTCAATACAATATATAGGTATTTACTAAGTTTAACCATAGTCTGGAACAAAACTAGAAGTAAAGTGTCATCCAGAAAGTATCAAACTCATTATATGGTCGTAGTGGTCAACAAGAAGAACTCACAGTTAATTGGCATAATGGTTAGAGTGTCACCAATGGTCTGGGAGATCTGGGATCAATTGTAGGTTGAGTCATTACAAAGACTCAAAAAATGGTACTTGATGCCTCCTTACTTAACACTCAGCATTATAAGGTACATATCAAGGGTAAGTAGAATAATTCAAGGAAAGGAGTCACACCCTTCTTTACATCTTGATGTAGTAGTTATTGAAAAGGGAGCCTTCTGGTTGCCATTGACAACAGTCGTCCAACTTACTTACATAACTATATAACATACCCCTCTGCTACTGGCAGTATGTGACACAAGGTTAATTTTTCTGCAGAGTTGAATTCAGTCTTCTTTCTCCCAGACTGATGGCTATACCAAGGCTAAAGAATCTAGTCTTCTCTACTATTTCCCATAGCTGAGAAGAAAAGCGATTGGTTCATGCCTTCAAAATGGCATGAGTGTGGAGTGAAATACAAACAGCTTTGTCCAGGATTGGAACTCAGTTCATCAAATCCATTTCCTAAGATTATAACTGTTGCATGATATATCTCGACATATAATATACATCACCCTTTTATATATATTATCATCATCATCATCAATTTGTGCTGACAGCACATATTCCCTTGGGGAGAGTACTTGTGGCATAATGGTTAACATGCTGGATGAGTTTGAATTCTAGTCACACTATTCTGTTCACTTTTGGACAAATAACTTTGGAGAAGGTATGAACCGCCTTATTCCCCCAGTTATGCATTAAATAGTATGACTAATGTCCTACTAAGATAGATTTGGCATTAAATAACCCACAAAGGTTGATATGCAGTTAAACGAAGGAACCAAATTGTTATGGTACTTACCTTACCGACTATAATGAACTCTTCCTATTACTGTGAATACCAGAAGAATATTCATCCCAATGTGAAGTTAACTCCAGCCTAACACTTTGACAGCCAGACTGACGTTCAACACTCTTTTAGCTATGCTGTATCTATACTTTTGTTCAATATACTTGTTTCACATAATCCCGAGTTCATGTCTTTCTTCCGGACCTTTTACTGGTCCACAACACAAGCAAAACCAAACAGATTCCCTTGAATCTACTTTGCCCTTCGTCCCTATCAGCCATTGCTCCTGGTTGGTCCTCTCGACAGCATCCAGGGTCCACACAGAGTTGATGGAAGTAAGTTTTTCTTAGTTGGCCTATACTGATGTGTCCATGTGTTGGAGTACACAGAAGTACGTTACTTATGAGTTTATCCCTGCTTCTCCAGCAGTGGCTGACATGTCTTGTTTGTGTAATTTGGATGATTTGTAAGATGGGAGAAAAGTGGTCGTATAGCTGCAGTTTTGTGGGAATGCTGCTTTTAGGACTTGTTCAAAATTGCATGCAGCATCCTTGTGTTGTTCCCATCTAGCTTTTTCTCCTGGTATTTCATTAAAGTCCAGGTGGTGGAGCCATGCAATAATACTGAAGCTTTAAAATAATGATAATAAAATAAGAAATAAAAACTAAAAAAAAAGGTCAGAATACTTTATAAGTAAAGAAATATACAATAAATATCAAATATGAAAATTTAACTAGTTTTTCTACAACTCAAGTTTCATAAATACCAATCCTCATGTAGGCAGCAAAATGAAATAAATAAGGAAGCAATTATTTTTCCGTTTAAATATTTTTATTTAAATATTTTACTGTTATCAGTAAAATATTCAAAAGGGAAAATAATCAAACAAAAAATATTCAAAAAGCAAAATATTTAGCTGAGAAAATAATCACTTCCTTATTTATTTCATTTTGTTGCCTACCTGAGGATAGGCATTTATGAAACTCAAGTAGTTGGAAAACTTAGTGAGTTTTTATATTTAATATTTATAGTGCACATATATATATATATATATATATATGTGCACTATAAATATATATATATATATATATCGGGCCATTGGCCTAATGAGTAGAGTATTCACCAATGGTTTGGGAGACCAAAGACTCAAAAAATGGTATTTGATGCCAGCTTGCTTAACACTCAGCATTATAAGGTAAGGATCAAAGGAAAAGTGGAGTAATCCAGGGAATGGAGTAGCATCATACCCTACACCTCGGTGTAGTAGCTATTGAAAAAGGGAGCCTTGTGGTCACCCTTGATAAAGGTTACCAACTTTTAAGTATATATATATGTATATATATGCACAATAAATAAATATATATATCCCTATTCTGTTAGTACCACTTGCTTTAAATCCTGACCACTGACAATCAGGAATAAATACATCTGCTGAATACTTTATTAATTGTCTCATATATATATATATATATATATATATTTGACAATCTTCAGTTAACACAGATTTTTTTTAGCTCTTGATGTTTTTTTTTTAAAGCAATATCTTTTAATTTGGGAAATTATTACATTCTTTTTCTAATGACTTGGGGTGGTAAGTCATAGGAAAATTCTTTTTTTAATTTATTATGAAGAAATACTATTCCTATTTGTCTTATTATTTTTGTTCATCTATCTATCTATCTATCTAATGTAAAGTTTTCTATCAATCCTTCATTAATATAACTCTGATGAAAAAACATAGAAAAGAAATGTTTTTAAAGCTTGTTAAGTTTTCAGAGATGCATGTTTTTATGCATATAAGTTAACTAGAAAAACTGAAGAAAAAAATTCCTGGTCATTACTCAGATTTGTGCATATATATATATATATATATATATGTGTGTGTGTGTGTGTGAACTATATATATATATATATATATATATATATGTTAAAAAGATAAATTTGAAGTGACTCTGACAGTATGATCCAACTTTCCACATATTTCTATCATATATATATATATATATGTATATATATATATATATGATTTAAATTTCGTCGAAAACGAGGAATGATTCAAAATCTCTTGATGAACTAACGGAACATGGATTCTGTACAATGTTTCTAATGTCAGGGGACGTATTTTAAAGAAACGATCGCTGATTCATTGATCAAACGGCCAATTTTTCTTGTCATAAAAAGCCAACTTTTCTTGTTATACAACTTTTCCAAATTTTTAAACTTTTTATACATCCATCTATACTTAACATCACTAATATAACCCCTCATAGTCCTGATGATGGTTCAGCAGAACCGAAACGCTATAGTGTCGACTTTGTTTCCCAATAAATCTCCCCTTTCTATTTGGATTACTTGTTGTCAGTTTTTCTTCACAAACTGTCGGATTACCATCCATTATTTTCTTCCATATAAATATATATACAAAATACATGTGTACATACTATATGTGCATATGCACATAAACTACATATATAAAAAAATGTGACATAGTTGTCATTCAGTAAACTTTGCTTACTTTAACACACACCTTGCTTATAGACAATTTGGTGATCATGATCTAAAAAATTCTTGTCTATGATCATTAATCAGATATATATATATATATATATATATATATATATATATATATGAAATATTTATATAACCAATTATGTCAGTGTCAGGATTTGTTAAGCAACTATATGAAAACTTTCTCTCCATCACTCCCCATTTATATGTATATATTGATAGATTAATTGTTTTTGATAAAGAGAAAAAAAGAAACAATCAGTACAGCTATATTTCAACATTGATTGCAACTGAATGTTCTCTATATAGACAAGGTATTTATTTTTCTTTTCATGACTCAATGATTTTGTCAATACTCATTGGTTAACTTCAGTCATTTTCCTGCATTAGCAAATAATATTTTTGATAGTAGAGAAAAATTTAATATTTTAATACAAAATTTTGCAAGTTTGGGCCAAAAATTTATTTTGGCAAGCTGTGTCACACAATCCATTTATGTGTTCAGGTACCAATGAGACAAGAGCATCAATCGTGATGGCAACTACATGGAAAAGTTGCATAGTAGTTCTGGTAACATATGTACAATATTTTATTTTTGTACTAATAAACATACTGAATTAGAACATGATGGTATCTATCTCAGTTTTTTAATCATATATATATAGACACACACACACACACATATATATATATTTCCCTCTATATTAATCTCAATTTTTAATTATAGGTCTCTCTATTTGTATATATCCATTCAGCTAAAAGTGGGCTACATAGTTTATATGATGATGTCATATCTGCTGTTGATGGCTTTTTTGACCCATAAGATCCAAGCACAGCAACATCAATGAAAGCAGTGTGTGAACCACAAGGGTGACAATGTCAATAAAATAAACCTCATTTAATCACATTCCATGAGATTATGTTGGTCAGCCTATGATCATTTTGGCCGACGCTCATTATATATATATATATATATATTTCAGTCATTTAATTATTTATATCTATGTCTGTCTTGCTATCTATCAATCACAATTTTTTAAATTATCCATCTATCTATCATAATGTGTTCTTCGCATACAATAAGGAACAACAATACACTGTAGTAAATCACACTTTTCTGCTTGACTTTGAACTGTGCCAGACTGGAGACCTATTTACGTGGTATTTGTCATATGTTCCACCAACTGGTCGAGTGCAGCACAAAGCCTTTTAAGGTGGTTCCAGGCACAGGGCCATAGCCCAAACACCCCTGGCGGTTCCAAAAATACCTCTGGCCCCGTCGGCATTTCCCTAAAAAGGAGCACCTCAAGCACCAGCGGTTAAAACTAGCCGTTCCGAGGAGAGTTAGAGCCTGGGACGACGGCCTCCTGAGACCCAAGGAGAGCCAGTCTTAGCAAGCGTGACATGAATGCCAGCTTCCCGGAACCTATGTCAGGTGGCCTCAACTGACTGCCACCGAGGCCAAGACACACTCGATCTGATCCATGTTCCGAGTCACACATCCTGTCGAAATGCGGTCCGTACAGCAGCGCACCTGGATAACTCTCTGAGCGCGCTAAATGGAGTCAAATGTCCATTTTATATTGAGGGTGGCCGAGTCAACCTCAACATCTCCCCCTGTTAGTCAAACACCCGGTGGCTGTAATAGGAACTTCTCACGCAGCTACTCTAACGATTCCTATAGAGGCCTTGTATCTCAATAAAACTGAAAGAGAATTTTGTGGTAAATAAACACAGCTACTCTAACGATACTATTGAGTCATACTTCCCCGGCCTTTTGGCTGGGTCGTCTGGCATTCGTGTCGGAGGGGTATCGAAACCAATGGCAGATTCGAGGCCGAAAGGCCCCCAACTTCGGTTGGGCCTCCCTCGGGCAGACGAGCTGCTTTTCTGTCCCCACCCTGCACTCCTTGTATAGCACTAGACCTCATGGTCTAGTTCAAGCTATATTCTGGCATACGTGCCCGGATCTAGATTTAGGTCCGTGATACTGCTTGACTCATTAGAGCCACATTGCACTTAGTGGGTCAATGACTAGCTGTGAAATCGAACGCGACTGCGCGTGAAGAAGAAGTGCGAAGGTTCCCCGATCGGTACATTGTGTCTGTCCAGACCGCGGACGGGCGACTGCTGCATTCGAGTCGTGAGATGCGTGATGCCTTTCGGACGCACTTATGTACCATAACCCTCAGGCAGTGGTGCAGGTGAACGGAAGGCGTTCGAGGGTATTCGTGATCGAGCGTTCGGTCCGGCAGGGCTGCCCCCTGTCTCCTCTTCTCTATGTCCTCGCGTTGGAGCCCCTCCTGCGCAGGCTTAGGGATGAGAGGACAAGTCTGTCCCTACGCGGTGTCCCCTTTGCTGGCCCTCTTTCGGCAAGGGTTTCCGCGTTCGCTGATGACATCACAGTGTTTGTATCCCGCCGTCTGGATATAAAGGCTGTGAAAGAGGCGGTTGTCGAGTACGAGCGGATCGCAGGAGCCAAGGTCAATTTTGACAAAAGCGAAGGTTTGCGGCTCGGTGCTTGGAGGGGTAGCAATACTCTTCCAGGGCCCTTCCGCTGGAGTGACGGACCCATCCGCATCCTCGGGGTGTTGTTCGGGCCCGACCTCCAACTGGAGCGAAATTGGTCGGAAGTACAAGCTAAGGTGAATGCTCAGGTGGGAATCTGGCTTTCAAGGAGGTTGTCCTTAAAGGGCAGGGCGGAGGCGTGCGCCACGTACGTCTTCCCTCTGATCCTTTACCGATTGGCTGTACTTCCTCTGCCTAAGGCACGTCGGTTGGCACTACAACAATCCCTCTCCAGATTGCTCTGGGGAGGTGCAAGGCCGATGGTCCGTAGGCAGGTCTATATCCAACGTACACGCAAAGGGGGTCTGGGTATGCCTGATCTGGAGAGCCACTGGCTTGCTGAAAGACTTGCATACCTCGGCCGGTCCTTGACGGGGGACTCAGTGTGGAGACGAAAGGCGAGTCGGACTTTTCCTCGCCTCCAGTCAGACCCAAAGGCCAAAGTTCGACGTAGGTCTTTGGGCGAAGCACTGTTTGTCCGCGAGTGCCGAAAGGCCCTTCGTAACCTTCTTGGGTCCAGTGACCTTTCACGGCCTCGGAAAGGGCTATATCGGGAGTTAGTGGAGGGTTCCGCTTCTGATCCTCTTAGCGAGCGGCGAGGCTGGACGGCGGAGGAGATCCGCTCTCACTGGAATTGGGCGCCAGGATCGAGCTTCTTGAACAACTCCGAGTTCTCGCTCACCTGGCGACTTGTACGGAATGCGTTACCCCTTCTCGGCTTGAACTACAAGGCGGGCCTGGCAGACATGCCTGATTGTCCTCGCTGCGCCAGTGGATTAGAAGAAACGGCTGAGCACGCCTTCTACTACTGCGAGCGAGTTCGCCCGTTTTGGGATCAAGTCGGGGAGTGGACGGCCCGCATCGAACCCAAGCAGCTCGTGCTGCTCGACGTTGGTTACGTCGTGGACAACGTTCTTCCTCCGTTTCAGGGTGAGAAGCGTGTGGTGTTTCTCGCGATCCTAGCTGTAGCTCGAATGGTGATTTGGATCACGCGAAAGAAGGGATTGTATGAAGATGCAAACTTTTCTCATCGTGATCTGGTTTTGTATTTTCGGCATCAGCTGAGGGTCAAAATCAGATGCGATAGAAAACGCTTGGATCGCATAACATTCAACAGAAGGTGGGTGAATGCAGCGAAGCTTGGTCGTAAGAAAGGGGGCAACGTTGGAGTCATCCTTCCCTCCTCTGCCTGCCCATGGCGTCTACGGTACGGGTCCTTCGGGACCCCACCCCCGGTAAGTAGGCCGAGCTTTTTTTCCCTTGTAACCTAGTTAGCAGTATGTTGTCAGTCATTATCCCCGTCATCTAGTCATTAGTATCCAAGATCTTCCCCATCCCCATTATTTTTGTACCCTAACCCGTATCCCAGTCCGCATTTACTGAAGATCTTGAACATTCATATGTATAAAAACCATATTACCTTCTTGTATAGACCCATACCACGCCCGACCCTTTATTTCTTTTCTCCCCTATAGATTAGGACCCCAGTCCCACCTAGGGAAGGTCCGACTTGTTTCCGGTTCTTTCGCCCCAGAAAACAGTCGGCCTCCAATTTTATAGACGGAGGGATGGGAGGGCAACCAAACGGGGGATTTTCCTTTGTTTCTTTGTTTTTGTATATATTTCGGGGTTTTTCTCCCATCCCCATCATATGAATTCATTTGTAAAAATCACAAGTTGTAAATAAAATCATTCGTCACTTCCGGGCTTTTAAGTAGGTCTTTCTTCATAGAGCAAATGTGGTATTTTGGTGGTAGCAGCGCGTATGGCGATGAATGAATGGTTATATATTGTATTGTTGAATGGGTCGGCGATTGTGGCTAGCTAGGTTCCCCTTAGAAATTTTACGTAAAGCAAGACCACTCCTTTCCCCTCCCCCAAAACTCTAAGGCCTTGTGCCTTCATTATTTTCACAATAATGAAATAAAGAGAGTTCACTATTCCTGCAGACGGCGTTACACCTTACGACTGAGACTACAACGGTAGCAGAAAGAGTCAGCATCCACGAGCCAACACATTACGATTCTTTCACCTCCGTATCCAAGAATATATTAACTCCCGCGCTCACACGAGAACACTTAGTACATCTTTTTGTAATTATTATCGTTGAATGTTAATTCTTTAACATATTTTCCTGACTCTGTTCTGTCAATGAATTCATTTATTTACACTCGTACATTTGAACTCTCAAACATAAAATACTGACTTTTCAAAATTTTTAATTTTGAATTATAAAATCTTTATTATTCACAACACCATTATTTTCTCCCCTTTTTGTACTCTTATCTGCTTGTCTAACCCTACCAACCCCATAGATCCTGATTGATTCTTTTCATTTTTTGTATTTTCATTATGGCCATTTGAATACCTAGTATTTCTTATACAGTTCTCCTTAACATTTCTTTTTTTTCTGATATTCCTGATGTCTTTGCCCCCCCCTTCTCACACACAATACCAAACAGACGGATCTGTTAGGGAACCAGAAAGTAATCCCCCTCCTAAAAGTTGCTGCTGAAATTTTAGTCATAGTAAACACACAGGAATTGCATTTTTTTTCTTAGTAGGGGAGGGAGTAGGATAAATATTTTTCCAAAAATGAAGTGAAGACGAGCATTTTTCTTTTGAAGGGTGATCCATACTGAGCAATAGAATTTTTTTTCTCTTAAAAATATGGGGGCTTAGAAATAAAGACATAAGTTTTAAGGTGAATCTACTCGTCTTTAAAAAAATATATAATCACTTTCTTTTTTTTTTTTTTTAATTTTATTATCGTAGTTGTTGCTTTTTTCCTCGTGTCGACATTTTCTTTCATGTTCTTTACTACAGAAAATTCTGGAGAGAATTTGTGAACGATTAGTCGTCTGATGCAACTTCGTCTGGCAGAAGATTTGTCATGAGTTTGGACACAGTAATAGTGGAATGAGCGGTTCCAATAGCAATATCCACATTTGGCTGAGGCTCTACCATTTTTTCTTGTCTTCTTACACAACACGCATTTCAATTTCTTAGCTTTGTTTCTTACATGTAAAGACCCCTTTGTTTTAATGCATTTTCCGAGTTCCCTAGTAAATAAATCTTGGTACTTCTGTTTCATTTTCGTTTTTAAAATCTCAACATTCTAATCTGCAAATTTTATTGACAAATGGAATCAATGGATTCATCCAATAAGTCAAAAAGTTGTAACCAGTCACCCTCCCCTCATAAATTCTGAGGCAGAACTTGAACAGTGTGGGCTTTTACTTTACCAGTTTTACTCCGAAAGGAGACGTCGCAATTAATTACGTCTTCTACTTTAAGTTTTGAACCAGAAACACCACGAGCCTCATGCTAATTCTTTTCGATTTTAGGTTTACTTTTTTTTTTCCAGGTTTCTTTTGAAATTATTGTTAAGTCCGAGCCAGTATCAAGTTTTAATCTTACTGGTATTCTCTTCATGTATACTTGAACGAATTTCCTGTTTGACGAATTTTTCTTCCTTCTGGTTGCTAATACGTCATTCACCGACTCATTCTCAGTGATACGCTTATTTCTCCTATTACGACCCCCCCACACACACTTGGAGAATTTTTTTTTTGTGTGTGTCCGTACCTTTTACAATGAAAACCATTTCTTAAATGGTCAGTTCATTCAGAAATGCCGGCCACCGCATACGTAACAAGGATTTGGAGGGGGGTCGTTAGTGGGCATTTTCTGTACTGCTTGACTTTCCATTTTTACTTCGGTTTCTTCTATTTGGGTCGAATCATGTTTTCGATTTATAATCCTCTGGCATTCTTTGGACGTAGAATGTAGGGTTATATCCAGGTCCTGTTCCAGTTTTGCCAAAATTTTTTGCTGGTATTTCTTACTCCTTAGGTGACTTCCTAAAGATTAAGTATTTAAACTTATCTTCCGTCGAAGTTTTCAATTGATACCATCCACATTCTTGATTTACTATTCCAGCATATGCAGAAAAGTCATCTTTCGCGTTCTTAGCTAGGTTAAGAACTTGATACTTTGTGGGAAAGAGACACTTTTTTCTCTGAATATGGTTCCGACGGTCGACGAGGCAGGGCGTAATTACAGTATTTTTGGTGTTCAACTGTTCCTAATTTTCTCAATAGAAGTCTGATTTTGTTCTTGTCTGACCATATCGCATATTTTTTCTCGAAAATGTCCTGAAACCGTCGGAAATACGCCTCAAAGGTAAGGCTATCCTGCTCGTCATACTTGAATTCCGATATCGACTCGGCGATGAATTCCGGTGTGAACGGAAAATCTCCAATGTTACTTCTCCGTTTTAACTCTAGTAATAATTCCAACAATCGTGATTATTGTTGGAGCTGCTGGAGTTGCAATTGTTGTTGTCGTTGAAGTAGTAGTTTCAACTCCTCCATTTTGGTAAAATGACGGTTACCAAACAAAAATTTTCCTTTTAACTATGCCACCAGTTCAAAGTAGTCCTCGGCGCCACTGTTGTAACGCGTTCTTCACGTACAATAAAGAAAAATAATACGTCGTCGTAAATAACTCTTTACTGCTCGATTTTGAGCTGTGCCAGACTGGATAACTCTCTCCGCGGTATCTGTCATATGTCCTACCAAACAGAAGAGTGTGGCACAGGGCCTCTTTTAAGGTGGGTCCGGGCGCAGAGTCGTTGCTCAGACACGCCCGGTGGCTCCAAAAATGCCTCGGGCCCGATTGGCATTCCACTAAAAAGAACGCTTCAGGCGCCAGACGATTAACCTATCCCCTTCGGAGACGATAAACCTATCCCTGGGAGACGGCCCTCTGAGGCTCCAGGAGAGCCAGTCTTAGCGCACGCGACATGAATGCCGACTTCCCAGTACCTGTGTCAGTCGGCTTCGACTGACTACCACCAAAGCCAAAACACAGCCGACCCGATCCTTGTATAGAGACACACGGCTAGTCGAAGTGCGTCCTGACCCAGTGGTCTACGGAACAGCAGAGCTGGATAACTCTCTGCGCTCGCCGAACGTGGTAAGGAGTCCACCTCAACACTATCTCAGTTCTTTGTTATCTATCTATCTTGAACCTAACTTTTTGGATATCCCTCGTATTTATGTCTTTGTCTCCGTGTCTCTCTCCCTCTCTCTTCTCCCTTGTCTCTCCTTCTCTCGTCTCTCTCTCTCTCTCTCTCTTGTCTTTCAGCTCTCTCTCTCTTCTCTCTTGTCTTTCGCCCCCCCCCCTCCGAAAACTGGCTAAATGAATGCATCTTGGTTCCAATTTTGATAACTGACAGAATTCCAAAGTGGATAAACAGTAGCAAAACAATCTTGAAAATTTGGAAAGTTTCACGAATTGCCTAATTATCTTTGTGTGAACATTTCTTATTAGTAAACAACCGTCGACTAAATGGCTCACTAAAATAGCAAAAATTACTTCCTCTTTCATTAGCTGAACTGACTGCAACCGCAATGAACCAACATAATTTTATCTTTTGAAGAAAAAAAAAACAATAAGAAAAATAATTTTGAGAAAGTTTTGCTTCTTATGATTCTGATATATTAATAAATAAAATTATTAAAAAACATCATCAAAAAATTATCCCCGACCAAAAAATCAGCTAGGTTTGTTTGGTCAATCAGAGATCAATATTTCATTTCCAAACAAGAAAAATGGCTGCTTTTGTTATTTTGAAAATTATTCACATCATTTTTAGAATATCTGATTGATGATATTGATCACTCACAAGTATTTTTCCATTGATATATTTGTGAGACTATTACATATAGTAAGCTCTTTGAGATGTACTAGATGACCTGTAAACTAGTTTTGTTCTCATAGTGACAATAATCCATGATGATATTGATGCTTCTGTTTACGAAGGAGTGAAGAATTCTTATTAGCATTTAGTAGATCCTAAAATCTTTTTGAAGTTAAAATTAATCAGAAAGTTCTCATTTGTAAAAAAATCAAATAAAATTGGTATCAGTAAACGGGAAAGTTTAAATTAATCCAAAACTTGTTTTCTGCACTTCCGCTCTCATAGATAGGTCTAATTCACTCGGGGAAACAAATTTTTAAAAGCCTAGGGTGGCCCACTCAGCCATCAAAGGTGCACACAAAATTTTTAATGGCTTTTTTTCACCATAAAATTAGATAGAGGGATAAAATAACTCAATTATATATCATGTACCACAGGGTCTTATAGATTCCTTGACTAAATTGCTTCAAAGTACATTTTTTTTCCGATAAATTTAAACTGTTGATTTTATCGTTCCTGGTAGAAAAGGAGGCATTCATTACAATGCTACCAAAGAAATTGGGCAATTTAAAGAATTGACAGAGGAATAAAGCTTTAAACATCCCTGATGTAATGCTTAAAACATGACATGCTACTTTTTTTTTTTTTTTGAGAAAATTTATGTTGATTTTATTGACGTTTCTTGCAGAATAGTTTCCATACTTTACAATGATACCAAAGAGAGTTAGTAATTTGAAGAATTGAGAGAGAAATAAGGCTTTTAAACGTCCCTGATGTGTTATCAAAAACATTCTTAACATAGTATAATTTTTCGACAAAAGTTGAGTAGTCTCGTCTTTTCTGGGAGAATTCTATGTATAGATTAAAATGCCACAGTGAGATGATATCAGTTAACTTTCTATTTGAAGTGCAATTTCAAAATGTTATTTCAGTATGCATCCCCAAAAATGTGCATGATTGGAAAGGAAAATTTCTAAAGTTCTTGTAGAATACATTTTTGTTCAACAAATAGTTTTTAAGGTTTTTTTTCCTGGGTAGTTCCAAGTACTTCTATAAGAAGATATATATACGGGTATGTTAAAAAAGTATTGAGACTGAAGCTGTATTTAGCAATACAAATATTAGCTATGAATGTTTTCTTCAAAATGTTCATTCAATTATTGGTACTGAACACGCATATTCCAGCAAAAAATTTTATTAATCAAAGAATCTCTGAAACTCCGCTTTTGACATAATGTAAAGCTGAGCTGTCATCTCTTTTGATGTCTTTTATCTCCTTTAACTTTACCAAGAAGATGAATTTTTCTTTTAAGAAACCAGAAAGTCACACAGAACTAGGTTTAGTGGATATAGGTGTTGCACTTTCACAATCTTGTGTTTGCCAAAAACTACTTATCAAAAAAAAATTGGTACTAACTTATCAAGACAGTCATCTAAATAACTAGTTTTCATCTCTTTATTATATAAGCTGGCTAGCTGTGCACTTATCTTTATTTAGATTTGAATTTTTAAAACAAAGAAATTATATATATATTACATGGTAGTGTCAGTGACCCTGGGTTTCATGCATTTTGCAATCGTTATATATATATATATATATATATATATAACATTACAGTAGTATATGGTAGTCACTATCTCTCTTGGTGGGTTTGTGACTGACCAAATGCGGTATAATTTGGAGAGTACTCAATATCTAAGATAGAGCTATTATATAATAATAATAATAATAATAGATAAATGTATATAGTTTTTATATATATTAATCTAATAGCATGGGCGCTTATCTACGACCACAGGTTTCATGCTGTCTAATTACGACAATCATCAAGCCGAGAAATCTTTCTCGGCCTGATGTTTAACTTTTAAAGTCGGCCGGAAACCCACAAACAAAAACGATTACATACATTTCTACTCTCATCACAACAACAAAATCAAAACAGGCCTCATAAAAGACTTTTACCGAAGAGCAATCAGAATATGTAGTCCACAATACCTTAATGAAGAATTTGAATACATCGAAATTCCCTCAAAAGCCTAAAATAACAAAAAAATTTTCATATTAAATGCTTGAAAAAAGCTCTTATGATATACTCATCAAATAAACCAAAGAAAATCAACCACACTTTTCCCATCACCTATAGACAGATCTCTCTACCCACAAACACACATAACCTAACACTCTACGACAAAATAACCAAGTTAGGAATACCGATCATACAAATCACATCACAAACTATTAAAAACCTCACAAACATCTCAAAACGGACCTACAACGAAACCACCTCTCACGCAGGCATATACTCTATCCCATGCAAAGATTGCAACAAACATTACCCTAAGAAATCTAGAAAAAAGAATTAACGGACACAAACGATCAATTAAAACAAACGACGATTGGAACGCCCTTTTCTCCCACATGACACATTCAGTTTTCCCAAGCCACCCTAATCAAACCCATACACTGCAAAAAATCCCAAAGACTACTAGAATCTGCTGTCATTTCCAAAACAAACAATATAAAACAACGTCCAGATTTTTACCAAATCTCACCATACCTGGCGAACATCATACAAAACAAAATCAAAATAGAAAACGGATAGGAAAAAAAATTCACTCTGTGCCACCATACTTTTAAGAATCTTTTCCTTTTCTTTTCCCTATCACTTTACCTCTTAGCCCTTCCTCCCCCTAATTACAACCTAGACACCACAATATAGACAATTTTCTGCGACATCACATTATAGTCAATATTTTTCCATGAAACAAGATATGCCAAAACCCCTTTCATCCAAACCCATCCCTACCTTTTTCTTATCAGCTTCCTTAAAATATATCCCCACTTTCAAAACAAAAAATCTTTAATGAAACCTGATACATTTGACTTTAAATCCCTCCCAGCTTTCCTGCAACAACTATACCCTCTCCACTCTCTTATCATTTCTCCTTATATGCTTTTAAATAGAAAAATTCAAAACAGTCTCGTCTGAAAATTTTAGCGATGAAATAAAGCCTAACGAAATATCACACATCTAAATTTGAGTTCCTATCATATATATATATATATATATATATATATATATATATATAGTAAGTCAAGTTGGCGACCGTAGTCGAGGGCAACCAGAAGGCTCCCGGTGCTACTCCTTTCCCTGGATTGCTCCACTTTACCCTTGATTCGTACCTTATATTGCTGAGTGTTAAGCAAGGAGGTATCAAATACCATTTTATGACGCGACCTGAGATTGAACCTAGGTCTCTCGGCCCATTGGCGAACACTCTACCCACTAGACCAATTATATATATATATATATATATATATATATATATATATATATATATATATATATATATATATATATATATATATATATATATATATATATATATATATATATATATATATATATATATATATATATATATATATATATACTGTAAATTAAATAGATGTTTCCTACAAAGATAGCTTCACTAAAAGCAAAGTCTGCATGTGACAAAAGGGAAAAAAGTATGTACTTCCTTTTATTTTCAATAAACAGTATCAGTTTTTTGTGTTTTTTTTTCGCCTCATTATATGAATTGTTCTATTTAGTTTTTTCGTTATCGCTTTTAGTAATCAGGATAACCAGAAAACCTCTACCAAAGACAAGACCATATGATTATACTCACAGTATATGCGTGTGCGTGTATATATATATATATATATATATATATATATATTGTAACTGTGTTGGTTGTCACTAATTCACTTTGTAGGTTTGTGTCGAACCAAGTGCGATATAATTTGGAGAGTGCTCAATATCTAGGATAGAGCTATCATATATACATAATAAATAAATGCCAAGGAAGTTTGTCTGCGGCCTTTGGTTTCAAAGAAACCAACAGTCGCAGACAAACTTCCATGGCATTATATATATATTCACACGCCCTGAAAAAGGTTTGATATTTTTCACATTTAAAAACGAAACTTTTATTGCTGGTAAAAATAAAATCATCTCTTGAAGACCTTGTGTTTTCATATTTTGTACATTTTCGTACGGTCAGATTTAGTTCCAGTGTTTCCATAAAAGTGGGAAAGTGTCCTTGGTGTAATAGTTATCATCATAGGAAATGGACATGGCGACACAAATTCAAATCCTAGACGAGGCTGATTGCATTTTATACGCACTAATACCCACCAATGGGTAAATAGTAGGGCAGACTAGGTTCTTTTAGCTTTGGTTAGGCAACCAGT
>OY757925.1:56687148-56957148 GCA_963585895.1 Sepioteuthis lessoniana | reverse complement strand
AATTTTTAAGTGAAGTAAAGCTGGTTTGAATTCAGTTTTCCTTCTTCTAAACTAGTTACTTAAGCAAAGTTAAAGAACCTATTCTGCCGTACTATATACCCAAAGCTGAGAGGAGAACAGATAGATTCATGACTTTTCCAAGGGCATGAGCACAAATTGAAATGCATCATCCAAGATTTGAACTCGAGTTGCTGATTCTATTCCTTTAGACAAAAACCATTATGTTAAGCATACCTACCTCACAATCATATATTTAAACAAATGCTTAGAGTCTTTCTTCCACTCTCAATGAGGCTTGGAATACACTGACTGTATCCCCTGTAAAGTAATAAGAATCCCCCTAAAAAGGGGTGTCTCGGGCATGACACTAAACTGCATCTGATGGTGAGGCTCCAGTTCTTGGACTCTGTAAAGTGTACAGTGTCTTTTTATTGCCATTACTTGCTGGTCTACTCTGAGTTAGTACGGTAGTGTCTGTTAAGGTTCCATGTATAAGTCAAATAGATCTGTTTGAAAATTATTCATATTTGATAGGAATACTTGATACCATATAACTGTAAATCACTTGTATCAATTATAGTTACTTGGAGCTATAATTGTTTACTAAGAACTGTATACGAACCAACGGTTATTATCATTGAATAAAAACAATTACTTGAAACTAAATTATGGTGCATAGATTATTAGTCTTTGATAGGAATATTTAGCTGTTGAAATGATTGTGTTGTGTACTAGTCTCATTCATTATACACTCAAAATGGATATTATTTATTACTAAACTCTACATCATTGCTGCATATTTATATTTTTTGTTACTGAGTTTAAGTACCATAGGTTTGGTTTGTTTAGTTTGTTGGGTTTTATGGCATATCAACCTTTGTTGATTATTTAACACCAAATCCATTTTTATGTAAATAATCTGTTCTATTTAAAACAATTCATTTTAGCATAAGTACACCGTTTAATTGTCAAAAACATTTATTTCAAACTATTCAAGCAGTTATATGTAACAATTCAGTTAAGTATAAATACAGTTTTAAGGTCAAAAAACAGTTCTATTTCAAATAATTCAGATAAATATAAGCACGCAGTTCAAATGTAAGTACGGTTTGATTGTCAAAAACATTTCTATTTCAAGCTATTCAGTTTACTCAAACAATTCAGTTTAGCATAAGTATGCCGTTAGTTCTATTTAAACCATAGATATGGCGCTATCAGGTGCTACCACTCTGGGCCAGAGTGGACCTGGGAGCGATGACAATGAAGGGGTACTCCGCATTCCCCAAAGCTCCAGCACTGCTGGAAACTCGCCATCAGATTGTTTAGTATCATAGCCAGGACACTCATTAGGGGGGGGGTCTTACCCCTCTGCAGAGGTACAGTCAGTGTATTCTGTAGCCCCAGCTGACTGCGCAATTCAGTACCATAAGTAATAAATAAGTAATAAATAATAAGTGAAACATACTTGGTATAACAATTTTCATTTTAGGATGATCACTTTGCACTAATGCCCTTGAGAAAGGATTGAATTCATCTGTTCTCCCTCTAGCTATGGGTAAATAGTAGCACATACTAGGTTCTTTAGCCTCCGTAAGGCAATCCATCTAGTAGAAGGAAAACTCTGAATTTAAACTGGCTGTACCCTGTTTAAATATTGACTTTGTGTCTCTTCCAACTAATATGGATCTACTTGTACTGTAATGGTTATCATCACTGTAAATAGACACAATAACCCGAGTTCAATTTCTGGATGAAGCTGTTTGCTTCCCACATAGCACAAATATGCTTGAGAAAGGTATGAATCCAACTATTCTCCCTCCATCTCTGAGTAAATAGAAGAGTAGATTGGGCTCTTTAACCTTTGTATAGCAACTAGTCTAGGAGAAGGAAAACTCTGAATCCAAACCTGTTAAATTCCACTTAAACATTAACCTTGTGTCACTTTCTGTCCATGCAGAGGTTTTTGGTAAATGCACACATCCTGCTTGCAACAGAAGTTGGATAAATATATACAGGTAATAAATAATATCTAATAATATCCATTTTGATTGTATAATGTTCCACTAGAAACAAGATCCTGGTATATTTGGTTAAGAAGAAAATTAACTTTGTATTTCTAAAATATTTTCTAATTTATTGGTGATACTGTAGGTCTGTTCCCTTAAGATTTTATCATGGCAGCCTATCTTTGGAAAACAACTGAATTTGTTTAGCTTTTAATTTTATAAATACATATATATATATATATATATATATATATATATATATATATATATATATATATATCATTCGTAAGGGCCAGTTCCCTCTTGTCCAATGTTATGTCTTTGTCTCTTTATGGATTAAGAAAATTTGGGAGTTAATCCAAACTGAAAGTAAGTTGTAGGGAGTTGTGGGTATACAGTTTTGCATATGCCCTGTTCTTTATGACATTTGTAAAGGAACAGACTTATTGGTTCCTTTTCCTTGAAATACGCTAGTCAAGATAAGTTAGTCAGGTCTCTTTGTGTCACAAGTCATCCATAAAGGTCTGATATTTGTTCCATTCTTAACACTGTTTCCCCTGACAATATCCTGGCCATTAGCTTGCATTCAGCTGTTCATCTCAAAGTCTCTATTGGTCTTCCACAATTAGTTTTTCTTTATCAGTTTTTCCTGAGAGCTATTCTCAAAGGAGCATTTGAAGAATAAGGCCCGGTTATCTTCATCTTTCACGGATCGATACAAAGAAGGAGAGAAGATTTGTGGCCTTCAGAGCAGATGAAGTAGGCGATCCTAATAAATAGGTTGTTCAGAATATATTTCTCCCAGGCAAATCAAGAAAAGGACATTCATACCATGTTTATTACCTTACCAAAATCAGAACTTTAGAAGATGAAATGTATGAATGTAAAATAAATAAAATACAGCTATGTCATCATGGAGGTGTGCATGTATGTAATATATCAAGTGTCTGCTAAAGTTTCCAAAAGTGAAGAAAGAAATGAGTATTGTGTAATTATCATTTAATTATTATCTTCTTTGATAACTTATAAAGATCAATCTGAGTAAAAATAGTCACCAACACTTGAAAATAGGTTTGGAAATGGCTTTATTATCTAAGTTAAAGTATTTTAATGTTATTGCACTAACAAAAATCTTGTTATAACGGGCCATTTTGAGAGTGTAAAAATACATTCAGAAAAAAGCAAGACCACACACACACATATATATATATATATATAAAAGCATTAAAAAAAACTAAGATAGTACTCAAATACTGGTTAGTAGAGCAGGATAAAACCTAAAATAAATGGGAGAGAGTCTCCATGACATAGTGGCTAACATGCTGGATGGTGACATTGTAGTAAGTAGGTTGAAACTCCAGTCACACTATTACATTCACTTTTGGACTAATACCCTTAGAAAAGGTATGAACCCTCTTATCCCTCCAACTATGGGTTAAATTGTACCACTACTGTTCTTCTACGAAGATGACATTAGCATTAAATGGCTTATGACAATTGATAGAACATTAAACAAAGAAACCAAACCCAACCTAATTACACTTCTATAATTTTTTTTTTGTTAAAAGTTAATTTTCTTTTAAGCCAAAAATATCAAGATTTTACTTTTGATGGTCAGCTGAAAAGTTCATACCCTGACCAAGATACACTCAAGGAATGTGACCAAATGAGGGTTATTTTTCAACATAGTCTTTGTGATCCACACACTTGCAGTGGTTAGATTCCAATGTTAAAAAAATCAGCAACAACAGATATAATGTCATCATATGAAATTTGCAGCATATATTTGTACTTTTGGCAGAATATTGAACCACCAGAACAGATATTGTTGTATATAATTTATTTCGAAACTCTACTGCATTAAAACTTAGTAACCAAAAATAAATTTGTAATATCTCTGATTAAAAATAAAATTGTGTGTGTGTATATATATATATATATATATATACACACACTCAAGAGTACTTATTTTTTGACTGCAGCATAATTATATTTTTACTTATAGGGTCTTAAGGCTGTAGATTTCAAGAATAAAACCCAATAATATCTGCTTTGATTGCATATTCTTCAACAAATAATGCTAAAATTTTGGTATTTTTGGTTATGAAAAAAATTATCATTTTATTAAAAAAAATTATTCTGAGTCTACTTATTTATGGGGATATTCTGTGTGTGTATATATATATATATATATATATATAGGTTGAGTACAAAAACATTCCTCAATTTCAAGTAGTCTTAACACCAAAACTATTGTAATATGTTTATAAATATAGTGACTTCACATTAACATGAAATATTTTTCTCATCTGTGCACCCCTCCTTCTGTTAGTGGGGGCAGTGAAATCTAAGATGGCATTCACCCCATAAGGAATTTTTTGTGCTCATCTGGTATATCAACACTTTTAAAAACTTTTCAAAAAATTTTTCTCCTGACGATGACCTAAGGTTGAAACTAGTTGAGAACAATTAAATAATAAATATTTACAAAGAAATACTCCTATTTGTCTTATCACTTTTCTTTCTTTCTCTCTCTCTCTCTCTCTATATATATATATATATATATGTGTGTGTATAAAGATTGACTGATTTTTATGGTATGTCAACCCATCTTGGATTATTTTATGTTTAGAGTCTAGCGAACTGCATTTATCATATGATATTCATATTTTTTATGTAGTTGTTTTTTAAGTATTTTTTAAAAATTTTATTCATTTATTTATTATTATTTTTTTGCACATAGGCCAATTGAATATGAATAATTTTCAAACAGATCTATTTGAGATATAGATGGAACCCTAACAGGTACTACCACTCCAAGTTAGAGTAGACTTGGGAGTAATGGCATGGATGGGTACTCTGCACTCTCCAGACCTCTAGAACTGAAGCCTCACCATCAGATATAGTTTAGTGTCATACTCAGAGCACTCCTTTTTGAGGAGTCCTTATCTCACTGCAAGAGATACAGTCAGTGTATTTTAAGCACTATCTGCAGTGTGTGTGTGTGTGTGTGTGTGTGTGTGTATATATATATAATGTGAGTGCATATCTGTTAAGCTGAATTATATCTTATCTAGTTTAGTGCTTCTTACTTAATGAGAATAATTTGTTTACATATTTAGCTTTAAAAATCAAATTGGGATAAATGTTTTGTTTTTATTTTCTATTTGTCTAGGTAATTTTTGTAGTCTGTAGATCAGATCTTCAGTTCCAAATTATCCTGAGAGGCTTCTCCAATCCCAAATAAATATCCTCCAATAATTCATCATATAGAAAAAGGACACATTCACAAATTGCTGCCAGTCCACTGCATACAATTTCATATCTAATAGACACAATTACTGATTACTTTCAGCTGCTCATTACAAAGCACTTGAGTCCAGCTAAGTATTAACAGCATCAAAATGCTGCCACTCCCCCTCCTTCATCAACTGCAAACTTTGTCTGGTGAAACTTGAACCAACCATATTTCTTCCTCCTTTGTTTAAAATCTCATGCACTCTTATGCTGCTAGCAATTATGATATTACTCAGATGGTTGCAAGAATGACACTCAATATTCTACGTACTTTGCTGAGAAAAATCTTGAAGAGGCAACTGCGTTTAAGTGTTATTAAACCTTGAAATAATTAAATGTTTTGAGAATTCATAAACGAATAAGTGCTACTTTAATAAAAATAAAGCAACAAATGATACTAATTTGTATAATTTTCTAAGTTTAGCTCACTCTTCAGCTATGAGAGAAATAGAGGAAAAAACTGGGTTCTTTAGCCTTGGTTGGTTAAATAATTCAGAATTCTTTATTTAAAAAGTAATATGGTGACACATATTTGTGTTGGATATTGATTTGAAAGTCCCTTTGATATGCTGCGTAAATTGCATGGATGACATAACAGGAAATATACCTGTTGCCTAAAGTAAACAGGATGCAAATGCCCCCAACAGAAATGTTGTGTATGTGGTATAACAAGAAGTGAACATGTTTCTTAAAGTAAACAGGATGCAGGTTGTTCCCCAGCAGAGGTGCTGCAGAGATTGTGTGGGTGGCATGCTAGAAGGAGATGTGTCCATGTACAACATGATACAACAAGTGGGACCACAAGGATTTGTGTGGGTGTCTGAAAAATTATATAAACCAGGGAAGATTTTGACCGAGGGAGAACATAGAGAAAGTTGTTCACAGAAAATCCGTACAGTTGGCCCTGTGTGTGCAAGTGCAGCCAACTTCAGCCTCCTCTCATCTTACCCATATGTACATTTTGGGTAATAAAAGGAAAAGAAAAGAAGCCAATTATATTTTTATATGTAAGCATTGTTGTCTTTCTCTGCTATATAACATTTGGACACATTCCATAGTCAGCAGATCTAAGTCTCAGTGACTTTTTCTTGTTTTTGAAGCTGGAAATTTATCTCAAGAGCAAAATCTGATGATGTGAAAGGCATTAAAAGAAATATGAGGGTACAGCTTTATACCCTATCAAAAGAAGTGTTTCAAAAGTGCTTCAGACAATCGAAAAACACACTGGAATAAGTGTGCTGCATGTCAAATTGACTATTTTGAAGAAAATTAGTGTTTTATTCACTGCTTATTTCTCTTTTGGTAAATACAGCTTCAGTTTTGACAATTTTTTAGCATACTTTATACTTCATATGGAGTCACTCATTGAGGGAGTCTTTCCCTTCTGCAGAGATGCAGTCAGTGTATTTTGCAGCCCCAGCCAACTGAGCCAATATCATATGGAGACACTCATTAGGAGAGTTTTACTCCTCTGCAGAGATGCGGTTGGTGTATTTTGCAGCCCCAGCCAACTGGGCCAATATCATATGGAGACACTCATAGAATGACAGTTATAATCATAGGAAGTAGTCAGTTTCCTGAGTTCAAACCCAAACAAGGCTGTCTGTATTTCCCATAGCAATAATACATTTAGGAAAGATATGCATCCAACTATTCTCCTTCCAGCTATTGGTAAAATGGTCGGGCAGACTAGGCACTTTAACTTTGGTATAGCATTTGGTCAAGGAGAAGGAAAACTGAATTCAAACCAGTTTTAAAACTAGAGAAGAATGGTCTCCGCCAGGCTCTTTTTGTCCAAGACATGCTATATGAGTAACACACCAATTACCAAACCAAATGATTGGAGAGATCTTTTATATATCTCAAAAGAAAAAAGTTTTTTTCAAAAATGAATTTATTGCTTTGCCCACAATTTGATGAAACTTTTTTCTTTCAAAAAGATTCCCTCCTCTGTTAATAGACAGTTCCTACCATTTTTTTCCATTTCTGGAATACATTCTGGAAATTATTGATAGATTCTGTGCAGAACCCAAAGCAGATTTTCTTTTATTTTATCTGAATTCAAAATATTTCAGGATAAAATTCCTAAAGCAGTCCAAAATTGTCTTCATATTTATTTTTGCAATTCCTGTGATGACACTGATATCAAATTACATAACACCTTGCTCTTCTTTTGGTATCAGGAAGAGGGGAGACCTGCTGCATGTTCAACTGCCAGTATTCCATACAAATTCTCCAGGGCTTTTGCCAAGATCCAGTTGCAGATCCATGGTCTCACAAGACTGACAGATAATGAGGCTTATCACAGCAAATGAAGTGAGAAAGTTTACATTCAACATTTGATATAAGTGGCAAATAGTTAAGTATGGATAAAACCATTATCCATTCTATATCATCTCATCGAAGTAGTTCAAATGTCTGATAAAACATATACATGCATTTTGGGAGACAGCTTGTTCTTTTACTAAGCTTAGCCTATATACTACCAGGCATAAACCATAGGACACCCAGTGAGAATCAAATTCACTTGTAATGGACTGCTTGCCAAGCTCAGTTACCATTAAAAAGAATGCAATGTATACCAATCAACCTAGAATATGTTCACTGCACCCCCTGTGGAAGAGTTAGAACCCAAAAAATCTGAGGTGTCTTGGGTATCCTGCATCTATTGGTGAAGCTCTACTTCTACAGCTTTTGAGAATGGGAAGTCCACTCTGGCCGGAATGGTAGTACCTGTTAGGATACCTGTTAGGATACCTGTAATGGGTTAAATAGATCTGTTTGAAATAATGCCTAGAATGATTTTGAACTGCATTTATACATTAACTTTTAAAACATTAATATTTCAACTAATTATGAAATATTTACCGGTTTAAAATAATCAAGAAAATACGTTTTTGTACTGAGACCATAAATGTTAAATTGATTTTGGTACAGAATAACACAAGAGTTGATATGCTATAAAACTAACAAACCAACATTGTTATATTTGTACTGGTTTGAGAAACTAGCTACTGACCACACCAGAAATTTAATTTCGTAAGATGAATGTCCGAAAATGATAGGCTTTTTCTTATATTTATTATTTAACTTGTTGAAATTGCTTTTGATGTAGATTAAGAGGTTACATGCTATTTATTGTTGTTGTTGTTGCTGTTGTTTTTTTTTTGTATTGATATCATACAATCCTTCATTGACAATAACTGTGAATACATTAAAAACATAGTGGGTTCATACCATCTTCTGATATCACTATTGAGAAATGAACATAAAAGCCATAGCCAGAATTTGAACTTAATTGGCCCATTCTGTTTTTTGTATGGATAATCATATCCTTCCACTGATGATGAATATAAATACATTAAAAACATAACTCAGGGAGAAATTACTTCATGCCTTTTCAGAGAGCACTACTGGGAAGTGAACACAAAAGTCATTGCCAGAATTTTATTTTAATTGACAAATTGTTTTCTGGATTGGTAATTTTATCCTTCCACAGATGATAATTGTAAATACTTAAAAAAAAAAAATACCCCAGGGAGAATTAGGCTCATGCCTTCTTCTTCATATCACTTTCAGGAAGTGAACCCAAAAGCCATTGCTAGAATTTGAACCTAATAGGCAAATTTTGTTTTCTGTACTGATAATCATGTCACTCACTGATAATTATTGTAAATATATTCAAATCGGTTTATCTTAAACATAAGTCAGCCGATTTAAATAAATTTTTTACTCCTTGGGAGTTTTTCACATTAGTTTTAGCAGATGGTCTTTCACTGGAGTTTGAGAGACAGCAAGTGTCCTGGACTCTTCTCAGTATTCTGGCTGTTCTCAATAATGTAGTAATTTGGATGGTCTCCACTCGTCCTCTTATTTCCATGTCCTCCAGTCCCTTTAATAATCCTTTGGTGATTGTACCAAAAGCACCAATCATGATTGGTATTATTATTATCAAGCTTTCAAAATCAAGACGGCAAATCATCACGCAAGATTCAGACGTTTTATTGTCTCAGACAAATAAGTGCAGATGTTATTCTTTGAAAAACAAAGACGTTGAAATGTAAGAATAAGAGTAGGTTTTCTAAATTGCAACCAGTCTCACTGAAAGCAATTTAACAACATTTAAGCTTTTTAGTGTTTTAGAAAACAAGTCACAACGAAACAATTCATTTGTCATCTTATTGCTTTTTCATCATTTAAGCCCTGACATCAATTTGTGGGATAACTGACATGAATGTTTATCCGGTCAGCTAACCTAGAAAACAAATTCAGACAACTAGTTTTGTTTCTAATGTTACACTTCGTCAACATTTGGCTCTCTTAAAGAGGAAAAAAAACTTTTTATATCCCAAATCTCCCTAACCAAGGCCATTTGGTCAATACAAGCAAAGAGTTACAAAATGACTAACAAACGGTAAGAATTTAACAAAAGAGTATACAAAGGGACAACAAAACAGAAATGTTTACTAAAACGAAGAAACTTATTGAATTAAAAAGTCCAAAGCTGTGACTTGGTGGAAAAATGTTTATGATAGTTTTATCCATAGTGCAAATGTTCTTGTAAAAAAAAAAAAAGAAAGAAAAATTCTGTTGTAATAAAATATGTCTTGTTCGGAGAAGATTCAGAAAGAGTAAGTAAAGTTGGCGACCGTAGTCGAGGGTGACTCGTAAGCTCCCTTTTCAATGGCTACTACACCGTGGTGTAGGGGAGAGCGCTACTCCTTCCCCCGGATTTCTCCACTTTACTCTTGATCTGTACCTTATAATGCTGAGTGTTAAGCAAGGAAGTATCAAGTACCATTTTTAAGTCTTTGGTATGACTCGACCTGGGATTGAACCCTGGTTTCCCGGGCCATTGGCGAACACTCTACCCACTAGGCCAATGAAGAAAGTAAAACAAGTTCTTACTGGAAACTCTCGGAAGGTGAACAGATAAATACAGTTTGCGTTTAGCCAAACCCTTCACCAGGAGCAGAATATGACAGACTGTCAATTTTTAAGCAGAGTACTGCTGGTGTGAATTGAGTTTTCCTTCTCCTAGATTGGTTGCCAAACTAAGGCTAAAAAACTGTTTGCTCTACTATTTATTTATAACTGATGAGAGAACTGATAGATTCATCTTTTCCCTCAGGGCATTAGAGTGAAAGATGCAAAGAACCTTGTCTAGGATTTGAACTCCGGTCACCGGTTTTATTTCCTATAATGATAACCATTACGACATAAGCGCCTCCTATTATTTATCACAAGGGTAAGACTTAAGGATATTTGAAACAAAAGAAATACGATGATGCAGTTCCACATCATGTCAGAAGGGTTTCGGAGGTGCATTGACCAATAGAAAACTGATTGGAATAAGGGCATTGAATGCCAGTTCTAGAAAACCCTATTTACCCATTGCTGTGGTTGGGGGTAAAAATAAAGGATTCGTGTCTTTCCCAAGGCCATTAACACAAAATGAAACGCAAATTGCTTCACCAACAAAAATGTAGACTTAGAGAAATCTTTGAATCTCTGGTTTGGTCTGGTTTGGTTTCCTTTGTGTAATGGCATATTAACCTTCATGGGTTAGTTAATGCCAAAGCCATCCTAGTAGGACAGCAATGATACTCTCTAACCCATAGATAAGAAGGTTCATATCTTTCACAAGGGTTTAAGTTCGAAAGTGAACATAATAGCAAGACTAGAGTTTGAATTTACAATGACGTTATAACAGTAGGTAAACGAGGTTGATCAGTCCTGTTGCCTTTGTTATATATATATATATATATATATATATATATATATATATTAAGAGAAGGAAGAAAACAAATGAGTCGACGAAAATATTGATAAGTTTCAAAAGGGAAGCTTTAATGGCAGCTTGAGACGAAATTTTCCTTGTGCTGTTGAGTTATAATAGAAAAAGGACAGTTGTAAATAGTTGCTGATGTCAAAGCAGGAATTGAGTTGATGATGTCAGAAGCGGGAATTAAAAATCCAATTTGAAGCTTCGAGGATCCGTTGGTCTAGGAGGGATGAACAAATGATGAAGGAATGATTTCCTAGAAAACGGTCCATAAATTGGATGTGATCTCTTCATGTTGAATGGTGGTCTGCTGCTGAAGTGAGAGAGGATCGGTCTGTCCTGCTCGAAAAATGTGCGAGGAAGAGAAAATCGGTTTGTCCTGCTCGAAAAATGTGTGAGGAGAGATAGAGCGCGCGTTTTCACCGCCTTTTATATTACCCGGGAAAGTCATCCGGGCAGAATGGGATAAGTTATCCTCATTGGGTGAAAATATGAGATCGAGACCACAACGGTCAAAATAATTAACGTGCTAAATAATAAATTGAAATTCTTTCTGCTACAGCAAAGTCAAGTACTTTATCCACTACGCCTTGGACTCCCCCTACCGTTTATTTATTGGTAATTCAAGAATTATGATAAAAGTGATATATTAAAAAAAAAACTGGTGTGGATTTTATCAATCCATTATCACCTTATCATTTAAAACTTCACAAAGTTCCTTAATATCATCACAATTTGGGGGATTTTAAAAGTAAAATTCTAAGAACATAGATTCTTGATAATACCTTGTGATGGTCGAAAGTATTGGTACTATTTAACTTGCATCTGGATAGAATAAAAAAGGTTCATGGCGTTCCCAAGGGTATTAATTTGAAAGTGAACGTAATAGCGCGACCGCGGTACGAACTCGCTTACTTCGAGGCCGCAGTCCGGCACTTAGCCACTACACCATGAGGTTGATCCCCTGAATCCGTGAGATTAGGAATTATCATTATTATACACTGATATATTCAGATTTGTGTGCTCATCTTGTTTGTACTTATCGTGAATGCATTTCAGCTGTTGTATTCACCAGGGCTTTTCACGTTACTGTCATAGCCAATAACCTTCTGTGAATTTCAAATAGCTCTTAGCTACAGCCATGAACATTGCACAAATGTGACATTGGTGCACTATTTCATAGTACAGTTTCTTTTAGGACAAGAACTGTTTTATACAAAATTGTGGGCAAATGAATATATTATTGGAAGCTTTAATGATTACACGGAAGGAAAATGATTTATTGGATTTCTCTGAGAAACTTCCTTGCCAGAAAGTGATGAACAACAAATCGTTTTATCAAGTCTGTCCTCAGGGAAGCCGACCCCGCCCTAGAAAATCATTTGCAACCCTCAACTCCGTGAATGTGATGTAAATTAATTTTTGTGTGTTAACTCTTACAACATAAATTACTTTTACTCACCCCCCACACCACCTATGCCAACATTTGTATCTTCCCCCGCCCCCTTTTGCCGCCATTTGTATTCCTCCCCATACCCCCTTCTGCCACCATTTGTACTCACTCTGCCACCATTTGTACTCATCCCCCCTGCACCCATCTGCTACCATTTGTACTCATCCCCCCTGCACCCATCTGCCACCATTTGTACTCACCCCCTTTGCTACCATTTGTAGTCATCCCGCACACGCCCGTTGTCACCATTTGTACTCAAACTCTGCACCCACTCTGCCACCATTTTTTCTCACCCTAAAAGACTAGAGAGAAATGTGAGAAAAGGAAGTAATATGTGGGTTAGTAAAAATAAGACTTCAGATTGAATTAGTTCATCTTTTTATTCCAATTTTTAGAGAAGTTTTTGAAAAGAAAAAAAAGGGAAAGAAGACAATGACCACACGAAAAACTAATGTCACGTAATATAAGACATTATTGCGGTAAATATTTTCTGCAACCACGCACACACATACACACATTTATAATGTATATGAATAATATATATGTATTTATTTATGTAATATATATATGTGTGTGTGTGTGCATATTTACATATTTATTTATTTATATATATTTGTGTGTGTGTGTGTGTATGTATATACACACATTTAATTTCTATTTATATTTGTATTTATATGAAATACACACATATTATATAATACATATTTTAGTATATATATATATATATATATATATATATATTCATAAATGTATATAATATATATATTTCTTGAAACTATATACATATATGTATTTATACAATGTTAATTTACATATATTATTTATCTATTTGTATGATATTGTAGAGAGGAGGAAAATCTTGTATTTTGGTTTGGCGCGCAATTTAAGTCAACACTTAATTTCACCCAATCAGGATGACTTATTCTATTCAGCCCGAACCTTCATTTCCGGCTAGCAAAACGGGTGAGCGGCCAAACCCAGTCTCTTCGGCGTGAGACGGCAACCAGAACAGACGTTCACTGGTCGTCCCTGCTTAGCGATGCTTTTTAGCTATACAAGCCACCCAGTGTGGACAACTCACTGTGGCTTTAACACTAGCAGCAGCAACATGGACACTCAACGAGGGAACCATCTAATTTATGGATTTCATACAAGGAATCCTAGTTGAATATGAATTGGATGCATTCAGCATGCCTTCCACAGGCACCACTTCATGTCACCCCAAAAATTGGCTATGTCGAACCGAGCGTAACTCCACTCTCGACATACTAGTCACCTTTTCACTTCTGGTCCATATGAATGGAGATAACGCATACTCTCCCCAAAAATACCAGACACACAAAAATACTCGGTGAGTCTAAACACAATCCCTCACACGTTCAGTAACACGCTGTCATCTCAACATCCCGCTAAGCCATTTCCACTCCAACACTAACAAGCCTAAAATCCACGAGTCTTGCAGCACCAAGAGCAAACCATATTCAAAGCTGCAAATAAAGAACTTTCGTTGTTGTGTTGTTAAAGCAAAGTTTCGTAATTCATTTGTGTTGCCAAAAAAATATAGTGTTAGGGAAATTAACAATTTCCCGAAACAGCTATAATATATATTATTATTTGTATATAATATAAATATCTACATTATGTATTTATTTATACACACACACACACACATATATATATATATATATAAAATGTACATTCATTTATATAATATATGCATTTATTTGCATATATATATTTGATAGCATGGATGACTATCTGCGACCATGGATTTCATGCCGTCTTATTACGACAATCATCAGGAAGAGAAAGATATTGGAGGAAATGAGAATACTGTCAAAAAATACTAGGATTGTTTACAACTCTTTTCCCTCCATACTTATACCACTCCCATTACTAAAAAGTCCCCCACAACACATCCGACACACCGTAAGTATCACTTTCCTCCATCAAACAACACACCTGAAGCACCGTAAGTACCATTTTCCTCGATGAAACCTTTATATCCATCTCCAAGCACCCCCTCCACCTGTTGACATTGTTTGCTATGTTTCCATGATTGTTAGAAATACGTCTTCATATAGTATGTTTAATATATCCCTTACGCACATACCAACATAGATTACAATAACGTATACGTTATATAATATTAACACAACATAGACAACTAATACAAATTATTGTAATCCAACACAAGTCCTCACCAATTATCTTTACGTTTCAGACTCAACATACATTTTCCTCTATCATGCTTACACGTCGTCAAAAAATTCCTTTTTTTAATAATGCAATGACGATGATAATTTGTTCTTTAGTTTAAATCATCACCACACATACACAAAATCACATTAAAACGTCATTGCTAATACAAACAATTATTGCAACGTCTTAACGCAATATATTCACCATATTCCTTATGTACATACAATCATAAATTACAATAACGTATACGTAATATAAGATTAACACAATATAGCTAATGCAAATTATCATTGCAATCTAACACAAACATATTCCAGTATAAAATACTAATATTGCAAAATACTCCATAGTATATTACAATATAACATGTCTCATCACCACAATATTTCCACCTCACTCTTTCTTACGTTTTAAACCTACCATACATTTTCGTCTATTATGCTTACAAATCAAATGTTTTTTTTTCTTCGTAATGCAATGATGGTGATAATTTGTTCCTTAGTTAAAATCATCGCTAAAGCACACACGAATACACACAAAATTTTTTTTATTCGATCAAACCCTTGACTGTCGCGACTTTCTCTACACATCGCGACTCGTATATCCAGGAGACAACCTCAAATTTGCCACTCGGTGGTTGTATCATTATACACAAATACTGACAATCACTTATACGACCACACACGATAATATGCAAATATAATCCACACACACACACACACAGAGTTGTACTCAAACCTAACATTCTTTTAATTGTATTTTTCGATTTTTTTCAATATCTTTCTTTCTTTGCCTGCATGAAACCGATGATCGCTGATAAACATCCATGCTATTAAATATATATAAAAAAATTAATATATATTTATTTAGTATTATTATATAATAGCTCTATTACAGATATTCATCACTCTCCAAATTATACCACATTTGGTCTGCCACAAACCCACCAAGAGAGATAGTGGCAACTATACACTGTTATAATATATATTTATATGTATGTAATGTATTTTTAAAATTTATATACATATATTTATTTATACGATGTATATATATGTATGTGTGAGTATTATTTATCGATTGTATATGTATGGGATATAGCATGGTGGATGTGAAGTAAGGCCGATGAATCCAAAGTTGGGTCAACGACTCACTTTACCAGATGCTGCGTAGAAGAATTTCATTGCCCAACGGCCAAGATCAAATAGTTCAGTAAGGTACTAACTGCAATTCATCTCTAAGTGTAATGTCTATTGAAGTGAAGAAAAAATAGCTAACGATAGATTACCATAGTTCTCAGCAAAATCAGCCACAAAGCCCCAAACCAAACCCAACTTACTATAGTAAAAAAAAAAAAAAAAAAAAGTTGGTGACTATAGTCGAGAGTGACCCAAAGCTCCCTTTTCAGTAGCTGATACACGGTAAGGAAGGGCACTACTCCTTTCCCTGGATTGCTCCACTTTACCCTTGATCCATACTTTATATTGCTGAGTGTTAAGCAAGAAGGTATTAAGTACCATTTTTTTGAGTCTTTGGTATTACTCAACCTGGGATTAAACACTGATCTGCCAGGCCTTTGGTGAACACTCTAACCGCTAGGCTAATGGACCAGTCTAACATTGTTAACATTGCATAGTTTTTATTCTTGGTTGGCAGCCACCAAGGTGCTCTTCCTACTGCTCACTTGATTTACTGTCTGCCATGCAATTCGTGATTGCCTGTCTTCTACCGAATTTCTGATTTTATTGATTTGGCCTTGAATGTATTCTAATTGTTCTTTTTGGTATGTGTCAGTTACTTCTCTTTGGACTTTCTTAAGTTTCTCTGCATTGACATTTGTTGGGTTTCTTTTATTGAGTAAGGATGCTTTTTTCATGTTATCTCATTTTTCTCTGACTGCTTTTGACTCCCAGGGAACTTGACATGTAGATCTTGATTTGGTTGGTAAACAGTCAGCCAGTACTTTAATATGAGCATTTAGGAAGTTTTCATATTCTTCATTCGAGGTATGTTTCAGGTGTCTTTGAAGAGAATCAAAATTGTTTCTTACATTTATCATATATTTATTTCTTATACCATTGTTGGTAAGTGATGACCAATCATAATGTGTGGTTTTAACTTGAGCATTCATGTTGTCACTAGTCATTATGTTTTGGAATGTGTTGGGAAAGGTAAGATAGCTCATCATAGAAGGTAGCAGTGCCCACTTCATCACTGACATTGGTAGAACTGTAGCAAGAGACAATTGTGTACAGAGGTTGCTATTAAAGGTACTACACATAATTCTCAGTTGTGTTTTCTCTATGCTATTTAGTAATGTTAAGGCACGAGGACTGAGAAGCATCCCTTCACCTCTAATCAATAGACGCCACTCTTAAAGATGAGTAGCTGTAGTTTTCTGATTGAATTACTAGACACTGGCCATTGAGCAATAAGGTTCGTCAGCCCAGCATCTGGTAAAGTTCACTGTTGACCCCACTTTTGGATTCATATGCCTTACTTCACATCCACCATGCTGCAGCCCATGGTTTCCATGGTTATGTTTGAGTAGCTAGCAAAATGCTCTCCTCCCTCAGAAACTGTAATCCTGTGACAAGCAGGATATCTGAGTAGTTATGAAGGGGAAGAAAAAAGTCCCCTTCTATTTTCCTTAAGTTTTAAGTCCAAATATCCCATTTTAGTTTAATCAGTTACTTGTGGGATTATCTCATTCTATCATAATGCTTAACAAAACTATACTAGGGAAAGTGATTTTGAGTTTTTCGATGCAAATGAAATATTTCTATTTTGGGGAAATTTAATTTATTTCTCCATACTTTCAGACTTTTGCTTGTCTTTATTCTATTTTTCAAAACTAGAATCATGAAAAGGGATAATAGTGAAGCTACTATACACTTACGACTATTAGATTGTGAAAATCTTAACTTGCTGTACAGGCCATTGGCTTAATGAGTAGAGTGTTTGCCAATGGTCCACAAAACCAGGGTTCAATCCCAGGTTAACTCGTACCAAAGACTCAAAAAATGGTACTTGATTCTGCCTTGCTTAACACTCAACATTATAAGGTAAGGATCAAGGGTAAAGTGGAGCAATCTAGGGAATGGAGTAGCGCCCTCCTCTACACCGTGGTGTTGTAGCTGTTGAAAAGGGAGCCTTTGGGTCACCCTCAACTAAGGACTAAGGTTAGTCCACATAACTTTTTATTAACTCGGGTTTGGTGGGTTGGGCTTACATCCTAATACTACTTCTCTTCTGAAGCAGTTCTCTTGTAACCATTATTTACACCTACTTCATATCTGAATTCTCAGCTCATCTGTGTTTTTACTTTTTCATTTATATTTTCGGAGATAAGGACTAATTACATTTTCAAATGGTGAGGGATGAGGAAGTTTATCTTCTTTTTTTTTTTTTTTTTTTTTTTTTTTACTTTGCTTAAAAATTGACCCTGTGTCACATCCTGCTCATAGTGGAGGGGTTGGGGAAATAGACTGGGTTCTTTAGCTTTGGCATGGAAACCAGTCTTGGAGAAAGAAAATTCTGAATCCATACCAGCTGCAAAAAACTGACCTTGTGACACATTCTTATTGAGATGGAGGCATTGGATAAATACATACATTTCATATCTTGCTGTTCCTCTGAGATGAGTCACTTGGCCAATAATAGGTTTGCCTTTCCATTTACTAAAGAGCCTCGTTTACCTTTCCATTTACAAAAGAGCCTCATTTGCCATACCATTTACCAACAGCTGTAGGAAGAACAGATTGATTCATGCCTCTCTTGAGAGCATTAGTGAGATGTAAACAGCCTCAGATGAAATTCAAACTCATCATACCAATTCCATTTTCCTTGACAATAACCGTTATACCGCCCACACCTTCCTGATCTGACAAGTGAGATAACCATGATTAATAGGCACTTTTTTTTCCATCCTCCCTCAAACAATTGTTAAATAAAGGAGCATTTGAACAAAACCCCTCAGTGAAGGCATGAAAAAAACATAATACCCTCTTTTGTTTGATCTTTCATGATCAAATTATCAAATAACCCCTAAGCTACCAGCATTTTCTTTTCATTTCATTTCCTTTTTTCTTTTTTTAATTTTTTCAAAGGGAGACAACAGCTGTTGAACTGTACAAGACATGACTAAGGCCTGATGAATTTGGAAGTAGTATATTGCAGAATGGATGAATTGAGTAATACTACAAAAGACGTAACAACTGATGTGGACTCCTGTCTTGGTGTAAACATTAACAAGCTATTTTTACAGATTAATTACTACTGATCCGTGAGAAGGATCCTCACTGAGTGCCCCATACTTGTGCTCAATCTAAGGTGCCTTGCATGGTGTAATGGTTACAAGCTAGACGAACCATAGTTAGTCAGGTTGATTCTCACTGGGTGCCTCATACTTGTACTAAATCTAAGCTATGCTTATTTTTTTTAAGGTGCTTCACATGGTCAGTGAGCTGGATTAACTGTTTATTTGTGAGTCCAATTCTCACTGGGTTCTACATACTTGCAACCTAGTGCTAAATCTAAGCTGTCTCATTGTTTATTGGGTGCCTTGTATGGTGCAATCATTAGTGAGCTGGGCTAGCAGAGCATTGTTAGTGAGTTCGATTCTCACTGGGTGCCCTATGCCTCTAGCTTTATACTAAATTCAGCTAAGCTTGAGTAAATGACTATATATCTATTGATATGTTAAGAAAGAGAAAAAAATTAGTCAAAACACATCAGACAGTCAAATATGCATATTTTTTTAAAGAAATTAACAGGATCTATAGAAATGTATCCTTTTTTTTCTTTTTTTTTTTTTTTTTTTTTTGTAGATGTATTTTCATATAGAAGTATGATAAACCTTTGAACATAAGTGAGATTTACTTATCAAGCTAAGCTTATTACATCAGACCACAGTACAATCTACCAAGGGAAGGAGCAAACTCTCTACATGGCAAATTACTCTGAGATTAGCATGATAAACATTAGACAAGGGTAGAGGCCTCTCACAATTGACTAAATCTAGTTTAATACAGTATAAAACAACAGCTGTGAGCGCCAAGTGAAAATAAACCTCACCACAGTTGTAATTGTATATGAGACTAATTTGTGAACCATTATTTTATGGCAAAATAACAAAAGCTTAGTATAATCAAATAGGGAACTCACTGAGGATAAATTTAGCTTGTTTCTCATTTAGTAGGTTGGTTTGTGTTTTATGGCACATCGACCCTTATGGGTTATTTAATACAAAATCCTGTTTATGCATTTATATATATATATATATATATATTTGTAGGTGCCTGTGGTGTAATAGTTATTGTTGTTGGTAAATGGTTTCTATCTAACACTGATAATTCTGTTTGTACACAGTTAAATGGTTTCAAGTATTGCTATTTAACACTAATAATTCTATTTAATATTAATTATTATCCCTTGTAAAAGATTGAACAGTTCCATTTGACCCATAGATTGGACTCTGAGTCAGAGTGGAACTGAGAGTAACAGTAATGAAGGGGTACTCCACATTCCCCAAATTCCAAGACTGGAGCCTCAACAGCTTGCTGATGTTTAACCCTTTGGTCAAAATAACATTCAGTTTTTAACTGTTTAAAACATTTGTTGAGAATTTTTTATTTCTATATTAAAAAAAAATCTAAAACTTCAGTTCTGCAATGATAGTTCTTGATGTATCATTCATAAAATGATAATCTAAGTGACTCAATTTGTTTTGGTTTGGTTTATTTGTTTAATGGCATAATTAACTTTTTATGGGTTACTTATTACCAAAATTTGATTTACTTGCAAATGTTTGAATGTAATCATAACTATTTCTAATGTCCCATTGCATTTTTGTCTGTGGTTATTTGTTCATACATAGTAATATGATATAAAGTATTCCGATTCAATACAAATGATTTACACACAACTACATGGTTTAAAGTAATTAATATAATTATGCAATACATATTTGTTTGTACACAATTATGTTGTTTCAAGTAACTAACAATATTTGGGTTGGTTTCTTTGTTTTAATAGCATATCAAATTTCATAGGTTATTAATACCAAAGCCATCCTTGTAGAACAGCTGTGGTACTATTTAACCCATAGCTAAGAGAATAAGGGGATTCATACCTTTCCCAAGGGCATTTGTCAGAAAGTGAACATAATAGCATAACTGAAATTTGAACTTGCTTACTTCAAGACCACAGTCAAACATTTTAGCCATTACACCACAAGGACTTCCCTCAAATTAATAATTATAATCCTTAGTAAACAATTACAGTTTCAAGTAACTATTAGTACAAATAATACATTTATCAATATTTGAACAGATCTATCTGCACTATGTATGGGACCTTAACAGTTACTACTTCACAAGATTAGAGTAGGCACACTTAGAGTAACGGTTATCATTCTAGGAAATGGAATTAGCAACCTGCGTTCAAATCCTGAGCAAAACTGTTTGCATTTCACTTCATGTTAATACCTTTAGGAAAGGCATGAATCCATCTCTATTTCCCCAGTGTTGGGTAAATTGTAAGGCATACTGGATTCTTTAGTCTTGGTTAAGCAACTGGTCTAGAAGAAAAAAAACTCAAACCAGCTTTACTCCATTTTAAAATTGACCTTGTATCACTTCCTGCCTATGGTGGAGAGTTTATGTAAATACAGTAATATTGAAGGGGTTTTCCACACTCCCTAGAGCTCCAGTACTGGAGCATCACCACGGGACAGTTTTATGTCATACCGTAGACATCCCTTTTCAGGGGAGGTGGAGAGTTCACCATTGGTCTGGGAGACTGGGATTCAATTCCAGGTTGACTCATACCAAAGACTCAAAAATGGTACTTGTTGCCTCCTTGTTTAACACTCAGCATTATTAGGTACAGATCAAGGGTAAGTGGAGCAATCCAGAAAAAGGAGTAGCGCCCTCCCATACACTTCGGTGTATTAGCTATTGACGAGTCTTTGGGTCACCATCAACTATGGTCGGCCAACTTACTAACTGTAGAGGATGCTGTTAGTATAAATGAAGCCTTGCCTATAGGGTAGTTGATTTGCTTTGAAGTTTTTTTGTAATAATGGATTTATTTGTTTATTAGATTTGTTCTTTTCTTCCAGGCAATACAGAGAAATTCTGTCAGTATATGATATGGATTAAGCTTACTTTGAAAAATATTTTTATAAAGAACTAATAATGGAAATATTAACAAAATTAGCCACAAATCTTGTTTATCCTTTATTATGATTCAAAAGTTTTGCAATATTTGTGTATGTGCTTGTTTCCAGAAGAAACTCCAAGACTTAAGTAAATCAAACTGATGCCACATCCTGCATATCGTCTAGTTCTAGCTCTTTCAGGCTACTAATTGTTCTGATCCATGGCTCACTTTTAGGCCTGGACAGCTCTCAACAACTAAGAGGAGGTGGAAACTTCAGTGAAGGAGTTCTTCATCTTGAAGACCTAGAAATGGTATCCGCATGAGATCAAAAAACTGGCCGAAAAGTAGTTTCAGACAATACAACCCATTTACCTCTACTTTGAATGTTTGGCTTCTTTTATTTTAACTTGAAGAATAAACCCAGTATGTTGCCAAAATATTGCAAAACTTTTGACTCACCCTAGTAGCTTGTTAGGGATTACTTTTATTTTTGACATCTTAAAAATTTCCAGTGGATAAGATTTTAGACAGGAACACGTGGACACAAAAAACTGCAAAAATCAATAGTTTTTTGGTTTATTTGTTTATTTGTTTGTTTTGTTTTTTTTTGCTTTTTTTTGTTTGTTTGTTTCTTTTTTTTTTTTTTTTTTTTTTTTTTTTTTTTTTTTTTTTTCAGGTATTGGTATTTTTATTGATAACTAGTGTATTCACTGTACATAGTGTAACTTTATACTACACAACTTGGTCACTTCGCAGGCAGACTTACTATGCTCGTACTCTAACTATTGTATTATTACCGATTCATATCACATATTGTATAATACATATTACATTATAACCCTTACCTACTACTGTTTACTTCTTACATGGTATCTGGTACCTTTGACACATCACTTTTTACCTTTGTACTTTTCTATTGATCTATTCACTGTAGATTATAGGTGGGGGGAGTCCCCACGGCATAGTGACTAAAGTGCTTGACTATGACATGTAGTAAGTTCAAACTCCAGTTGCACTATTATTTTTGCTTTTGGACTAATACCCTTGGGAAAGATATGAATCTCCTTATCCCCCACCAACTATGGATTAAATTGTATCACTACTTTTACAAGGATAGCTTTGGCATTAAATAACCCATGAAGGTTGATGTACCATTAAACAACCAAACAAAAAAAAAAGAAACAAAATTTTCTCTTGCAGAATAAGACACTTTATATGTAGATATTTGCCAAGAAGGAAGTGAATAAAAAAAAAAAAATTCTTAATTTTTTTTTTATCCATTTACTTTGGGCTATGAAAAAAAAGGTATTATTTTTTGGCTCCCACAAAATACAGAACATGACACTGGGTTACATGTTTAATTTGAGCTTCGTAGAAAAATTCCAAAGACACCTCAGTTGATGCCAAGAAATATTCAGATCAACCCAAATACAATGGGGAAAGTGCTCTCTTGAGGATGAGTCCCTTGCATCCAGGCTGAATAGGTAGGCTCTTCGGAAATTCTTTGACTATGTAATCTCCTTGAGAAGCTCACTATGCAAATTGAGCCTTGGACTTGTCACTTCGATGCTAAAAGACATGGGTGATGGGTAAAGGGGTCTGTATATATTATCATAATCTAATTTCCAATCCAATTTAATAATAATAGTGTGAGGTCTACAAATGTACTCACCTCAATCATTATACTCATTAAAAGAAAATAGTAAACACTAATTATTTATTTACAATTATAAATTTTATAAATAGTACAAGTCTTGCTCAAAAAGTTCAAAGCTTCACTTAGAAAGTTGTTGTAACACACTACTACTCCTAAAAAAAAAAAAATAGGAAAAATAATTCATATTTCTGTTTTAATTTTTGGACATACAAAAGTGTGCAATAAATCTAAAATCTGAATGAGGCTTAGAACTTTTTGAAAAACATTCGTATATGGCTGAAGACTGAAATTAATGATTGTTGAAGGTAGCCTTTATGTGAACTATTAATAGTTATGACATAACAAGACTTATACACTCCAAGGCCAAAAAAAGGAACAATGGTGCTTTTTTTATTTGTTTTTTTTATTTGTTTTTTTTTTTTAAATTAACCTAAACAAACAAACATGCTTCAGAAATTTTGGTCAGGGTAAATTATTAACAAAAACTTTCTTAGAAAAATATTTGGGTGTATCATATTTTCATTTATTTTTAATCACCTGAAAGTTCATGGGGAACCTGTCGAGAGATAATGTATTATTTTTATTAAAAGATTATGTAATGTTCTATACATGATTTTTGCTCAGTTGGCTGGAGCTGTAGAATACATTGACTTCTTCTCTGCAGAGGGGTAAGACCACCCCCCAACGAGTGTCCTGTTATGACACTAAACAATCTGATGGTGAGGTTGCAGTAAGGCTGAAGCTTTGGGGAATGCGGAGTACCTCTTCATTGTCATCATTCCCAGGTCCACTCTGGCCTGGAGTGGTAGGACCTGAAAATTGTTCTATCTATGGGTTAGATAGAACTAAACCATGGTTTCTCGAATTTACTGTTTTTTCGCATTTAAACAGTATGCTTATGCTAAACTAAATTGTTTAAAACAGAACTGTTTTGACATTTAAACTACGCACTTAGGCTAAAATCAGTTACTCAAAATAGAACTGTTTTGACATTTAAACTGTGTACTTATGCTAAACTGAATTATCTGAAATAAAACTGTTTTGACATTAACTCTCTGTATTGCCCCGTTGGCTGGGGCTGTAGAATACACCAACTGTAAGTGGAGCAACCCAGGGAAAGGAGTAGTGCTCTCTCTTTCAGCTCAGTGTAGTAGCTATTGAAAAGGAAGTCTTCGGGTCACCCTTGACTATGATCTGTATAACTTAACTTACATTATGTATACATGCACAGTATACACTGCACTCGACAGTAATTTTATTATAAACTGAGATTAACTCATCAAAAGAGTAGTCTAGACATTAAGACATCATCACTTTATCATATAAGCTGCTCAGATGTCTGCATGCTTTCACTCAAAATATGAATTTATCATTAAAAAGTTTTTAATTTTCAGCTTCAATACTTTTTTTTATCTTTCCGTTGTTAAAAAAATACTTTTTGAATATACATCTGTTGAAAAATGCTTAGAAACTTTGGCTTGATATAGAATATGATGTTGTTTTAACAAAATGATGTGGCAAAAGAATACAGTCTGCTGACAATGTGTCAATGAAAAGATTGGCTTTAAATATCCCTGAAAATATTAAAATCTTAAAAAATAAGAATATTTTATCTGAATGAAGTACTCAGCTGAAATTTTATCAAAGCAATTATGTGTTTAAACATGGTGGAATAATAAGAGTATATTTTCCACAGAGAATCGGAACATAATTGCCAATGCATATATGAAATAAGGTTTGGTTTTATTTCTTTGTTTAATAATATATCAACCTTCGTTGGTTATAAAATGCCAAAGATATATTTGTAAAAGAATAGCAGTGGTACTATTTAAATGGTTGTTCAAATTCAATTACTACAATGTCATAGTTCAGCATATTAGTCATTACACTACGGGGACTCTCCAATATTATTATATAAAATAAGAATATATGAAAATAATACAAGATCAGGAAAATAATTTGAATGTGCAGACAATTTGATTACAATGTACTTATTTGTATTAACAGTTACTTGAAGCTATAATTGTTTACAAAGGATTATTATAATTAACTCTGGTAAAATTTAAGGAATAAGCACACCTTGAGGATTTTCACTTTGGTTTTTTCATTTAGCAGTAAATAAACTAATTACAAATGAGACACAAAACATTTTTGGAATGGGTGTTATTGAAGCTTAATGAGTGAGATTTACTTGGTGCATTATCTTTCCTCATTAAAAAAAGCATACAACTCAGGTATTGTTTGATATCATTGGATTGTTAAATGTCATGTGATGACTGTACTTGAATTCAAAGTACCGACCATCATATGCACACACACACACACACATATATATATATATATATATATATATATATAAATTATTCGTACATACAAATTTAAACAGACAAATACTAAGACATTAGCAATTAGAAAGATAGCTAGCTATATATATATGTGTGTGTGTGTTCACCAAGTGAACTAATAAGAACCATAAACCTATTTTATATATATATATATATATATATATATATTGAAAATTTTCAGCTTAGTCTCATTTCTGTGAATGTAAAAAGTTTGGATGGTTTTTTGATGAGTTTTTTATGGCATATCAACCCTTGTAGGTTATTTAATGTCAAATACTGTTTTTATGATTTGTAAGCAAATAGTTTGTTGGTAACATTGTTTTTAAACAATTAGTAAGATTTCATTTATTTGTATACAGTTAAATGTTTTCAAAGATTCCAATCTAATACTAATAATTTTATTTAATACTAATCATTTCTTTGCATACAGTTAAATAGTTACAAGTATTACTATTTAACATTCTCTTTATCCAGTATTCCTTTATAATATAACAAATTTGCACACAGCTGTATGGTTTCAAATAACTAATAATAATAATCCCTAATTGAACAGTTCTATTTGATCTATTGATACTACCAGTCCAGGTCAGAGTTGACCAGGGAATAACGGCAATGAAAGGGCTACTCCACATTCTCCAAATCTTCAGGATCAGAGCCTCACCATCAGGACACTTATTGGAGGTGTCTTACTCTTCTGCAGACGTGCAGTCAGTGTATTCTACAGCCCCAGCCAACAGAGTGGGTAAAAACTTTGAGAAATCCTTGCTTAGAACACCTTGACATTTATTAGCAGTTTTTTCTTTTCTAGTTGTACAGTTTTCTAAATCTGTAAGTACAGCCTACAATTTACAATTAAACCAACTGTAATTTAGCTATGATTAAACTAATGCCATCCATGATTTTACCCATCCCTTTGTGACTGAAGTAATTGCCTATTTACCACTCCAACCACTGGTCAGTATGCAAGCCCACATAAAAAAATCCAACATCTAAGATTAAAATAAACATAATCTTTCTCCCTCTATAAAGCTCTGTAGTGACAAGGCTAAGCTTAATGAATATTTATATATTACAATTAGGAACAATGACAAATATATTTTAGCAATGAATAAACACAAAATAATATGTATATTTAGATAGTACAACCAAAAAGAAACAACTCTAAAAGCTTGTAAAGTATTTATCACATGTATAATGTATATTAGAAGTCATTTTTATATCACTGTCTTTTTTTAAGAATGTGGTTTCTTTTTTTTTATATTTTCCAAATAAAGGCTATCGAATAGATTAACTAAAATGTTATAGTAACAACATTAAGAACACTAAGAAGAGATTCAATTGTCTAAACAAAAATTTGGAACATTTTAAAAAATTGTTGTTTCTATAAATATCATACTTTTGAGAAACTTTTAGAAATCTTTGTAAGCTTTTTCTTACTTTTTCAAATTCTGGCAGTAAATCAGATTGTAATTCAAGATAATTGTAGATGGCAATAGAAGCAATTACTATTCTAGAGTGACTGATGAGATACTAGAGTGAATCAAAAGTTTTACAATACTTTGGGATGTACTTATTTGTGGTGCATATATCACATGACTGAAGAAGTTCAAGCTGTTAAAGGTACTCGCTCTGGTTGGTACTATTATGGTAGCTGATGTGCTAACGTTGTGCATTGCTTCACCCCAATGAGTAATTTTAAAGCTGCACGGTTGAATGAGCAACATCATCTAATTTGAGAACTTATGCTTTATGAATTTGAGCTGACCCATAATTTCACAAAAGCAACCAAAAATATGTTTTACAAAAGGTGAAAACACTATTGTTTACAGTACAGTAACCAGAAAGTTAAAAAGATTTTTCTCGGGTTGCAAGAATCTAGCACACAGTTAATTGGTTCCAAGTATTGCAAGGTGCAAAAAACCTTGAAGCTACAATATTATTTGTTGACTTCTCCAAGGCCTTTGACTCCATGCACAAAGGGAAGATGGAGCAAATACTACTTGCCTAAAGCCTACCCAAAGAAAGCATTGCAGCTGTAATGATGCCATATAAAAACACGAAAGTAAAAGTCCACTCCCCGAATGGAGATGCAGACTACTTCGACATTGTAGCAGGAGTGCTGCAAGGAGACACATTAACCCCATACCTCTTTATCATCTGCCTAGACTACTTGCTTAGAATGTCTATTGATAAGATGAAAGATAATGGCCTCAAGCTGGCAAATAAAAGAAACAGAAGATACCCTTAACAAACAATTACAGACGCAGACTATGCCGATGACATAGTGCTTCTGGCAAATACACCATCCCAAGCCAAAACCCTGCTACATAGTCTGGATCGAGCAACCACTGTTATAGGCCTCCATGTCAACACAGACAAGACGGAATACATGTACTTTAATCAAAGAGGTGACATCTCCACACTAAATGGTATTTCTCTGAAACTAGTGGACAAGTTCACCTACCAAGGAAACAGTGTCTCATCAACTGAGACAGACATCAATATGCAACTAGCAAAGGCATGGACAGCAATCGATAGGTTATCGATAAAATAAAAGGCATTTTTTTTCCAAGCTGCGGTTGTGTCAATACTGCTATATGGATGCACTACATGGATGCTAACTAAACATATGGAGAAAAAGCTTGATGGCAATTACACAAGAATGCTGCAAGCAATATTGAACAAGTCCTGGAGGCAGTACCGGACAAAGCAGCAGCTGTACGGCCACTTACCACCAATCATGAAAGCTATCCAATTTAGACAAACCAGACATGTGGCACACTGCTGGAGAAGTGGAGATGAACTCATGAGCAATGTACTCCTATGGACCCCTTCACATGGATGAGCAAAGGCAAGACGATCAGCTAGAACCTATATACAACAGCTCCGTGCCAATACAAGATGTAGCTTTGAAGACCTGCCAGGAGTGATGGACGATAGATGAGTGGCAAGGTAGGGTCAGGGAGATCTGTGCTGGCAGTATGACATGATGATAATGGTGATTGCTATGTAATACTAATAATTCAATTTAACAGTCATTTGTTAGCACACAGTTGAATGGTTTCAAGTATTGATGTCTAACATCAACAGTTTTATTTGCACACAGTTAATTGGTTTCAAGTATTGCTGTGTAATACTAATAATTCAATTTAACAGCCATTGGTTTGCTGATTGATTGATTAGCTTTATGGCTTATCAACCCCTTGTGGGTTACTTAATGCTAAAACACAAGAACAGTAGATGTGTTATAGTGAGTGAAAGTTGTAAATAAAATGATATATATAGATAGAATATAAATAAAATATTGAAGACGAATATATATAATTATTGTTTTTGAACAGTTAAAAATATGTAGGTGTATTATCCCTCCAGTTAAGAATTTGTATATATTCATATGCTATAAATGTTTCAGAGGAATTTTTTTGATTATATATTATTGTATAATTTTGTTGCTTTTAGAAACCCCAAAAGGTTATCTGGGTTAACTTTGTCAAAGATCTTCTTCAAATTACTCTCCTGGTTGGCAGGTCTGTTTAATGTCTATACAGCTTCTCAGTATATGATTCACTGTGTAAGGGTCTTGGCATGGAATACCAATTGGTGCTTCTTCACCTTTCAGAAGGTATGAGTGAATTAAGAAGGTGTGTCTGATTTGGAATTTAGCCATTTTCACTTCTTCCCTTTTTAACATTCTTCTATTGGGACTTTTTCTGCAATGGTTTGTGTCACTTGGTGTAATTTGTCGTCCATATTCCATAACTCCAACCACTTTCATTTGCACACAGTTGAATGGTTTCAAGTATTGATATCTAACACTAAAAGTTTTATTAGCTCACAATTAATTGGTTTCAAGTATTGCTGTGTAATACTAATAATTCAATTTAACAGTCACTTCTTTGCATACAGTTGAATGGTTCCTAATACAGTAAAAGAATTAAACAGTTCTATTTGATCCATAGTTGGGATCCAAACAGATACTACCACTCTTTGTCAAAGTGGACCTAGGAGTGATGACATTGAACAGAGTACTCCACATTCCCCCAAAGCTCCAGAACTAGAGCCTCAACATTAAATGGTTTAGTGTCATATCCAGGACACTTGTTGAAAGAGGGAGTGTCTTATCCCTCTGTAGAGATGCAGTCTGCATATTCTATCGCCCCAGTCATCTGGGCTTTATAAATTATTAGTATTAGAGTGGAATATTTGCATACAAAGTGCCCTAGAATTAACAATGTAAAGGAAAAGAAAAAGAAGCAAAGCAGTATGTAACATATATACATAGAACATAGGAATCCCGAAACACGAAAAACACTTACGACTTCTTAGTTCAGGTATGAAACTTTTTATTACCTTTTGAGTTTAAAGGTTTTTCGACATAAGGAGAGAGGCACAATCTTTCTATTCTGGCTTTTCTATCTGCCCCCCTAACATGTGTGGCACCTGCCACAAATTTGTCTGGCCTCAGCGAGCCCCGAAAGTCAACCCTTCCCGTTCGGAGTCTAGTTCTCAGCTTACAGACTTTTTTCAAAATCCCCCAAATCCTCCACATGCGCTTCCAGTGCATGATGTCATTCACATCTCCTGGTCAAATTTTCTCTCTGGGATTTTTATTTTGACATCTATGAATAACACATCCTCCCCACGTGCACGTCAATACCTGTGCTCAAGTTTGTACCTAACTAACCCATGTGCTGAGCCGAAAGGTTCTCAGCCTAACTAAACCCAAAGGCAAGATATATAAAGCGAAATCCCTCGGGCCATTATATTACAAGTATGCTTATTTTATTTAGTCACTTACAAAACTTAACTTAGTTTTGCATAAGGCCAAAAGTATAGATAACCCAGTAAGATTTAAACTCTCTAGCCCAACTGATAGCCCAACTCACTAACCATTGCACATGAGGTGTCCTGTTATCTAATAAGCTTAGCTTAGTTTTGCACTAAACCAGAAGTATGGGGCACTCAGTGAGATGCAGTTTCATGTCACAGCCAGGACACCTCTTCTTGTAGTGGGGGTGTCCTCATGGTGTAATGGTTAAAGCAATGGACTGCAAAATCGTAGTAAGCAAGTTTGTACTCCAGTTGCACTATTACGTTCACTTTCAGGCAAATACCCTTGGGAAAAGTATGAACCCCCTTATCCTCCCACCTATGGGTTAAATAGTATCACTACTGTTCTTCTAGGAGAATGGCTTTGGCATTAAATAACCTACAAAGGTTGATATGCCATTAAACAAAGAAACCAAACTGAAACCATCTTCTTGTAATGGTCTTATACTCCTCAGCAGAGGATAGAATCTTTGTATTTTAAGCCTTGCAGACAGGGCTACCCAGTGACCAGTGTGGAATGTAAAATTAATGATAACAACATGATGCCCTGAATGATAAAGTTATAATGTTTTTGGCTGATAGGTCAGTGGCTAAAAATAGAATAGTTTTCACTTTAAGAAATGAAAAGTACTTGAAAATATTAATTTAAAATTGACAAAATTGAGAAGGTCAGGTTATTGATAGGAGCTGTCAATCAACACCCCACCCCACATCATTGAACTGACAACTGATTTTAGTTAAAGGGTAATAAAAACAATCTTTAACTACTACAAGCACATTGCCATCATTCAAATTATGACAAGTCGACAATTTTCGATAAATGTGAAGTTTTTTGCAAAATTGGAAAACTTTTGATACTCCAAGATATAATCTACTCAGCATTATTTGATATTGAAAATGATATTTAATTTGCTAGATAGGAAAATAGTTAATCAATCATAGACAGACCTGAACAGGGTTCTTTTGCTTATAAATGTGGCACAAGGATTAAATTGGTAGAAAGTCAAGAAGTCAGAAAATGTGTATTGGGCAGTCCAGCTGACTTGAAGTGTTGTGGGAATTGAAAAATTAATCATCATTATCATGGCATGCCAACAACACAGATTTCTTTTGACTCTTTTTTGCTATCCATCCCCATCAGTCATCACTTTTGACAAGTCCTCTAGATGGCATCCAGTGATAAATATAAGGTTTTTGCTGGTCAGTCATGTGTCCATATATAGAAGTCCATCAAAGTTGCTTATGAGTTCACCTCTACTTCTCCAGTGGTGCCTAGTAAGTCTCGCTCATCTTACTTGTATGATTTGCAAGATTGGAGATAAGTGGCCATACAGCTGCTGTTTTATAGGGCACTGAATTTGTTTAAAACAGCATGCAGCATTCTTATGTGGTTCTCATCTAGCTTTTTCTTCAGGTATTTCATTACAGTTCAAGTGGTACAACTGTACAGTTGTACTGACACAACTATTGCTTGGAAGAATTCCCATTAGTTTAAGTGAAAAATAGGAATAATAATAAAAATACGAAAATTTAAAAAAAATAAAACCAATCATAAGATACAAAAATAAAGTAAGGCAAAAATATCCCACTATTCCAATCCGGCCAAAAATTTAACTTTCAGTGACAGTTTATTTCAGTACCTTGCCAGCTCACTGGATACAAATGCATTAGCAGACTCTAGAAATGCGCAGTCTCAACTCTACAACTTTTATAATAATAGTCCCTGGGCTTAAAGAAAAAAAATATTCCATGAAAATGCTTATAGTTTAAAGTTTTGGTAAAGTTGTTGAGGTGTCATAAAGCATAACTGCTATCATCATAGGAAATATACTCAGCAACCTAAGTTCAAATCCTTGACAAGACTGTGTTTAACTTCATGTTAATGCCTTTGAAAACAGTATGTGTTAAATATAAAGAATTGCGACTACAACACTCAACATACGTAGAGACGCCTTTTTAACCACTCGTTCTTATCACACTCTCACATAAACAAGTATGGCCATCTGTTTACTTCCGGTCCTAGAAAAACACTATTTTCTCGAGAGTATCAGGGGAGGTAACTTGCATGACTTAACAGTATGAATCCATCTTTTCTCTCTCAGTGATGGTTAAATACAAAGTTTAATTTATTTGTTTAAAAACATATGAACTGCTTGTAGGTTATTTAATGCTGAAATTTGACTGATTTGTAAAGGTTTGACTATTATCATAAATATTTATAATTTCAACTTTCTATTGCAATCTTTTATTTTTAATTACATTTTTATTTGTCTATGATAATCATTTATATATACACATTATTCCTGTGTAATAATTTGAACTCAATTATATGGTTTCACATTTTCCTATCCAATACTAATAATTTTTATTGTACTTTTATTTGTCTATTAATAATCATTTATATATACACAGTATTCCTATATAATATTAATAATTTTTCAACAGATCTATTTGGGTATTCCATACTTACCAGTGTGCTAGAACTGGAACCTCACCACTAGATGCAGTTTAGAGCCATACCTAGGATACTGGTGAATGCTAGAGCTGATAGAGCTTTTTAACTTTACAACAGCAACCAGTCTGAGAGGAAGAAAACTCTATGCTTGGTTTTAAAATTTGACCTTGTAGAATGGAATTGCTAGTTCCATGCCTTTTAATTCTAAATTCATAGCTTTTTCTTTCCAAAGACTAGTTTACCTTCCTTTAAAGCAGGAGTGCCCAATTTGATCAACTATTTACCCAGGAGGTGCTTGTGGTATAATGTTGTACCATTGGCCTAATGAGTAGTGATATTTAATTCCAATTGGCCTAATAAGTTGACTGTTCTCCAATGGTTCGGGAGATTGGTGTTCAATCCCAGGTTGAGTCATACCAAAGACTCAAAAAATGCTATTTGATGCTGCCTAGCTTAGCACTATAAGGTGAGGATCAAGGGTAAAGTGGAGCAATCCTGGAAATAGAATAGCCCCCTCCCCTACATCTCAGTGTAGCAGCTATTTAAAAGGGAGCCTTCAGGTCACCCTCAACTAAGGTCGCCAACTTTACTTACAGTACCAAAGAAATTTTAGACCTAGCCGTGGTAAAAGTTGACAAACGCAAGAAACTCTGGTTAACCACCCAAAGGTTTATTTACGACTACCATTTGTAGGTAGCCACTGGGAGAAAAAAGAAAGCATCGAAATTGAGATGGCTGCATTAGCTAGCAAAAACTGCAACATATCCTAGTGAGAAAAAAGAGAGCAGACACAGACCTCGAATTTTTTCCTGGTTTATTGTTGTATTTCTAACATGTATGTCTGCTGGGTTGTGTCTAATCTAAGGCCCCCTTTGGAGCACAGCCCCAAGAAATAGGGCTTGTAAACTTTCGCCTCCTCACATTTTCATGGCTTGTGTTCAACTGTTTTTACCTCATCACATCTCACCATCAACTCCCCAAAAAACGAATAGTCCCCTCATTTCCTCCTGTCATGTCAGGGGCCGAAACATATCCATTTCCAGTGGTTCCACACCTGCACAGGAGGTTTTGAACCCCCAGTTTTTTTCCTAGTCATTTTTAATTATAATGAGTTCTTTGGCCTAGCCATTCAGAGACAGTCTGCTTTATTTATTTATTTATTCAATTTCAATTTTCTATGAACCGTTCAATTACATTACAATGTTATCAATATAAGAAATGAACACAGCGATCCAAGTTCAAATCTTTGACTAGGTTGTTTGCATTTACATTAATACCCTTGGAAAATGTATGAATCCAACTATTCTACCTAAGTTCTTTAACCATTGTATGGCAACCAGTCTAAGAGAAAGAAAACTCTGAATTCAAACCTGTTAAACTCTGCTTAAAAATATTGACCTTGTGTCACTTCCTACTTATGTGGAGGGGTTAGTAAATACATGTGCTACAATTTATCCATATCTCGTTGGTGGGAGAGATGGATTTATGTCTTTCCCAAGAGTATTAGTGCTAAGTAAAACACAGAAATTGAATTTGGCTCACTGAGTCCATTTCCTACGATTAAGCTGTTTGAATTTCACTTTTGCACCAATGCTCTTAGGAAAGGCATGAATCCACCTCTTCTACTCCCAGCTATGTGTAAATATGAGGGCAGACAGCTCTTTTACCTTGGTGTTGATTAGGGTTAGGATCCTTCAAGGAGAAAGAAAACTCTGAATTCAAACCAACTGTGTAAAAAAAAAAAAAAAAAAAAAAAAAAAAGAGTCAAGTTGCCGACTGTAGTCAAGGGCAACCAGAAGGCTCCCTTTTCAATAGCAACTACACTGAATTGTAGGGGAGGGTGCTACTCCTTTCCCTGGATTGCTCCACTTTACCCTTGATACATACCTTATATTGTTGAGTGTTAAGCAAGGAGGTATCAAGTATCATTTTTTAAGTCTTTGGTATGATGCAACCTGGGATTGAATTCAGGTCTCCCAGACCATTGGCAAACACTCTATCCACTAGGCTAATTTGACTATGTATCACATCTTGCCAATGGGTAAATGCATACATAATGGTTCCAAACATTAGATGACACACACTTAACCGTTGGTACTTAATGAAATGGTTAATGTACTAAACTTTGACATCATAGTAAGCAAGTTCAAACCCCTGTTGTGCTACCCGATTCACTTTCAGAACAAATACCCTTAAAAAAAGAACCTCTTTATCCATCCCCCCAAGCTATGGGTTAAATAGTACCACTACTTTATCCTTCTACAAAGATCACTTTAGCATTAGATAACCTACAAAGGTTGATATGTTATTAAACAAAGAAATCAAACCAAATTAGGTATAGTTTCTTGAAGTTTCAGTTTTTATCAAAGGATTATTACTTAAAATCATTTAACTGTGTGAAAATAAATGATTATTATAATTAATAAGGAACAGTTTCTTGAAATCATATAGTTATGTATTAATCATTAGTATTAAGAATAGTTACTTGAAGCTATAATTGTTTACAAATGATTATTCTCATTAGTTATATGAAACCAAATAATTGCTTGAAAAAAAACTGACTTCAACATTATATAATCCAACAAAGGTTGACATATCATAAAGCCAGCCATTAATACAAACAATTTTTCTGTGCACTTATTCTAACAGAAATGTAAAAATAATTTACTAAATTGTTTGTAGATTAATCGGTTAGGTTTGGCTTGATTTGGTTTCTTTGTTTAATGACATATCAAACTTTGTGGGTTATCTAATTCCAAAGCCATCTTTGTAGAAGAACAAGTGATGCTATTTAACCCATAGCTGTGAGGATAAAGGAGTTTTAATACCTTTTCCAAGGGTATTAGTCCAAATGTAAATGTAATACCCCAACTGGAGTTAAAAAAATTTACTTTTAGACTGAAGTCCAGTACTTTAGCCATTATGCCACAGAGACTCCCCAATTAGTTTTGTATCATTTCATTTGGGCAGTTTTTCCCCCTATAAAGTCTAATAATTTACTAGATTAGTCATATATATATATATATATATTAAAACTAATTTAATATCACTATACCACATATTGATATTTATTACGTTAGTGTTATTTTGCTAGTTTCTTGTTCCTTTTGTAATTTTTTTTGTTTCTTTTTTCTTTATTCTGTAATTTTTTTTTTTTTTTCATGTAGAATTGGGCAGAAGAGTACCTTTTTAAAGCTTGATCATGTTCTTCCTAAATCTTGTCTTTCAATTATAATAAAGGCATTCTTATTAAGATGGTATATTTAATTAACCAGCTTGTCTTACAGGCTATTTCAGTTCTCAGAAGGTGCTGTCTACATTTGTAGCCTTATACCAAACCAATCTAAGCTTAGTAAATATTTGCCATGATAGCATACTTTTACCAGGACATGTTGTTGATTGGAGGTAGTCTTCTGGAAGTTAATCCATCTGACATGACTTTGGAAGAAGATAACAGAATTCATGTACATTTCTCTGGCCGATGTGGCTTTTGCAACCATTGAATACTATGTTAAATTAGGGTTAAAAAATACCTGACCTATGGAATGGCCTATGCGTCCACCAGATCTGAACCCTATCAAAAATCTTTAGCGTATTATTAAAAGTGGCTTTTATGTGGGCAGCAAGCAATTTTCATCGAAGAATGAACTTTGGGAAGTAATATCAATTCTTTGAGAATCCATCACCTGAAGAAATACTGAATTTAACTTCTTCTACAGATAGGAGACTGCTGCTTGAAGTTATTAGAAAAAAATGGAAATTATATCAGCAAATAATTGTTTTTCTACAGTAGTATTAGACCAAACTTGTTATAATTATGCTTTGTCTACCATTGGTCTAATGGGTAAAGTGTCTGCCAGTGGTCCAGGAGACCAGGGTTCAGTCCCAAGTCAAGTCATATCAAGGGTCAAGTGGAGCAATCTATGGAAAGGAGTAGCACTCTCCCTTACACCTTGGTGTAGTAGCTTTTGAAAAGGGAGCCTTCAGGTCACCCTCGACTATAGTCACCAACTTTATTTTACTTATGTTGTGTGAACACATTCTCATTGTAGCCCAGTTTGTTGTGGCTGTAGAATACATCGACTGCATCTCTGCAAGACCCCTCTCTTCTACAACAAGTGCCTTGCATAGTAACTAACCAATTTGATAGTGAGGTTCCAGTAATGCTGGAGATTTGGGGAATGCTGAGTACACCTGGGTCCACTCTGTCCTGGAGTGGTAGCACCTGATAGGCTCCTATCTATGGGACAAATAGAACTGTTTGATATTTAAACTGAGTGCAAACAAATGATTTATACCAAATTGAATTGTTTGAAACAGAAATGTTTGATCATTTAACTGTGCATAAACAAATGATAGATGGTTAATTGAATTGTTAGTGATAAATAGCAATACTTGTAACCACTTCAATGTACACAAACAAATGATTAATATTGAAGAGAATTATCAGTATTCATCATCATCATATCGTGCTGGCAGCACGGATATCCCTGACCCTCTCTCGCCACTCCTCCCTATCGTTCATCGCCTTAGGCAGGTCTTCAGGACAACAACCTGTATCCTCACATAGCTGCTGAATGTACGTTCGTGCTGGTCGTCCTGCTTTTGCGCGGCCGTGTGTGGGGATCCATAAGAGTACAACGGCTGGAGAAGAAACTAGATGGCAATTACACAAGAATGCTGCGTGCAATCCTGAACAAGTCCTGGCAGCAACACCCCACAAGACACCAACTGTACGGCCACCTGCCCCCTATCACGAAAACTATTCAAGTTAGGTGAACCAGACATGCAGGACATTGCTGGAGAAGCAGAGATGAACACATAAGAGATGTACTTATCAGTATTAGATAGCCATAATTGAAACCATTTAACTGTGTAAAAACGAAAGCAGTTGTAATACACAAACAAATTACTTCTAACTCATTTAAAAATGAGATTATTGACAAACTAATCTCTTACATATTATGTATATCTATTTAAATGTATACAAACAAATGACTGATGTTAAATTGTTACTTTTACATAGCAATGAAATCATTTAACTGTGTGCAAACAAATGATTAATAGTAAATAGAATTATTTGTATTTGATAGAAATAGTTGAAAACAATTAATTGTGTGCAAAAGACATGAGCTCAGGCTCATTTAAAAATATTATCAAAAAGATGTTTACAAATCATACATATTTTATATATATATATATTAAGAGGATTTGGTATTAAATAATCTACAATGGCTGATATGCCATAAAACCAAACCAAACATTCTTGTAGTTTTGCTTTATTTATTTTGTGTTTACACATTTTCATTGTTGTAGTTTTGTTTTGTTTACGCATTCACATTGTCGTAGTTTTGTTTGTTTTGTTTTTGTTGTGTTTGCGCATTCACATTGTCATAGTTTTGTTTATGTTTTGTTTTTGTTGTGTTTACACATTCACATTGTCATAGTTTTGTTTGTTTTGTTTTTGTTGTGTTTACACATTAACATTGTCATAGTTTGTTTGTTTTGTTTACACATTCACATTGTCATAGTTTTGTTTTGTTTACTCATATTTTTGTTTTGTTTATATTGTGTTTATACATTCTCATTGTCGTTGTTTTGTTTACACATTCTCATTGTTGTAGTTGTGTTTTGTTTATTTTGTTTATACATTCATTGTCATAGTTTTGTTTTGTTGTTGCTTTTACATATTCTCATTGTTGTAGTTTTGTTTTTTTTATCTTATGTTTACACATTTTCATTACTATTGCAGATAAATATACATGCTGTAATTGATATTCACCATTTAAATCTGTGTCATGTGACACAGACCCTAGTGAAGGCAGAGTTTTAAGTTGGGCCTTTTTAACTCACTGAGATGGACATCCCAAGGGTAACTCCAGCCAAAAAGAAATAACTCAGTCACCCTAGCCTATTTGGTTTTTAAAGAATCCCATTATCATCACATACCTAAATATTTTTTTGATTAATGGCCAAACTCTGGGAATACATAACTTTATTTCTATTTTCATATCATGTTTTAAAGTCTTATCTTTATTTGTATTTGTCGTCCATGTTAGATAATGATATTTCTTAAAATACAAAATCCTTTATTCTTCTTAAGTTCTCTTTGTTTATCTCTCTTTCCACTTGCTTGGAATTGTCCATTAAAGGAATGGATACAAAGCCATTCCAACAATTCTTTATCCTCTTATCACTTTGAATTAATTCTTTTGAAATGGTTACATATGAATTGGAACACTTTAAATAATCACATTCCACCCCATTAAAAGATCTATGGTAGTTTGCCCAAATGTGAGGCATATGTTTGATTGGAATTTGATGACTCTAATACAATTTGTCTTATAAATATTATCATTTTATTGATTTCAGTGTAATTTTGGAATACACTATAATATTGACATCTATGCTGATAATTAGGAAATGTTTATTTGTCTGTCCTCAATAAAAACCCATATAGTTTAATGAAAAACAACTGAACTTACAATGAATAATTATTGAACTGAAGGGAAATTGTTTATCCCAAGAAAAACGGGGGCTCTTACCTACAACATTACTGATTCACTTTCTATGTAGGCTTTCACCACTATAAACAAAATCACCTATGTAAGAAGTTATCATCTGAGTCTTGACCTCTTATGCTGCAAAACCAACCAACAAGCCAACCAACTAATCAACAGCTCAAAAAGTATGGAGATTGAAGTTGTATTTACTGAAAGTGAAATTATTATTAGGTACTATTTGTTAGAAAACTCTACAGTATTGAAACTCTGTAACCACAAATATGTATATCCTTTATATATATATATTTATTCAATTTTATTTTTGTAGAGATACTCATGCTTGTAAAATTTGATCTTAAATAATACTAAATTAATTTCTGTTTTAATTGTATAATGTTCCACTAGAAATAACAAAATCCAGGTATTTTTGGTTTTGAAAAAAATTCACTTTTATAAAATATTGTTAGGAGTCTACTCATAAAGTGACATTGTATAATGTTCCACTAGAAATAATAAAATCTTTGCATTAGAAAAAAATCACTTTAAAAATATTGTTAAGAATCTACTTATATATATATATAGGTGACATTGTATAATGTTCCACGAGAAATAATAAAATCTTGGTAACTTTGGTTTAGAAAAAAATTAACTTTTACAAAATATTGTTAGGAGTATACTTATTTATAGGTGACATTGTATAATGTTCCACAAGAAATAATAAAATCTTGGTAACTTTGGTTTAGAAAAAAATTAACTTTTACAAAAATATTGTTAGGAGTCTACTTATTTATAGCTGATAAAGAAATAAGAGGTGCTATAGCTAAGATGAACTCCAAAAAAATTAAATCCATTTTTACCTGCAGACACATTTATTTGATAAGATTTAGGCAACTAAAATGTTACATGTAGCCAATCTTACTGTATGAAACCTGAACTATAATATTAGAAGTCCACAGAAAATTAGAAGCAGTAGAAAAGTGGTCTCCAAGAACATTGAAAATATAAAGAGATAAGGTAACAAATGAAACAGTATAACAATGCAGCCACACAAAAAGAACATTAATGAGACCATTAAAGATGAGAAAACTTCAATTTCCGAGCCATGTCATCAGAAAGAGAGAAATAGAATGCTTTATATCACTGGGATATATGCCTAGGAAACATGGAAGAAGAAACCAAAAAAGAAAAAATATATGGACAATGTAAAAGAACTAACAAGTCCATGAGACATCATGGATACTACAAAGAATCGTTTGAAGTGAATAACCATGATCACCCAAGCATACAATACACAAGGAACTTGATGACGATGATGATGATGACAATTGGCTCTCGACTACAACCAGGAATTTATTGATTCTAATTGAAGTGAAGAATCTAGGTTAAGGAATCATACACATACAGTGAATGGCTCAGTTGACTGGGGCTGCAGAATACACTGACTGTATTTCTGCAGAGGGGTAAGACTCCCCCAATGAGTGTCCTGGATATGACACAAGACAATCTGATGGTGAGATTCCAGCAATGCTGGCACTTTGAGGAATGCAGATTACCCCTTCATTGCCATTACTCTTTGGTCCACTCTGGCCTGGAGTGGTAGCACAGAGCCCTATCTATCAGTCAAATATAACTAAACAGTGTACTTATGCTAAACTGAATTGCTTGAAATAGAACTCTTTTTACATTTAACTGTGAGTAAACAAAAACAGTACTTATGCTAAACTGAATTTTTAAAAATAAAACTCTTTTTGACATTTAAACTGTGTACTTATACTAAACTTAATAGTTTGAAATAGAACTGCTTGTGTAAAAATGGATTTGGCATTAAATTACCTACAATGGTTGATATGCCACCAAACCAAACCAAACCAAAAGAAGACATACAGTGAAAATTGATCACTGTTTTTGTAAATTTTGTTAACTACGTCCTCCAAGAAGTCTGGATGGATTTTAATAAAACTTTATGGAAATACTCATCAGGATGGAGAAATTAAACTTGTGATGTGTGGCATTGCTTAATAAGAAATCAACTAATCAATTGCAAATACATTGACAAAGATGATTGAGTGATTTTAACTGCATGTCAACCTGTCTGGAGTTATTTCATGGCAAAAGGTTAAGGAAGTGCATTCATTGCAGATTCATATTTACATTTTTGTATGCAGTTATGATATCAAGTATTATCTAATACAAATAAATTGCACATAGTTGTAAGGTTTAAAGTATTCCTATCTAATACTAATACTAATAATTATATAATCTCAAGAAATTATTTCCATTTGATAATGGTCATTTGTTTACACAAAGTTATAATTTCAAGTTACAAGTAATAATATTTAGTAGACAATTAGAGTTTCACATAATTATTCTTCATAAAAAAAAATAATATACAGTTATATGGCATCAAGTATTTGTATTGAAGCAAGGACAAACTCCTAAGTAACATTCTCTGAGGGACCCCTTCACATGGACATTCCATGTATGCTGACCAACAATAACCTACCTATAACAGCTTGGTACAGACACAGGATGTAGTCTGAAAGACCTGTTGGGAACAATGGATGATAGGAACGAATGGTGAGAGAGTCGTGGAAATCCGTGCAAGCAGCACAACGTGATGACAATTGTATACAAATAATTTTCAAATAAATTTATTTGACCGATTGATTGGACCCAAGCAAGTACTATCACTCAGGGTTGTAGACTTGGGAGTAATTGTCATGAATGGGTACTCCACACTCCCCAGATCTCCAGAAATGAAGTTTCATAATTAGATTTTGTTTAATCTCCTACCGAGATTACTTTGAGACAGGTATTTTATCCTTCTGCAGTGAATAAAGTCCTCATATTCTTAACCCAATCAACAGGAAGTGACAGAGAGAGAGAGAGATTAAAAAGAGTGAAAGTGAATGATTGTAATGGTATTGTTATGTTTAATGGATGATTTTGGTGATTTATTTGCTAAAAAAGCACTTTTTAAAGCAGATTAATTTGTTAATCTTAAAGCAGATTAATTTGCCATTCTTGGACAATATTTTTGGAAGATTTCTGTCTCAAATTTGGTGCTCTGGTTTTTGGAACTTTTTTTTTTTTGTGTCAAATATCATTAATGTCAGCAGTAATAGAATGAACTGCCCTGTCAGCAGGTTAGAATATGCTGTGTTCCCTGCAGAGGGGTGAGACCCCCCCACACACACACACCAAAAAAAGGGGTATCCTGGATATGATACAAAACTATATCTGATAGCAAAGCTCTTGTTCTGGAGTTCTGGGGAGTCTGGAGTCAGCTCTTCATTACCATTACTCCCAGGTCCATTCAGATCTGGAGTGGTAGTACCTGTTAGGGTCTTATCTATAAGTAAAAGAAATCTGCTTCAAACTTATTAGTATTCTATAGGGATACTTGATACTGTTTAACTATGTAAATTATTTGTATTAAGAATTGTTACTTGAAGCTATGATTGTTAAGAGTTATTATTAGTAACTTAAAACCATATTGATATTTACAAAGAAAGGATTATTATAGAATAGAAATAGTTGCTTGTATAGATTAAAGAGTTAAAAAAGACTGTGAATACTTGCTGATTGCTAAACCTACAAAGAAAGGGAAAACTAGCAAGCTGGATGAAGGGGAAGATTTATACAGAAATTAAATGAATTATAGATGGGTGATTGGAGAGATAACATGCATGAGTAATGGTGGGCAAAGAACTTTTTCATTATTATTCTTTGGTTGGTGTTTTTGCATGAGACATTCTAGAGTGAATGAAGGAAAGCGGAGGATTCTATTTGGTGTTTGCTTTTATTTGTTTATCTTACTCTGTCTTGTGTTAATTTGTTTGTCTCTGTGTCTGTTCACTGTTGTTCTTTTTTTCTTCCCTGAAACAATCAACAATACCTGGAAGGTGACACCTGGTGAGGGTTTTTTTAAATTTATTTATTCTTAAACCACAGCTTAAAACAATATAATTGTGTATATGAAATATTTGTATTTACCCAACCTCTCTGTAATGAGCAGGATGTGACACAAGGTCAATTTTTTAAGTGAACTACTACTGGTTTAAATTCATAGTTTTCCTTCTCTTTAACAAGAAAACAGTCTGCCCTACTATTTACCCATAGCTTATGGGTGTTAAAGAGAAGGATTTGTGCCTTTTCCAAGGGCATTAGTGCAAAGTGAAATGCAAACAGCTTTGTCTAGGATTTGAACTTGGGTCACAAATTCTATTTTTTTACAATGCTTAGTGTGCCTTTGCACAACCAAGAAATGTAAAGTATTCTATTTTTTCCAAGAGCATTAGTGTAAAGGGAAACACAAGCAACTTCATTCAGGATTTGAACTCAGGTTACCAATTTCATTTCTTATGACAATAACTGTTACACTAAGCTCCATATGTATAAAATATTAGTATTGCATGGGAATACTTGAAACTATAAAACAATGTGCAAATTATCAGTATCAAATAGAAATATTTGATATTAGATAATTGTGTGCAAAAAGTTCTTAAAAACAACTACCCAAAAAATATAAGCATACACTGAATACAATTTCCTAACCTCTCGGCATAAAATAACCCTATATGGATTAACATTCCATTAAAATGAATGAATCACTCATGATAGAATGAAGATGATATTGCTTAGGGACTCTTCTTTGGATTTCAAAATAAACAATCAATGTTCAAGAAAGAAAAACTGCAGGATAATTTACAGTTACAATTTAATCTTTTTTCCCATAAATAATTCAATTTCTAAAATCTAAGCAGAGCGCATCAGTGAACCATGAAATCAGCATTTCTACTTGAATTAATTCTAATCTCATGATGATTTGAAAATAGAAAGAAAAAGGGAAGAATTGGGTATGAAAGTTATTCAGTTAGTGTAGGAAAGAGTTACGTTATAAGTTGAAAAGAGTCAGGGTGGCATGTATTTTTTACCATGAAATACAAATTAGACATGCCACAGACTGGAAGTGGGAGTGACACTGTTGTGTGGAAAAGAAAAAAATCAGTTGTCCTAAGTTGGGATCTTCTCACAACAGGCCACTGTTGATTGGCTAAAGAACCACCCAATCACCACCAAGGACCTGCCCACATAAATTCATGAGCATCTAAGATTGGGCTAAGCGAGATTAGTGTGATTTGAGCATAGACAAGAACTGGTGTTTGAAGACCAAGAAGATCAGTTTTAGGCTTTTTTTTCTCCTACAGTTGATGAACAGACAAAGGTACACATTTATTTTATTTAGAACATTTAATCTTATTTGCTGGAAAACATCATAAAAAGCAGTTTAGGAAAAATCAGAACAGCTTTTGAAGAAATCAATCCACAACCTCACAGATACTGGCTATCCATCAAATCATTGAAGGAGTACATGCCAAAAATCTCGAGGCAACACTTTTGTTCATAGATTTCTTCAAGGCATTCAATTCCATACACAATGACCCAATTTCAAACCCTAGACTAAGCATTTCACTTCATACTAGTATCCTTGGAAAAGGCATGAACCTGTCTCTTCTTTCTTCAGTTATGTAAATAGTATGGCTGAATTGTTTCTGTAGCCTTGGTTAGGTAACCAGACTAGGAGAAGGAAAACTCTGAATTCAAATCAGCTTTGAAATAGTTGACCTTGTGTCACATTCTATCCATAGTTGAGGGGATGAGTAAACACATTTTCTGCAAAGAGTCTTATTAAGGACATTAAATATTTAAAAAAAACTAAATTTCTAGGCCATATCATTAGAAAGTGAGAAATAGAATGCTTTATATTACAAGGTTGTGCAAAGGTACCATAGCAAAAAGGTTATCCTTGTATGAAATAGAATGATTGACCTGAATTCAAATCCTGCATAAGGCTGTTTGTTTCACTTCTCACTAATGTCCTTGGAAAAGGCATGAATTCATGTTTTCCTCCCAGCTATGGGAAAATAGCTGGGAAGACTGGGTTCTTTAGCCTTGGCTTGGCAACCAGTCTAATAAAAGAAAAACTCTGAATTCCAACTAGCTTTTCTCCACTTAACAAATTAACTTTGTATCATATTCTACTTGTAGCAGAGAGGTTGGGTAAATATACACATTGGCTTTTAAAACATTGATATTTCAACAAAGTATGAAATGCTCCCCTGTTTAAAATGATTGTGAAGATACCTCTTTGCCACTGGTTGAAACTGACACAAGGTCAATTTCTAAGCAGAGTTTGAATACTGAGTTTTCCGTCTCCTAGACTATTTGCCTTAACAAGGCTAAAAAAACTCAGCCTGGGGTGAAGAAGAGATGGATCTGTGCCTTTCTCAATGGCATTAGCATGAAGTGAAATGCAAACAGTCTCATCCAGGATTTAAGCTCAGGTGGTTAATTCCATTTACTACGATGTTAACCATTATGCTAAGTGTGCCTCCATGTCAGAAAAAGTAGCTTATGATGACTTTAACATAGCTTGGCATTATATTGGTATAATAACTTTATATACCTTGGTATTGTAGAAGTCACTGCTCTAACGTGCAGAATAAACAAGAGTAACAAAACGTACTGGCTCAGCTAGCATCTGGCAGACAAAAAGTAGAATGTGTAGTAACTCAATACCGAACTCGTAACACCAGAAACATGACTGAAGCAAGCCGGTGTATATATACACTAATATGCCCACTCACTGGGCCATCAACTAATCACTATCCAGGGAATGGACTTGGCCATCTTCGAATAGTGGAACATCCCAATGTCTATATAATCTTATGCCAACTTGTAATTCAGGATGACACATATGAGCACTGACTCATTGCTACTGAGCCTTCGATAGAATTCCAACAGGTATTATATTGATAACTGGATTAAAGTTAACCTTTGCCTGAACCCTAAGCCTACTTCTTAGATGGAAGACCAGATTTTGAGCCTCAGACAAATGAATACAATCAACTTTGCATTTTTACTTTCTGTAAATATGCATTAAAAATAGATAAAATGAATTTATTTTCAAAATGGTCAGATTTTTCTGTTCTCTATGATGGCAATTCATTTGATTTTTTTTTTTTTTTTTTCTATTTTTTCTTTTATTTTGGAAGACATTATCACTCTCTTCTCATGAGGTGAGCAACAAATCTTTTGTGGTTCTTCAGACTTGCCAGGAAGTGAAGCAGACATTGATATTTTTAGTTCAGGCTTAAATCCTGTAGCATCATTGTAAGCAAATTGTACTGGGTTGCAAATAGATAAGTTCTCAAAAAAAGCCAAGCCCAGTTGGCTGGGGCTGTAAAAAAACACTGATCACATTTCTACAGAGGAGTAAGACTCTCCCAATGAGTGTCCTGGATATGACACTAAACAATCTGATGGTGAAGCTCCAGTAATATTGGAGCTTTGGGGAATGTGGAATACCCCTTCATTGCCATCACTCCCAGGTTCAATCTGACCCAGAGAGGTAGTACCCAAAAGGGTCCTATCTATGGATCAAATAGGACTGTTTGACCTTTAAAGTGAGAGCAAACAAATGACAGATTCTAAATTGAATTCTATGAAATAGAACTGTTTGATTATTTAACTGTGTGTAAACAAATGACTTATGTTTAATTGAATTGTTAGTGATATATAGCAATACTTGCAACTATTTAATTTTGTTGACTAATGTTTACAAATCATATATATCTAATATATATGTACAATCCAGATTTGGCATTGAATAACCTAAGATGTTTAATATGCTATAAAACCAAACCAAAAAAGCAAGCAGCCAGAAGAAAAACAAGTTGACAAACTTAAACACCTTGTCCAATTGTGTAACAAGATATGTTTGATTTAGAAAATGGAAAGCAGCAGTTAACAGGACTTGCTTAGGGGGTCACCAGCCTCAATCAGCCATTTGTGATAGCATAAGCTGGCTGGATAATGTCACCCATCTGAGGCAAAAGTTGAAGTTGGGCTGTTCACTGAATTTCAAATAAAAGATGGGTTTTTGGATTTACCCTCTTTTTTGGTTGTGAGAGTACAAGGAGACAAGCTTTTATGTGTATGGTGAGTGAGGGAACCTTTCAAAGAAATGGTAAAAGTTGGTTCATACTTGAATGAAGAAGCTACCCTGCATGGTGTGTCAATTATCCATTTCCCTATACTTCTATGGTCTCAGAAATTGAAAAAAGAAAATAAAGCAGCAGAGGTCCTAATGCTTGAGACAATTTGTATTTTTGTGTTTTTCCTCTTCCATCCAACGATTGACTATTAATGACATAGCAGTTGTCAGTGACTACTCTACAACTGTGAAAAAGGGGATCAAAGTTTACAGGAATTTCAATTTTGTTATTAATCTGCAGTCAAACACCTTTGGTTTCTTTGTTCAGTAGCATATTGATGTGGACTTAGGTTGGGACCATGAAAAGACAACTCGGAACACAGTATAAATTTAAAGATATATTGAAGTAACAAGATACAGAGAAAAGTGGTGGCATAAGCTAGGCTTACTTGTCAGTCAAATATTGATAGAGTATCCAATATGTTTGAGAGTACTTGGCTCTCGATTAATATAGAATTTGGAAGAGTCTATGAATGGATAGGTAACAGTCCCATAACACATATCAACCTTTGTGGGTTATCTAATGGCAAAGCCATTCTTGTATAAGAACAACAATCATACTATTTAACCCATAGCTGAGGGTATGAGAGGGTTTAAAACCTTTCCCAAGGATAATAACCCAAAAGTGAATATAATAGCATTACTGGAGTTTGAACTCACTAACTTTGAGACTGCTGACCAGCAATTTAGCTATTACACCATAGGGGCTCCCCAAAACAGGATTCACAGGTTCTTCATTGGTGTCTTGATGATGGATGATATTTGTGCGCTGTCAACAGTGGAGTGGTACTTGTTATTGGCTTTTCCTTTTCTCAGCAGCAATAATCTGGACTCTGCTAGCTTGAAACCAATACAAATCCAGATTGTCAGCTCTTTAAGACCCTTCAAGATCCACTTGGTCCCTGGGACAGATGTTGACTGGTCATTCCTAACAATTCAAAAGAGTGGCTATTAGACACTGAGGCTGCATCAAAATGTTTATGGCAAATGCAAAAAAAGAATCTCAGAAATGATATGTCTATTAATGAACAGTGAAGTCAATAAGATTGAAGCTGCTGAACGAATTTACCCAACCAGTCCACCATAGATAGGATGAGACATGTCAATCTTTAAGTAGAGTACTGCTGTTTTTAAGTTCAGAGTTTTCCTTCTCCTAGACTGGTTGCCTAAACAAGCCTCAAGAACTTGGTCTGTCTTACTATTAAGCATTAGTTTGAATTGAAAGTGCTTCATCCAGAATTTGAACTTCGGTCACTTATTTCATTCCCTAAATTGATAACCATTATACTAAGCACACCTCCACAGACTGAATAGTCTGCTGTGGCTGTCATGTATGAGATCCTTACTCCTGCCTGAGACTTAGTCAAAGAAATACTGAACAAAAACTAACTTATAATCTATGAACCCATAGATGTTAGGGAAATCCAGCCAGAGGTCTCCTTTGTCTCTCTGAAAAAACTGGGTAACTACACTTTTGGGATTTTTCCTTTCTGAACTGAGGTATCAAGATTGGAGTTCCTTAAGACTGTCTGACAACAAGAATATATTTCCTTCAGCAAGATGAACTGATCAATGTTCTTTGACTCTTCCTTTTTTTCCATCCTGTTGGTGGACTTAGAATATGCTGACTGTATCCTCCGTAGAGAGATAATACCTCCTCCTCTCCCAAAAAGAGGTGTTCTGGGTTGGACAATAAATTCCATCTGATAGTGCTGAGACTCCAGTTCTGGGAATCTAGAAAATGTTGAGTACCCTTTCATTGCCATCATTCCCAGGTCGATTCTAATCCAGAGTAGTAGTTCTTGTTCGGGTGCCGTCCATAGGTCAAATAGATCCGTTTCAAAATTATTTGTATTTGATAGGAATACTTGATGCCATATAACTGTTAATTATTTTTATTAAGAATAGTACTTGAAGCTATAATTGTTTACTAAGGATTAGTTACTTGAAATGATATATGTGCAAACAAATGACATGGCAAGGACACATGGCCCTATAGATAAGGTGTTTGGTTTGAAAGTGCTTCTGAGTGAAATCATCTGGAAGTTGCTGGTTCAATCCCCACTATAGGTAAGAATAACAAGGAATACTTAATATAACTTAACACTTGTACCCAGTCATGGTTAACAGAAATGGAACAGTCTACCCCGGTGGATCAAATAAAGAGTTTGGTTTGAGATTCTGTGTGGGCTCCTAAGTTTGACAGGAAACACCTGAAGAAGGCTGAAGGACATATCAACTGGAATGTTGTGAGTATAACAATAAAAATGAGGTCAATAGTTTAATCAATTACAAATGACTATTAATAGAAATAATTATTTCAGATGATATAATTATTAGTATTAGATAGGAATACTTGAAACCATACAAGTATTGTATCAAATGGGAATACTTGATATCATATAATGGTGTGCAAAAAATTATTTAGAAACAGCTGCACAAAAAAGTAAATATAAATTTATATGAATGTCATTCCCTAACTTTTAGGCATAAAATAACTCTAGATGGGTTGGCATGCTGTTAAAATCAGTAAAAACATTATTTGAGTCTTTCTTTTTAGGTAAGGATCTCCAAGCTTTTCATGCTACATTTGTAAAATATATTTTACAAATGTTTGTTGATCTCAGCTATGAGAAAAATGAGATGGCTGTTATGTTTCTGCCTATTTGATAACCATGGATAAGTTTGCTAGAAAGGCAATTCATTTCCTAACCCTAGCCTTTCTCTAACCCCTATGCTACAGGGTCTTCAACAAGATTGTAAGCTCCCTGTGCAGCTCTGCAAAAGGTACACCTCTCCTACTTCTTTGTCCCATTAAACTTCTATGTTTTCTTGTGCATAGTGTAGGGATATTTTACTACTCCTTTCTTCTCAGCTGCCATAAAATCAAGCTCAGAAAGATGGTACTGGCTGAATGTTAAATTTATAAGTGCAGGAAATAACTAAAACAAAGGACTGATGAAGTAGCAGTAAAGTCAGAGGGCAGCAAAAGCTCAAATCTTGTCATTAAATTCCAGGTTCAAATGCAATTTGCATTAAATAAAATTATTGTATCCTATATGTTTTGAATTTTCTCTGTCCTGTTGACAGAGATTAGAATACTTTAATGTCATCCCCTGCTGGGAAGTAAGACCCCCCTCAGAAAAGAGGAATCCAAGATATGACTCTAAACTATATCTGATGGTAGGGCTCCTGTTTTCTTGACCTGGGGAGTGTGGAGTACCTTTTCACAACTATTTCTCCTAGGTCTAAGAAGGAAAACTCTGAATTCAAACCAGCTTCATTCCTTGTGTTATATTCTGCCCAACTTCAATTCTATAAAATGGTAAGACCCTTCCCCTAGTGAGTGTCCTGGGTTAGACATTAAACAATCTAGTTGGGAAACTCAAGACTTGGAGTTTGGGGAATGTTGAGTACACTTTGATAGCCATTATTCCCAGGTCCACCCTGACCCAGAGTGGTACTACTATTAGGGTCCCATCTATGCATCAAAAATAACTATTCAATCATTTATTATATTTAAAATCATTTAACTGTGTGCAAACAAATGATTAATATTAAATTGAATTATTAGTATTAGATCATAATACTTTAAACCCTTTAACTTTGTGCAAATTATTTGTATTAGATAGCAATACTTTGTGCAAATTATTTGTATTAGATAGCAATACTTAAAACTATTCAACTGTGTGCAAATGAATGAACAATATTGAATAGAATTATTAGTGCTAGATAGCAATAAATGAAACCCCTTTGTGTCCTGGGTATAACATTAAACTGCATCTGATGTTGAAGCTTCAGTCTTGGAGTTTGGGAAATGGGGAGTATCTTTTTATTGCCACAACTCCCATGTCTACTTTGACCTGGAGAGGTAGTACCTGTTATGGTCTTATCAATAGGACAAATTGAACAGTTCAGTCTTTTAGTAGAGATTATTATAATCAATTATTTGAAACCATACAGCTGTGTGCAAGTTATTCGAATTAGATAGCAATACTTGATCGATAGAATTACTAATATTGAATAGCAATGCTTGAAACCATTTAACTGTGTACAAACAAATGAGCTCTAACTCGTTAAAAAAAGTTATATACAAACTATTCACTACCAAATATTACATATGCATAAACTAGATTTGGTATTAAATAACCATCAAGAGTTGATATGCCATTAAACCAAATAACCTTGTCTAACTTAATCCTATAAAACAACTTTTAAATGATATAAAATAATGAAATTGGTACAAAAAGGAACTAAATTTAATTCACTTTTACAAGTTTATTTTTCAACATAGTCCCCATTTTTTGGCTACAAATTTTATCAAACTTTTTATTCACTTTTTCATTTCATTCAGGAAGAAACTTTCTGATTTTCTTAGTACGGCAAATGTGTATGCAAGGTCATATTTGCAGTCTGTAACTGGTGCCAAACAGTGAAAAGAAGCCAGAAATTCTTACTTTACACCTTCCATCTTGAGCTGGTTTGTCACTATCAGACTTCTGGTGGTTCCTGAATTTGAAAGTGATGATGAAAGGTTAACAATTTTTCCTCCATTGTCAAAGTTGAAGTTTCTGTGCACATTTTAAATTAAAAGTAAAGTAGATATTTTCTTTGTAGACAGAAGAAAAATGTGAATATAATATTTGGAAAATGTGTATCATTAAATGGTGACTGTGTTGAAAAATAAAGTTGTAATTTTGAAGAGAACTAAATTTTCTTCATTTTAATACTAGATTCATTATTCTACTTGGCTAAAAACTTGTTTTATCAGAATGGAAACCTTATTTATTAATTAACTGTCCTAATATTGCAGAAAGATAAATATGCCTCATTTTAATATTAGTTTTGATATTCTATCAGCATTAAAACTTATTTTATAGGATTGTATATTTTCTATTTTGTTTTTTTTTTTCTGGCTTTAAAACTTGTTTGGTAGCATTGTTTTTCATGTTTTAAAACTTGTTTCATAGGATTGTGTTTGTTTTTATTTTGTCTTTATCTGGGTTTAAAACTCTTTTATAGTATTGTTTTTATCTGGTTTTAAAACTTGTTTTATAGGATGGTGGGTTTTTTTTTGTTTTGTCTTTATCTAGTTTAAAACTTGTTCTTTAGTGTTTTTATCTGGCTTTAAAATTTGTTTTATAGAATTGTGGAGTTTTTTTGTTGTTTCTTTTTTTTGCTTCATTAGTCATCTGCCTTAAAACATGTTTTATTTGATTGCTTTTTTAATTATCTGGCTTCAAAACTTATTAAATAGGACTTTTGTTATCTTGTAATATTACGGATGGGCGCTGTCGTTGAGAACGCGTGAGCACATCAGCTGTCATCAATCATTGAAAAATGTCACAAACCTAGCACGTGTGAGCAGAATGACCTGTAGAGTTCAAGCGTGATTTTAATATAATGATGCATGAATCTTCATGTGCTTCACTATTGTTTTCACTAGAGTCACCAAACCTTCTGGAATCTTCGAATTGATCCATAAAATCTCTATATAAGAAATCAAGTAACAAGATTTTGGGAGTTCAAGGTAGGTTTCTAAACAGGTTCAACAGAGGTCCAGGACACCCCGACCCGTGTCATACCCTGCCTGTCAACAATATGACTGATATGAACGTATCAACAAGACTGCTATAACAAGACTGCTGTCAACCCAAGAAGGGAAGGAAGAAGAACGCTATCGAACAAACTTTTTTTAACTACTGCCTGCTGTAGTCCCCATGAATAAAAGCGACTACTATTTTCTTCCTTAAATTTCGAGTTTTGAGTGTTTCTTTCCTGCGGACTCCTTTCTTTCAGACAAAACGTATTTTGGTCCTATGTTACAATCTGGCTTTAAGACTAGTTTTATAGGATTATGACTCAATACAACAAATTTTGAAACCAGATAAAAAGAACTCAGTTCTATAAGACAAATTTTAAAGCAAGATAAAAAAAACAATCCTATGAAACAAATTTTAAAACCAAATAAAAAAAACATAAAATAAATCTAAAAGCCAGATGATAAAAACTAAAAAAAACAATTCTATAAACAAAGTTTTAAAAACAGATAAAAAGATTAAAAAAGCAATCCAATAAAACATGTTTTAAAGGCATATAAAAAAAATAAGAATAAACAAAAACAATCCTATAAAACAAGATTTAAAGCCAGATAAATCAAAACAACCCTATGAAACAAGTTTTAAAGCCAAAAAAAAAAAAACTGTCCCGTGTTCTTTTTATTTGGTTTCAAAATTTGTTTTATTGAATCATTTTTGTTATCTAGCTTTAAAACTTGTTTTATTGGATTTTCTTTTTTCACTTGACTTTTATTGGATTATTTTTTTCATCTGAGTTTTTATAAGATTGTCTTTTTCTGGCTTTAAAACTCGTATAGGATTGTTTTTTTTTTCTGCTTTAAAACTTACTTCATAGGGTTTTTTTTTTTATCTGATTTTAAAACTTGTTTTGTAGAATTGGGTTTTATATGCTTTAAATCTTGTTTTATAGGATTATTTTTATCTAACATTAAAACTTTTTTTAAAGGATTGTTTTTTTGGCTTTAAAACCTTTTTTATAAGATTGGGTTTTTTTTCTGTTTTAAAACTTACTTCATGGGATTTTTTATTTGAATTTAAAACTTGTTTTATAGGATTGGGTTTTATATGCTTTAAAACCTATTTTATAGAAACTTTAGTTATCAGTCAACCCTTATATATAGTGGATGTCTGTTTTCATACATTAAAAAAGATATCCTATCTTGGTTGAATCAATTGCTAGTTTTATAATCATGGACATTTTGCTTTCATATCTGTTTTGTATCAATATTTCAAAATGTCTAAACTTAAAGTTATCTATGTTTTTTGTTTTTTTTCCATACATTTTCTTACACCTGAACATATTTCATTTCTTTTGATTCACACAATTTTTTAAGTTAACCTGCCAAGTAAAGAAGAGATTAATTATAAATGATTAATATGATTGTGTCATATAAACTCCTGGTAAGGATTATATCAAGCCAAACAATTCCTTTTAGATTCTTATTCAATATTCAAGGTCTTTTTAAATATGCTAGATATCTTTTTCAAGCATTCAAGATTATTAATTGTTGCAAATTTACTTGTATGCAAAGCTAAAGATTAACAAGGGTTATATCTTGCCTAAAGGCAATCTGAAATGGAAATGTTTAGCTCCTGTGATATTTGAAAACATAGATTCTTTTGTTGCCTCTTCTATGTATCAGTGAAGAAGGAGTGTATCATAACCTATATTCCCACAGGCATTTGTGGTGTAATGTTTACTGTTGAAGGAAATTTGATGTAGTGACCCGAGTTCAAATCCTGGACAAGGTGTTGTATAGCCACATATGCAGATGCATGCAAAATCATAACGACAACACAATAAAGACGAGCGACACAGTTCTTAGAAAAATATACCTCTCACTTTATTTGAAAGGGTTGTGTCTGAGAGGGAGTTGGAGACCGAACAGAACTGCAACATATTGACCCCCACTCTTATGGCCATTAGCGTTTCTTTCCCATTTTCCAGGGTTGCTCAACCGGAGGCCTGGGGGCCCAGCTCTTTGTTGGGTGCTGTTTTCTCTACAGCATCATTTCTCCAACTCTCCTGATCCCCAAACTCATTGAATTTCCTGTGCACTGAGTTATATAATAGTTCAACGCCCACTCAATCTCTTCCCATAAATGGCCAACAGAATATGTAACTTCCGCTGTCTTTGGAATGGCATGTTTTGATCATCATCAAGCAGAAATAACAGTCATGCAGTTCACAGGTCACGCTCTTCTAGTGCATTAGTTTGTGACTGTACCATGGGATTTTAACCCTGTCCCATATTGTCAGCCAAGCTCGCCCACGCCAATGGAATATGCAACTTCCACCGTCTTTGGAATGGCTTGTTTGGCCGGGTCAGAGGTAAATATACTACAAAGGCTGTTCGCATTTCACAAAAGGAAAGGTATGAATCCAATTATTCTCCCTCTGGAGGTGTTCTTGTGGTGTAATAGTTAAAGCACTGGACTACGGGATCGTAGAAAGCAAGTTCAAACTCTAGTCACTCTAATACATTCACTTTTAGATTAATACTCTTGGGAAAGGTATGAAACCCCCTATCCTCCCAGCTATGGGTTCATATACTACCACTACTGCTCTAAAAGAATGGCTTTGGCATTAAATAACCTACAAAGGTTGATATACCATTAAACAGAGAAAACAACAAAACCAAACCTGTTCTCCCTTTAGTTATGGGTAAATAGTAGGACAGACAGAGGTCTTTAACTTGAGTATGGCAACTGGTCTATGAGAAGGAAAACTCTGAACTCAAACTTGTTAACTCTGCCTAAAAATTGATCTTGAGTCGCACCTTGCTCGCATAGATAGGTTGGTATATAATTATTCTTACAAGTAAAATAATATTAATCTATGTAAATGAAATCTGGGACAAGAAAATATGGTTTTGGAATCAATATCTTTTGATTAAGATAAAAAGATATAATTCTATAAATTATTTTAACTAGTATCCTTATCTTGTTCTGTCCGGTCCCTGGGCCAAGAATATACCTAATGCATCCTCTGCAGAGTGGTAAGACTCCTTTAAAAAAGAGGTGTTCTGGATACATTACTCTACTCCATTTGATGGTAAGGCTCCAGATCTGAACCTCAAGGGAGTGTGAAGTCCTCTTTTCATTGCCACTTTGACTTCGAGTTGTAGTACCTGTAATTCCAGCTGTGGGTCAAATAGATTTGTTTGAGAATGATTAGCCTTAGATAGGAATACTTGAAGCCATATAACTGTGTTATATGACATCAAGTATTATAATTACTTATTTACTCATTAGAGTTTTTCACATCAGTTTTAGCTGATGGTCTTTCACTGGAGTTTGAGTGACAGCAAGTCTCCTTAAGTCCCCAGGACGCTTCTCCATATTCTGGCTGTTCTCAACAATGCTATTGTTTGGATGGTCTCCACTTGTCCTCCAACGTCCAAGTCTTCCAGTTCCTTTAAATCCTTTAGTTACTGTACCAAATGCACTAAAAATGATTGATATAATCATCACTTTTATGTTCCATAGTTTTTTCTATTCCCTAGCAAGGTCGAGGTACTTATCTTTCTTTTCACTTTCTTTCAGTTTTATTCTGTGGTCAACTGGTTTTGTTGATTTACTATTAGGTCTGGTCTTCTGACCAAGATTAGGTGATCCATTTGTATGTCAGGATCCCATCATTATTATTATTATTTATGATAATCTTTTACTGGGGTCTGAGTGACAGTAAGTTTCCTCAAGTCTTCAGGACTTTTCTCAGTATTATGGCCAATCTCAATAATACTGCAGTTTGGATGGTCTTGTCTCACCCTCTGATTTCTAACTCTTCCAGCCCCCTTATCAAGGCTTTGAGGAATATCTATTATCATAATTATTATCATTGAACATGAATTGTTGCTTGAAGCTATACAATTGTGTATAAATTGTTAGTATTACACAGTAATATTTGAAAACAAAATTATACTCAAATTATGAGTATTAGATAAGAATACTTAAAAGCATATAATCATCTACAAACAAATTATTATTATTAACTATTTTCTTGTATATGAATTATTAAATAGTAATACTTAAAACTATAAAATTGTGTACAAGTTATCAGTAATAGATAGAAATACTTGAAATGATATAAATATGTGCAAATGATTTGTATCAAGAATTGTTACCTTGACGCTATTATTGTTTACAAAGAATTATTATTATTATTATTGTAATTATTATTATCATTAGTTGCTTAGAACCTTATTACTTGAAATACTTGAAACCATATGATTGTGTTACCAGTTCCTTGGCCTAGTGGGTAGAGTATTTGCCAATGGTCCAGGAGACCGGGGTTCAATTCCAGCTCGAGTCATGCCAAAGACTTAAAAAAATGATACTTGATACCTCCTTGCTAAATACTCAGCATTATAAGGTATGTATCAAGGGTAAAGTGGAGCAATCAAGGGAAAGGAGTAGCGCCCTCCCCTAGACCTCAGTGTAGTAGCTATCGAAAAGAGAGCCTTCAGGTCACCCTCGACTAAGGTCGCCAACTTTACTTACTTTATTAGTAGGACCTTTTAAAAGAAGTTTTTCTTGTTTATGAAGAAGAGAACATAATTCTGGATCAAACGAATATAGAAATCTTCAAAAAGGTTAAAGTTTCAAGTGTTTTCAGCTGTGTCTCTAGTCATTGTTCAAGAATGGTAGTTTATTTTTTTGTAATTTAGATGAGCTTAGTTTTCATTATGTCAAGCTCTATAAGTAGTTGTTATAGTTGCTAGTGAGTTTGTGGTCTGAGAAGCTAATGTAGTATTAGGTGAGAAAATGTTACCGTTATACAGGTAATTCAGAGATTTTTTTTGTTATTTCTAAAATGGAGTTGATTTCAATTCTTTTGATTTAGTTAGGTTAAGTTTGGTTTCTTCATTTTAGGTTATATCAACCTTCATGGGTTATTTAATGCCAAAGCCATCCTTATAGAAGAACAGTAGTAATAGCATAAATGAATTTCAAACTTGCTTACTCCAATATCACAGGGCACTTCTGGTGGTGTAATGGTTAGCAAGTTAGACTAGCAAACCTACACGAGTGAGTTCGAGTCTCATTGGGTGCCCCATTCATTTGGCCTTGTGCTAAATCGAAGTAAAGACCTTCGTAAATTACTACTCCAATATCACAGTCCAGCACTCTAAATAATAAATATTGAATAACAGTCAACTTGACAGTAACGTTTTCTTACTTAAAAGTAAAGTTGGCAACTGTAGTCAAGAGTGACTCATAGACTCCCTTTTTGATAGCTACTACACCAAAGTGTAGGGGAGGGCACTACTCCTTTCCCTGAATTGCTCCACTTTACCCTTGATCCTTACCTTATAATGCTGAGTGTTTTCTTACTTAATACTACCTTTTTTTCTTTGTTTTTGATACTATATCAACCTTTGTGGGTTATTTAATGCCAAAACCATCCTTGTAGAAGAACTGTATTGATACTATTTAACCCATAGCTGAGGGGATAAAGAGGTTCATACATTTCCCAAGGGTATTAGTCTAAAAGTGAATGTAATAGCACAACTCAAGTTTGAACTTGAATGCTACAATGTTTAGCCATTACACCATGTGGACTCCCCCCTTGGCACTCAGTAAGAATCAAAGTCTAATAACCTAGCTAGATAACTATTACACCAATCTAGGTCTCCAGGTGCTACATAATAATTCAAAGAATTTGAACGGAGGGTAAACCAAATTTCATATTAAAGTTTTGCTGATTCACATTGTAAGTTGGTATGCACACAACCAAATAACTAGGGAAGGAATACTTTAAAGGAGATGGTAGAAAATAGCTGCTAGGGTAAATAAAATTTTTATTGATATTCTTTGAACCTTTATATACTAGGATGATTCAAAAGTCATACCTCCAATTTATCTATATAGAAACTACAATAGATACAAGGAGCACAATAACACTATTAGATAGAGCAAGTTTTCAGCTACAAAACTGTATTTTTCCACATAATCATCACCACTGGCTATGCACATTCACCTGCAATGAACAGGAGTCTGTATGCTTTATTCATGAGAGGTTTGTTCTGAAAGTAATGCATTCTACTTATTTTCACGTAAACTACCACAGATGCAGAGAACACTATAAAACTAGTGGATAGAGCAAGTTTTCTGCAACAAAACACTATTTCTACAAGAAGAAATAAAGATGGCAGTATCCAAACTTTAGGCAAGTTTTATAAGTGGTGTACACAGGGAAGAAGAAGAACAACAACACTGATGTATACAAATAAAATCTGCTTCTTTTTTTGTTTTACTTTATTACCTGAAATGTACAAATGGGTAGAGTAAGATTGAGTCAAATATGGCAGAAATGTACACACACAGGGATGATGGTGTGGTTTTTCTGTGAAACCTCTCTGCCTATCTGCTTCATTTCCCTCAGGTTGAAAATCCCCAGTCATTATATAATTTTCCAAACATTCACACAATCCTTGTGGTAACACTTCCTTCCGGCATGCCACCCACACAATTAATGCAGCATTTCCACTATGTTTTGTTTACCTTAGGAAACAGGTAAACATCCTGTTTTGCCACTCTTGTAACTTATGTGGCTTGTCAAAGTAATCTTCCTGTTACTATTCACACAAGCTCTTTGCAGGTTTTATACAAAGGACGTTTCAAAAGTAATGCCTCTGATTTATTTCCATGGAAACTACAACAGATTCAAGAGCACAATAAAACCTCGGGATAGAGCAAGTTTTCTGCAACAAAACAGTATTTTTTCACATGGTCATTACCACTGGCTATACACATTCTACTTGCAATGAATAGAAGTCTGCACACTGTATTCATGAGAGGTTTGTTCTAAAAGTAATGCATTCTATTTATTTTTACGTAAACTACAACGGATGCAGGGAACACAATAAAACCACAGGAAAGACCCAAGTTTTCAGCTACAAAACAGTACTTTTCTACATGGTTATCACTATTGCCCAGGCATTTTGCCTAGTGACTTCACTTTAAAAAAATCAGATCAAACACATGTAATCCATTTTTTTCACAGCAATGATGATAGTATTATTGTCAGAAAAAATCTTATCTATGTCGTTCATCTTTTATCTGCCTAATTCACACAGATGATTTGATTGAGGGTCTCTTCATTTCCTAGGTTGTCAATCTGTGTTAGATGTTGATTATCACTCTCATCTCTGTCACCACAGCTGAAATGCATTGCCCACTACCTAACTGTGTTCACATTGTTTGGTATCAAAAATGTTTAGCAAGCATCATTGAATTTTAATGAGTGGAATTTTTCCTCATGAAAGTATTCAAAGACACTTCTATTTTCATGTCAAAGAATATTTTGCTAGACTGCTTCTCAGCTACTACCAGTAACAAAATGAAAATAATTATGGATCATTGAAAGGAAGGTTCAATCTCAGCTGCCATAACAGCTGCCATAAGCCCAGCATGTAAGCCTTAATTCATTACTGGCAAAAGCAGAAAATATCCTACAGAAACTATGACAGATGCAGACTATGCAGATCATCTTGAGCTTCTCTCTAATACACCTGTCCAATCCAACTCCTTACAGTATAGCCTGGAGCAAGCAGCAGGAGAGACTGGCCTCTACTTGAATGCAAATAAAACAGAGTTCATGTATTTTAAACAAGGAGCCAGCTCCACTTTATATGGAAAACCTCTGAAATTTGTAGACCAGTTCACATGCCTCAGCAGTTATATCTTATCTACTGAAATTAATTTCAACATACACTAGCAAAAGCATAGGGCTTTTGACAGGTTATCAATCATATGGAAATCTGATAGCTCTGATAAAATAAAATGGGGTTTCTATAAAAATGTGGCTGTGTCACATGCTGTTTTGAACAAATCCTGGAAGCAACACTTCACAAGACAGACACTGTATGGTCACTTACCTCCCATCTCACAAACCATCCAAGTAAGACAGACAAGACATGCTTTGTCACTGCAGGTGAAATTAGGACAAACTCATAAGCAACATTGTCTAAATAACTCCTACACATGGACACACCTGTGTTGGCCATCTAACAAGGACTTAGATACAGCAGCTCTGTGTAGACACTGGACACAGTCTAGAGGACCTGCCAGGAATGATGGATGACAGGGATGGATGACAAGATAGAGAATTCTGTGCTATTAGCACAACTTGCAGATGATGATAAAGGAAAATAATGTTTTGTTGCTGAAAACTTACTCTAAGCAATGGTGTTATTGTTCACCATATATTGATTATAGTTTCCATGGAAATAAACAGAAAGCTTTACTTTCTGGGTATTCATCATAAGTGAAATCATCCTAATTCTGCTGTTTCTGTAGCTGCAATCTTGCTCTATCCAGCAGTTTTATTAGGTTCTTGTATCTGTTGTAGTTTCTTGTAATAGTTTCTGTTTAAATAAATAGAAGGCTCTACTTTTAGATTTTGGTTTGGTTTGATTTGGTTTTATGGCATATCAACCATTGTAGGTTATTCAATGCCAAATCCATTTACATACATATAACAAATCCTATTTCAAACAATTTACTTTAGCACAAGCACGCAGTTTAAATGTAAAAACAGTTGTATTTCAAACAATTCTATTGGCATAAGTACACAGTTTAGTTCTATTTGACCCATAGATAGGACCCTGTCAGGTGCTACCAAAGTGGACCTGGGAGCAATGGTAATAAAGAGGTACTCCACATTCCCCAAAGCTCCAAGATTACTGAAACCACACCTTCAGATTGTTTAGTGTCATATCAGGACATTCGTTGATGGAGGTCTTACCCCTCTGCAGAGCTGTTGTCTTTATATTCTACAGCCCCAGCCAACTGGGCCATCTACATTTGGAATGTCTCACATAGTAGCTCATATGTCATATTTAGTAATCTTTTAAAAGCTTTAGGAAGAATTCTTTACTTCCTCTACTGTTGACCTTGTGCCATTCTAAGCATAAGTTAGTGAATATTCGGATGAAAAGAGAATCTCAATAAAGAAAAGTGGGAGGTTAAAGTGAAAAGGAAAGAAAGAAAAAAGGGAAAAATCAATCTTCCTTTTTTTTTATTTCTTCTTACTCCCTCACTGCCAATCTTGTGCCAAACTAAGCAACAGTTGGCTTTTTTTTTCTTGTTTTGATAACTTACTTTTTCTTTGTTTTGGAAAATCTACAGTCAGCAAATTTTAAAAAAACAACAAAAAAACAAAGAAATAAAAGAAAATGTTGAAAGTGAGATAAAGAATTCTGCTCAAAGCTTCTGGGAGATTACCAGAAAGGACATACTCCTGAGAAACACTGGAAAGTACATTAGCTGAAATATCATGATAAAAACAATGAAGATAAGGATTCTATTCCAAATAATGCATGAATCACAATATTTTAAAAGAGAACACTGGTTAAAATGCAGTGATTGAAACAGCTTAGATATGAACATTACAAATAATTCAGAAATATCTTTGCACCTTACTCTGTAGATAGTAAGCAAAGAATAGTAAATAGTGAAAAGAGAGAAAGAGACTGAGAGAAGAGATAAAGAGGAAAGGATGAAGAATAGAGTGAAAAGAAAAAAAAGATTGGAGTCATACTTAGCATAACAGTTATTATTATTGGAAATGAACATAGCAGCCCAAGTTCAAATTCTGGACAAAGCTGTTTGCATTTCCTGTGACACTAATGCCCTTGGGAAAGGTATAAATCCAATTCTTCTTCCTCTTATCTATGGGTAAATAGTAGGGCAGACTAGATTTTCTATCCTTAGTTAGGCAACCAGTAAAAGAGAAAGAAAACTCTGAATTAAAACCAGCTTTATTCCACTTAAAAATTGGCGTGTCATGTTTTGCTTATAGCAGAGAGGTTGGATAAATACTATAAGTAAAGTTAGCGAGGGTGACCTGAAGGTTCCCTTTTCAATAGCTACCACACTGAGGTGTAGGAGTGGGCGCTACTCCTTTCCCTGAATTGCTCCACTTTACCCTTGATCCTTACCTTATAATGCTAAGTGTTAAGGAAGGCGGCATCAAGTACCATTTTTTTTTTGAGTCTTTGGTATGACTCAACCTGAGATTGAAACTCAGTCTCCTGGACCATTAGCAAACACTCTACTCATTACCATATTTTTCACCATAATTACATACACCAGTATATAATGTGCACTTTTAAATAAAGAATATATAAGGAAAAAACATGAATTTTATAACCATACTCAAGCTTCAATCTTGTATTAAAATGCCATATCTCTTCACCTCCTTTGTTTGTGTTTTTGTCTTTGGACAAGTTGTGAAAAAAAAACCCAGAGATTTTGACTTCATCATAAAACCTCCCTAATAGCAACAAATGAGAAGGGTCAGAGTGATCTGACACCAACAGGAACGGTGGCTGCTGGGATTAAAGCTATTTCTGGTCTTGTTCTTGAATACATGCATGGGCCTCCTTAGTAAACTGACCATATGTTAAAATGGCCTCCAAGGGAAGGTAATTAAAAAAGAACCTAATAAACATTGGTGTATTATAGCTAACCTGCTTCAGGGGGCCTGCTCTTTATGTATTAGTTGACTCATAAAATACAGTTGCTCTGTCAGCAGGGCTTCAATATACCAACTACATTTCCCCCTCCTGCTAAATGAAATCTGGGTCAAGAAAATATGATTTAGTTTGGTTTGGTTTGGTTTCTTTGTTTAATGACATGTCAACCTTTGTTGGTTATTTAATGCCAAATCCTTTCTAGTAGAAAAACAGTGATTGTACTGTTTAACCCATAACTGAGCAAATATGGTTTACGAATTAATATCTTTAGATTAAGGGGAAAAGATATCATTCAATGAATTATTTGGACTTGTATCCTTATCTTGTTCTGCTGTTTCACAAGGCCTAGAATATACCAATTGCACCCCTTGCAGAAGACTAAGACTCCCCACAAAGAGGCGTGTCCTGAATATGACACTAAACTGTATCCGATGGTAAAGCTACAGTTCTGAGCACTTGGGAATGTGGAGTCATTCCTTCATTGCTTTTAATCCCAAATTCACTATGACCTGAAATGGTAATAGTTGTTAGGATCTCATCTGTGGTTCAATTAGATTTAGTTGAGATAATGTTTAAAATGATTGAACTTTTTTTTATGCATTGGCTCCTAAAATATTGATATTGCAACTAAGTTGGTATGACTTTTATATGCCAACTACACTCAAAGCAGAGAGGCAATAGCCTCCACCACACCTAAATGGGTGTCCCGAATATGACATTAAACTGTGTCTGGTGGCGAGACTCCAGTTTTGGAGATCTGGGAAGTGTAGAGTCAATGCTATTACTCCCCAAAAAATGATTGTGAACTTTATTTATAGACTGGCTCTCAAAACATTGATATTGCAACTAACCATGAAGTATGTACCTGTTTAAAATGATTGTGAACAACATTAATTTATTGGCTCTGAAAGCATTGATATTGCAATTAAATATGAAGTGTTTTCGAGTTTAAAATGATAGTGAACTTTATAGATACAATAGCTATTAAAACTTTCATATGGCAACTCAGTGTGAAGAATTTACCAGTTTAAAATGATTGTGAAGATACATTTTTGTGCTGTATATATTTGGAGATCATAATTGATAAAATGACTTTGGTATAAAATAAACCAAACTAACCAACCAACAACAAATAGCAACAATGTCAAAATGGTGCATCTATCACTCATCGAATCATTTCAATTTTTCTATGTTCAAAATATTCCACCATTGTCTGAAGAGTCACAGTGCTCCTAAGCCAAGCAGCAACAATGACCATTTTATATCTTCAGCATCAACTTTCTTTATAATAATCTTACAGATTTTATGTAGGATTTTGATAAAATGCCAGGATTTCATATACGGATTTTCTTGGCAGACAGGTTTTCTCTATTTGAAAGTAGATTGTGTCATACTCAGCAAAAGGCAGTAAATACTAAAATATAAAGAGAAACAGAGGAGGAGAAGGTAGAGAGAGAAAGAAGAAAGGTTAGAGAACAGAGTGGAAAGAAAGAAAGAGATTGGAAAGGAAATGTGAAAGAAGAAAATATCAACTTTCCTCAGTTTGTTTATTCATACTTTCTTTGTTGTTGACATTGTACCATACTAAGTAAAGGTTGATAAATATTCAGATGAAAAGAGAGAAGGGGAGGAAGTAAAGAGAAAAGTCGAAGGGTAGTGTGAAAAGAAAGAGAGAAAGAAGAGAAGTGAAAGAAAGAAAGAAAAAATCAATCTCTTTGACCTTGTGCCATACTAAACAAAGTTCAGTAAATATTCAGATGAATAAGGAAAGGAGAGAGAGAGAGAACAGATAAAGGAAAAAAGTAGGGGGTTAGTGTGAAAAGAAAGAAAGAAAGAAAACCTGTTCTTCTTCACTTCATTAGTCCTTAGCTTCTCTATGGTTGACCTTGTGCCATACTAAGGAAAGATAAGTAAATATTGTGATGAAAAGAGAATCTCAATAAAGAAAAGCACGAAGTTAGAGTGAAATGAAAGAGAAAAAAAAGAAGAAAAAGATCACTCTTCCTCACTTTCTTCTTTTCCCTCTTTAACCTTCTGCCATACTTAGCTAAGTTAAGTAAATTTCAAGAGGAAGAAGAAGTAAAATATGAAAGTTGGAGGGTAGAGTGAAATGTGGATAAGAATAAAAGAAAGTAAAAAAAAAAAAAGAAAAGGTGCAAAAGGAGGGAAAAGAAAAACATACGCAATAAGAGAATGACAATTCAACCAAATAATAACAAAATAGTCAGGAAAACTCTAGAAAACATGTAATAGTCATAAAAATAAGTTTTTGGGGTTTGTTTTTTTTTGTTGATGTTGTTGTTTTTTTCTGTGTGAAACTCCTTAGAAAAAAAAGACGTTTTTTTTCTTTTTTGCATGCCTTTCAGCTATACTGCAGCAAAGAGCAAAGAACATATCAAATGACAGTATATAATATATAAGTTGCGGCAGAAGAGAGTGGTGAACACAGAAAAGAGAGATAATGGCTCACAGAAGTGAGTGACCCAAAGGTTCTTTCACCTTTTATTACATTGCATCTCACGACAAGCAATCTATATGGGATCCCTTCAGTGATAGCTCAGTGGTTAGATAAATAATGCTGGAAGTAATGAAGTGTAAGGTTCTAGTTTCTAAATTAAGAGTCTAAAATAATGTCACATCTTTTAAATTAACCCTTAGAAAATGAGCAGTCAGTATTTGTACCATGATCTAGAAGTGTATATATCTTGACAGCCTGAATTCTACCCAGAGAATCCCCATTTCTATATCACTCTTGCCTCGTAAGAATATCACCAATTAGATGTTTTACATCTGAGCTATGGCTCAGTACAATCAAATGGTATTTGTGCTACTACCTAGACTCAGGTATCCTGAATTCTAGCTGGAGAATCTCCATTTCTGTGTTGCTATACCAAGTGGCAATACAACCAACTAGGCTGTTAAATAACATTTTACATTTTCAGCTATCTTTTTATCCAGAGTAAGAGGTACAGGTGTGGATTGGGCGAATAGGGTTCTAAGGGTTAAAACCTGTCATCTTCTGAATTAGAAAATTATTGCATTTTTAAAATTTACTTGCATAATGCCCATAAAAAATAATGGGATTATTTATGAATGGACGGGCATTTATATTGAATATTAGAGTATCATATTAATGAGTTCCACCTTGAATCAGTTTTGTTCTTACACAGCTCTACCAAGGATCAGAGTGTAGTATCTCTATCAACAGAAATTCTGGAGGAAACCCAGTTACCACATCACAATTGTCTAACAATACAGCCAATGAGACTGTTAAATAACAAATTACATTTTACGTTTTCAACTATTTTTTCTTCCTTTTTTTGTTTTGTTTTGTAGACTTAAAACTTTTTATAAGACCTTTGAAGAATTTTTGTTTGTTATTTTTGCAGGTTGAAATTTCAAATTATTTTTTTACTGAAAAATGATGGCTGTTATAGATATGATATTTTAGTAAAGTTATTGGAAGCATTCAGACACTATCATTAATAAGGCTTAGATAGGGTGTGATCAAAAATACTAAAATTGAATCTTTAAATTTCAAAATTCAAAGGAAGCTATGTGCCCAGCTAAGCAACTTGTACAATAAAAATAATGATGTACTCATATCAATGTTTAGATTGCTGTCAAGATGTCTAGTCTTTGTCTAGATGAACCTGCCAATTTGAAATAAATTAGGAAGTCAGTCATGAAAGTTTCACATAGACAGTTTCTGGCAAAAGACAGAACTTTGCAAATGCAGCATCCTTCAAAATTCACTAAACCTAGTGCTATCTAACTTTTTCTTATTTCCTATATTGAAAAGGGGAACTCCATAGAATTGTAGCTAACATACATTATAGTAAGTAAGTTCAAATTCCAGTCATGTTATTATGTTCAAGTTAGACTAATACTCTTGGGAAAGGTATCAACCCCCTTATCCTCTTGTAGCAATGGATTATATAGTAGCACTCCTTCTGCAAAGATGGCTTTGGGTTTAAATATCTCAAGATGGTTGACAGGCCATTAAATAAAGAAACCAGATTTAATCAAAACAAACCATATCTAAACAGAAAATTCATCTCAAGCATAAGATTTGAGAATGTTAACAAACCTACACGAGTGAGTTTGATTCTCATTAGGTGCCCAATTCATGCAGCCTTGTGCTACATCTAAGCAAAAAGCTTAATAAATTACCATAAGATTTGAGAATGTGAAGGAAATTAAAAGATGTACAATGGTACAGCTTTACTCCCTATTAAAAAAGGAGTTTCAGAAGTGCTTCCAATAATGGAAAACATCCTTGAATAAGTATATCAAATGCCAAGAGGACTAATTTGAAGAAAATTAATGTTTCCTTTTTTGTTCATTTCTGTCTTGGTAAATACAGCTTCAGTTGCTGATACTTTTTGAACACACCTCATATTTTGAAAAAAATTAATGTTCAATTCTTTGTTAATTTTTGTCTTGGCTGATAGAGCTTCTGTTTTGATATATTTTGAACACACCTTAATTTGTTAATCTCAGAATCCTGACTAGCACCAAATAGGCTTGCTAGTATAATATTTCACCAACCTGGGTTTTTTTTTTGTTGTTTTTTTTTTGTTTTTTGTGGAGGGGTTTAAAATATTTTTATCTTAGCACTGACAGAAATGAATGCTCTCTTGCATTGAATAATCATTCAATATCTTTTTATTTTCACGAACTATATGATTTATAATTGGCAAAAATAGTATTTTCAGACATTTTTTTTCATCCACTTCTTTCCTTTTTCCTCCATCTTTTTATTTATTTTTTTATTTTTTGACAATTCTTTTCGAGGATTGGCTCTTTCATAGAGCTATGCTGATCCATCAACTCCTTTTTTTTTCATATAAAGTAAAAAGATAAATGAATAAACAAATAAAAATAAGATAAAATAATCTTTTCAATATGTGTATGCACTTGTAAATTGGAACTTTTTCTCTGAGATGCCTGAAACTGATTTTTACTAAAGTCAAAACTTTGTGTATGATGAATTATGTTGAGTATATTTTTTTGAATAAAGTGTGAAAAAATGTTAGAATTTTCACCTATGAAAAAAAAAAGAAAACTGAATACAGACATTGTACCAGAAAGATTTGAATAATGCACCTATGAAAGTTGGCACTCAAAAATCCTCTGAATCAACTGTAATGTTTCTTGCATTTCTTGTTTAAATAACAAACCTCAGTGCCAAAAAAATCTCATGTTGAAAATTATGCAGTAAGATCATAAAATTTATCTACTTATGTATAAAATATATTTTGTTGATCAGTTGTGCAACCAGTCTCACAACAGAGTAATTAGAAATTCTATTGTTTGAATAACATAATGCACTAACTCAATGTCTCTCAGTAAAAGAGAGAAAGAGAATAACTGGATAGACTACACTATTTGACTACTCTCTCTCTCTCTCTCTCTCTCTCTCTCTCTCTTTTGCTCTTTTTTTTCCACTTGTATTATAAATTTTATGATAAATTTTCCTCTTTTGTCTATATCAAGGGGAGATTCCATGAAATAGTGGCTAAAGTGCTGGACCGTGACATCATAGGGGGTGTCCTCGTGGTGTAATGGTTAAAGCGATGGACTGCGGAATTGTAGTACGCGAGTTCGTACTCCAGTCGCGCTATTATGTTCACTTTCAGGCAAATACCCTTGGGAAAGGTATGAACCCCCTTATCCTCCCAGCTATGGGTTAAATAGTACCACTACTGTTCTTCTAGGAGAATAGCATTGGCATTAAATAACCTACAAAGGTTGATATGCCATTAAACAAAGAAACCGAAACCGTGACATCATAGGAAGTAAGTTGGAATCCCAGTCATGCTATTATGTTCACTTTTGGACAAATATCCTTGTGAAGGATATGAATTTTCTTATCTCCTCAGCTCAATTGTACCACTAATGACCTTTGACAAGGATGACTTTGGCATTAAATAACCCACAAAGATTGACATGCCATTAAACAAAGAAAACAAAACAAAGCATTCTTTGTTACTACTACTTCTTCTTCTAATCAATTTGAACTTCTCTTTCTCACCAACTTATTCTCTTTTTGCCATCTTCTCTCCATGCTTTCTTCTGTTTATTCAAGTGACTTAAAAGGATCTCAGTTGATCAAAGCTCCACCAGTTTAAACTTGTGAACATGACTACTGTCATTACCTATGGATCAAATACTTCTGTTTAAAAATTATTTATATTCATTAGGAATACTTGATACCATATAACAGTAAATTGGGGTAGTCCCTGTGGTGTAGTGGCTAACATGTTGGACTACAATGTCATAGTAAAGTAGTTTGAACTCTAGTCGCACTATTACATTGACTTTCAGACAAATACTCTTGAGAAAGGCATGAACTCCCTCATCCTCCAACTATAGGTTGAATAGGACTACTGTCCTTTGACAAGGATGGCTTTAGGATGAAATAACCTATGAAGGTTGATATGCCATTAAACAAAGAAACCAAGCAGAAACCTTGAATTATTTATATTAAAAATAATTACTTGAAGCTATAATTGTTTACTAAGGATTATTTTAGTCACTTGAAACCATGTAACTGTGTGCAAACAAATGATTATTATCAAGTAAAAATAGTTACTTGAAAACTGTGTATAAATTATTAGTATTATATAGGAACATTTGAAAACATACTATTTGTATTAGGAAAGACAACTTGAAATCATGTAATTGTGTGCAAAAACACTCTTGAGTAACAACTATATAAAGATATGAAGTTGTTTCTTAAGAGTTTTTTTTTATAGAAAAGATATAAATATAGATGTACTATGAATACAATTCCTTAACCTCTTGGCATAAAATAACCCTTGATGAGTTGACATGCCATTAAAATCAGACCATCAATCAATCATTTGGTAAAAACAGCAATGTATAAATTCTATCAACATTTAACAAGAATACTAAGATAATAGTTATGATTAGTGTATAATTTATAGGAAAAGAAATGTTTTTAAGCAAACAATATCTGAAGGCATCTGAACATTTTAAAAATTAACTAGTTAAGCCTTAACCATACTCAATTCTAAACCATAGAATATTTTTAGCTCTTCTTTCTTAAATTCTAAATTACCCTCCTTAGTATTCAAATTGTCCCAACCCTGTAGGGACATTCACCCCACATTAGGAATCACTGTTTCAGCTGGTTTTAAAGAGAAATGATTAATTACAAGGTATTGTATCATTTAAGTGGCTATTTAGTTCTAAAAATGATTTTCTTAGAAAAGCTGGATAAAGCAATTTTCTTCCAGCATCTTAAGAACAACTGCCTTTCCCTACAATCAGATCGAAATTCTTTCCCTCAGGGTTGGTCTGCAGTCTCTTCAAAGATGAACATTCTCTACAGCTCCCAATCAGCAATTGCTTTTAGGGCCTCGACTATCTTTGTTTTATGGGAAATCTTTGAAAGCCAGGACTAAATTTGAATATTAATTACTTTCTCCTAAAAGCCATCCCTTTTCTTGCTACTCTATATTCCAAAAGTGAAAAAGTTTGTACACCACTACACTCACAATGGGACTATCAAATTCATCATAAAATTACCTTTTTCTCATGAATATTGATAAATATTTTCATCATCAAGGCATGCCAACAGCATGGATTCCCTTGATTTTCTCTCTCTCACCATCCATCCCTATCAGTCATCTAGACAGCATCTTGTATCGGTACAGGGCTGATGAATGAAATTTTTTGCTGACCAACCAGCACTGGTAAGTCCATGTTAGAATAATGCTTATGAGTTCATCCTTACTTTTCTGGTAGGTCCCAACAGGTCTTGCTTGTCTTACTTGGATAGTTTGTGAGATGGGAGGAAAGTGGTTGTACAGCTGCTGCTTTTTAGAGTGCTGCTACCAGGATTTGTTTAAAATAGGCTGCAGCATTCTCATGAAGTTCTCATCTAGCTTTTTCCCCATGTGTTTAATTAGAGTTCAAGTGGTGCAACCATACTGTAGTACTGATACATCTACAACTCAGAAGAATTTTTGTTTTATTTTATTAGAGATCAGATTTCTGTATGATCATAAACCTGTCAAAAGCAGTCCATGCTTTACCAATCTATATACTGACATTGAATTCAGAAGATGAGATTTAGGCTACCAAGGTGTGTGAACTGGTTTACTAATTTCAGAGGTTTATCATTTAATGAGGTGATGGCACCATCTTGATTAAAACATGTGAACTCTGTTTTATCTGAGTTCACAGAGAGATGAATGCTTTTTGCTGCTTGCTCCAGGTTATACAGCAGAAATTCGGCTTGAACAGGTGCATTTGCAAGAAGCGCTAGATCATCAATGTAGTCTACATCATAAATAGTTTCTGCAATGTAGCCTTTTTAAATCCCATCATAAAAAAGTAATGTTCTTCTTCTCTTCCCTATTCTCTTCATATTGACAATTTTGCTAGCCCCTTTTAAAAGAGGTAAAAAAAATTTTTCCAGCCTCCTTAGAATTATTGATATAATTCTTTTTTCATATTTGATTCATTCTTCTTTACCCATATCAAATGTTATTGGATTGGTAATACTATTTACCAACCCCTCCGCTCGGGCAGGATATGACACAAGGTCAATTTTTAAGCAGAGTTTAACAGGTTTGAATTCAGAGTTTTCCTTCTCCTAGACTAGTTGCCTAACCAAGGCTGAAGAACCTAGTCTGTCCTACTATTTACCCATAGCTGGAGGGAGAATTATTGGATTCATACCTTTCCCAAGGGTATTAGTGCTATGTGAAATGCAATTAGTCTCGTCCAGGATTTGAACTCGTGTCGCCGTGTCCATTTCCTACGACGATAACAACTACACCACAGGCACCTCCATAAATGTTATTGGATTGGTAATAACGTCCAAAAGGAAATGTCATTTCCTTCTTCTTTTGGTCCACTCATTTATACAAATATTTCAAATTTCCTTATCAATTCTGGTCACTCTCAAAACTGAATTTTCTCTTTCTTTTTTGTTTGCTTCATTATTATTTTTCTTATTTCTCATTTCAACAAAAGATTTTGTTCTGTAGTGAAAGAAAAACATGACATTACCTTTTTCAAGCACTTATGTACCCTAAATATCCAAGTATCATTCAATACTGTCTGGGACTATTTGTTGACTTATGCAGTTGGAAATTGCAGGTATACCAATTGGCCTAACCTAGGCTAGCTTTTTAAACCCTTAAAGTTTGTATCCTGTGCATGGTGAGACCCTTTAAGATTAAGCTAAAATTTAGGTCTCAGAAAGTTTCATAATATGCAAGTATATATGGTACTTGCAAAATCCAGATTACCACCAATTTGTTTCCATTAGATGAAATCTACAAGTTTTATCTCATTGTGACCAGCCATTTATTGAAGATTTTACTTACTTTATTAGTCAAATTTTACTTGTAAAATCTGAATTAGCCACAATGACAATATTTTTTAAAGTTAAAAGTGATTCAATATTTTTTATTCAAGGATTGTTAAATGATTAAATGATAATGAATTGACAAATTTTGTTTGTATAAGATAAGGATTGGTTTGGTTTAGTTTAATTTCTTTGTTTAATGGTATATCAACTTTTGTGGGTTATTTAATGCCAAAGCTATCCTTGTTGAAGAACAGTAGTGGTACTATTTAATACACAGCAGAGAAGATAAGGGGATTCATACCTTTCCCTAGCATATGAGTCTGAAAGCTAACATTATAGCACGACTGGAGTTTGAACTGACTACAATGTTGCAGTCCAGTTCATTAGCTGCTACACCACAGAGACTCCTCCTGAACTGGATGACCCTTTGTTTTGTATTCAATAACATTTTCTTTGCATCAATGACATTTTCTTTGTGTTAGATGAAATTTTATATGTAATAAACAACATTTTCTTTGTATAAGGTACATTTTTTTCTGGAAGAAAAAGAAATTTATTCATGGTAATTCATTGTTTCAGGATATGCAGGTACTATTTGTTTCATCTACCCTGATGACGGGGTTTATAATGTACCATCTGTCTCCCCAAAGGTTTAAAAACACCTAAAAAGGTGTTGAGTTGTATGTATGGGATAGCACCTATGATGTAGCCTAGAAATTAAGATGGCACTATCCTGAAAAAAATTGGTTTGGTTTGGTTTCTTTGTTTAATGGCATATCAACTTTTGTAGGTCATTTAATGCTAAAGCCATTCTTCTAGAAGAACAGTAGTGGTACTATTTAACCCATAGCTGGGAGGATGAGGGGGTTCATACCTTTCCCAAGGGTATTTGCCCGAAAGTGAACATAATAGCATGACTGGAGTACGAACTCACTTACTACGATTCTGCAGTCCATTGCTTTAACCATTACACCACGAGGACACCCAAAAAAAAATTGGGAACCACTGCTCTAGTTTGAGGAAGAATTTTAAAATGTTGACATTAGTTTAATTTGATTTTGTTATAAGTAGTTTTTAATATATATGATTTGTGAACATAAATCAACTAAGTTAAAAGGTTCCAAGTATTGCTATATATCACTAACAATTAAATTAAACATCAGTCATTTGTTTACACACAATTAAATGATCAAACAGTTCTATTTCAAACAATTCAACTTTGTATTAGTCATTTGTTTACACTAGGTTTAAATGTCAAACATTTTTATTTGACCCATAGATAGGACCTTATCTGGTGCTACCAGTCTGGGTCTGAGTGGACCAGGGAGTGATGGCAATGAAGGGGTACCCTGCATTACCCAAAGCTCCAGCATTACAAGAGCCTTATCATCAGATTGTTTAATGTTATATCCAGGACACTCATTGGAGGTGGGGTCTTACTCCTCTTCAGAGATGTAGTTAGTGTATTCTATAGCCCTCCACCAACCAACTAGGCTGGGTTAGGTTATGTTTGGTTATTTGATTTAATGGGATATCAACCTTTGATTATTACACTGGTTTACAAAAATAAATTTTTGGTCTGAGGCAAGAATGGGGATAGGTGTTTTTTGTCAATTTGGGTGTGCTAAAGTCAAATTTATGAATAGTTTTGCTCTATCACCTCTAGTTTTCTGGCTTTTAAATAGTCTCATTTTAGTATAAACAGAGAATATATGTGCATATTTCAAGAGTTGCAGCAGCTTATAACAAATAAAACAAGATAGATAAAGAACACTGATTGAATCAATATACTTGGATGACACAATTACACAATTCATAGTAGCACAGACAGTCAAAAGTGTGTTTTCTCAGAAGATCTGGTGTATTTTGCTTCCGGGATGTCACGCAAGAGCATCCAGCAGAAGTCTCCCATCATGCCGGGGTTCCATTTGCCTTGATAGTAATGTCTTGGTAGAATCTTTCTCCATGTTCATCACTCACTGCTCCAAGGTTTGGCGGGAAGAAGTTGAGGTGAGAATGGAGAAAATGAATCTTGAGTGACATTCAGCACCCCATATCCTCGTAAGACTTTAGCAACTTCTTAATACAGGCTTGGTAATCTAGTACATGTGTGTTACCAAGGAAGCCGCTACAGACTGACTTGAATGCTTCCCATGCTCTCAGTTCCTTTAAGTTAAGAAGCTCCTCAAAATCAGTATCCTTCAGCACTTCTCGGATCTGAGGTCCAACAAAGATGCCCTCTTTGAGCTTAGCAGCACTAAGGCCTGGGAACACAGTGGACAAGTGTTGGAAGGCAGCACCATTTTTGTGCAATGCCTTCAGGAAATTCTTCATCAAACCAAGCTTGATGTGAAAAGGAGGAAGAAGCACCTTATTCATGTCCACCAGAGGATTCTCCTTGAGGCTGTGTTCGCCAGGAACAAAAGCGCTTCTCGACCCCCAGTCTTTCTGCTTGTAATGCTGGGATACAGCTCAACTATCCCAGAGACAGAGAAAACAACAGTACTTTATGAAGCCCGCTTGCATACCCATAAGAAGACCAATGACCTTATTTGTTCCGATTCCTGAAACTGGTGATCCTTACATCTTCCTCGACTGGGTTCCACTATTTAAGCCGAGAAGCCAAGAGCTCTGACTGCTGTTTTGACAGATACAAATCACGAGCAAGATCATTCACATCTTGTGTGATCCAGTGTGGCTCATTGCCACTTGTTCCTGATTATGTAGACTCAGTATCTTCCAAAGAATCCTCCCTTGAAGGCATTTCTTCATCTGATGAGGAAAGAAGATCCTTATTTACTGGAGGTGTGGGTACAGGAAGATTATCTGAATGGGGAACAGGTCTCATAGCAGATCGAAGGTTGGGGTATTTGATCTTATTCCTAGAAGATGCATTGAAACCAGTTATATTAGTTAAACAAAAGTAACAATCATCTGCATGGTTTCGCGGCTCTCTCCAAACCATCAGGACTGCAAAGTTGAAAGCTGCTTTCTTGCCATTAAACCATGCAGTTAGTCCATTGTAACAGGGTTTACAACAGATGTGTGGAGCCCAAGACTTGTCCTGATCAACAATTTTACAGTCAAAGTAGTGAAAGTAGGCGGTTCTGAGGAGGGAAGTGATGGTTCCACATTGTACAACTGTTGTGAAATCCCCACACATGTAGCAGAAAGAATTGGCCTGGTTGAGGCATCCTCGACATTTTGACGTGCTTGAAGCCATTGGAGAATCTGAAAATATAACAAAGTAAAACTAAATGTGCATTTGAAAATGTAATACTAATATTTAGTAACCCAAAAGATGTGTAACACAATAGTTGAGAGACATCAACCTCCAGCTAGATATCTTATGAGATGACTGACCAATTTTTATGATTTCAGGTTCAAATGAACAGCTACAGCAGCAATTGGAATACAACCTACTAAAGCCTGATTCTCACAGCTGGTAAATTTCAAAAACGTAATCTGGACATGAGGACACTTTAGAAGAATGATATGCAATAAAATTCTGTTTTAAACTTGGAAAAAATGCCACAGAAATGTATGGAATGCTTCAGAGTGCTTTTTGACCATCTTGCAGGAATCAAGCATCAGTTTTTGAGTGGCATAAGAGATTCAAGGAAGGCAGGGAGTCTGTGAGGGATGATGAGAGGTGTGGGAGGAGTAAAGAAGTCAGAACACCAGAGTTGATTGGCCAAATAAAGAATTTCATGGATAAGAACTGTCGTGTGTCTATAGAGACAATAGGTGCACAGTTTGATGTCAGTGTGGGAACTGTACACACAATTATTCATGAGGAACTGAAGATACGGAAGATTTGTGTGAAGTTTATTCCAAGGGTGCTCAGAGAAGATCAGAAAGAAAGACGTTGTCATGAGAGCAGGGAGATGGTCGAGCTGATCAGTTCAGATCCCGCAGTTCTTGATGCTCTGGTGACCTGCGATGAAAGCTGGATCTACTGCTATGACCCAGAGACCAAGAGACAGAGTTCCCAGTGGAAGCATGCTGGCTCTCCCAGACCCAAGAAGGCCAGACAGAGAAAATCCACCCTCAGACTTTTGATGATCCCTTTTTTTGACAGCACTGGCATGATCTACATGCACTGGGTTCCCACTGGACAGACAGTCAACAAAGAATACTATGTTGAGGTTTTAAGGGAGTTCAGGAAGAGATTCCGTCGGAAGAGGCCAGCACTCTTCAAATCGGCTCAGTGGCATTTCCACCAGGACAATGCACCAGTCCACAACTCCATCCTTGTCACAGACTATTTGACCAAGATGGACATCAAGACACTTCCTTACCCTCCCTATAGTCCAGACCTTGCTCCTTATGACTTTTGGTTATTCCCTAAGCTCTGAGGCTGTCGTTATGAGACAATTGAGGAGATGAAAGAGGCTGTGATGAAGGTCATTGACATGCTCACACAAGAGGACTTCCATGGGGCCTTCCAGAAGTTGTTGGAATGGTATAACAAAGGCATTGCAGCAGGAGGAGATTACTTTGAAGGGGACTAGAGTTTCATGTGAGTACTATCAATAAAAGTGCCCATACGAAAAAAGTCTGGAAACTTATTTAATAAGCCTTGTAATTTTTCCAAGCCATTCAGAGGAAAATATTATAAAATTACCTAATATTGAGAAAAAAACTTATGGAATTCATTAACAATAAACTAGAATTAATACTTAGTTACTCCTTCTCGAGGCCGTGATTCTTTCCGGCATGGATTTCACTTATTTGTGATTAGTTTATTTACTGCTAAATAGAAAGTCAAAGTGAACATCCACTTAGTGTGCTTATTCCATAATTTTTGCCAGGAGTAGTAGAAAAATATATTGGAAATGTGTGAGTATTTTACAATAAAAATTCATTGCAAATGATTTTTAGTATAAAAATGCATTGGAAATAATAAAAACCAAGGTGACCTTCACTAAGAGTGTTAATTCCATAATTTTTGCTTATCATTGAATAATAATTAACAAAGTCAATTCCTACTGAGTAGTGTCCTATACTTAAACCCTTATGCCAAGTCAAAGTTATGCTTACTTATGGTGTAATGTTTAGCAAGCTATTCTATATAAACAATTACTACTGAATAGTGAGTTAGTCACAAGTATAAGGTATCTAGTGAGAGTCTATGTATCAAATCTAAGCTTCACTTAGTTTTATGCAGTACCTCAGATGTAATGATTAGCAGGTTAGGCTAGCAGACCATTACTAGTGAGTTTAATTCTCACTGTATGCCCTATACTTTTGACCTTGTGCCAAACTAAGCTAAGCTGAGTAATGGATGTTCCCCATTTCTTTAAAATGTTATAAAACAAAGAAACAGTTATTTTTTTTTATACGGGAAAATTTTTTAGCATTCCAAGACACTAAAAATAACCTTCTGTGCTGGCCTGCCTCAAAGCTGAAGGTTGAGGGTTGTCATCTGCTGCAACTGATGTAGAAGGCTCATACATTTTTCAATCATACATTTTTTATAGGCACCAAAAACATTCCTGCAAATCTACCCGATATCTATACACCCTTTCAAAATATAAGCCATACTTTTTTGTAATTATTGTAGCTTTATCAATTGCAGAAAAAATCTTCCATTTTTTTTTTTCAGTGTGTCTTGAAATGATAAGGAGTCTTTCTCCTATAAATTAATGGTAATTTCTTTTTTTGCTTTATACCAGCATTTCCTGACAGTCTGTGGCACCTGCTAGTAGGGTGTTTGGAGTTATGACAGAGACAGTGAGCCAAATTATATTAGAGGACAGCCTTCAGAGGATTGAGAAGCAAGCGGTGAGCAAATTTGTATATCATCATCCGTGAAGTAAAGATAAGCAAATTGGTTTAGTTTGGTTGTGTTTTATGGTATATCGACCCCTGATGGTTATTCAATGTCAAATCCTGCTAATACAAATATATGATTTGTAAACGAATAGCCTGTAGGTAACTTTATTTTTAAATGAATTAGAGCTCCTTTGTTTGCACACAGTTAAATGGTTTCAAAATATTGCTATTTAATATTGCTGTATTGTTTCAAGTAAGTAATATAATCCTTAATAAATGATTGAATATTTCTATTTGAGCTATAGATGGGATATTAACAGGTTTTAACCTTCAGGTAAGAGTGAACCTGAGAGTAATTATTATGAAGGAATATTTCACATTCCCTAAATTCGGGAACTGGAGCCTCACCATCAGATACAGTTTAGTGTTATACACAGAATACTTGTTGGGACGTGTCTTACTCCTTTGCAGAGGTGCAGTGACATTTCAACAGCCCAAGCCAACAGAGTGGAAAGATAAGGAAAGAACAACAGACTATGCTATCCAAATTTGATTATATTTTAATAAATTTTCAAATTTTCATTTTAAAAATGTTTGATTTAAGAATGTATGGAAACCCTAGTTATGTCAAAAATCTTACAATATTTTGGTAATGTGAGGCATAGTTTGACGCTTTGAATGTTTATTTTTTGTCAAGTTGATGAAGTGTACTGGACTATGAGATGCTAAGTTTGCCTGATACTCTGCCTGTGCTACTCACCAGATTTGACTCTATAACTTGAAGCACAAGCTCAGAATCCATGGCTTTAAGCCTACCTGACTTTGCCTGATCATTGAGGTTCTTGCAACCTGAGCAAAATTTCTTGAACCATCTGTTTACTGTACAGTAATCAATTGCGTCTTCACCTTTCACACTACAAATGTTTTTAGTTGCTTCCATAGTCTAATTTGGGAACTTATGCTCTATGAATTTGAACTGGGCCATGTTGGCTTTTAAATCTGAGTGAAACCATCCACAAAGTGTTAGAGCACCAACTACCATGATACTACTAACAACAGTGAGTACCTGCCACTGCTTAAACTGCTTTGGTCACATTATATATGCACAGCTAACTAGCATTTACCAAAATATTGCATAACTTTTGACTCTCCCAAGTAATACCAGGATGCATTCCATGCACAAAAAATCTCAAGATCTTTAGCATTGACTTGATATCTTCCTATGTGGTATGGATTTTTTCAATCAAACAGGCTCTTAACATGCCAAAAGAGGAAAATCCGTTTACCTTGGCTTGAAGTTTGTTTTTTTTTTGTGCTTTTTATTTCAATTAACAATTTCTTTAATGCAACCAGATAATTATGTATCAAAATAAATGGTCGTCTGTTTTTGGGTATATAAGAGCAACAGCTTAGCATCATTTTGATCTTTATCAGTTACCTTTATTAAATGGAGGTAGAATTTTGATGGGTGGTAGTAAGTATCCATGTGTTGGGTGGGAGTGAGAGCATTTGTGAAAAATGTTGGGGAAACAGTTTTACACTATTCGGTCTTATGAAAGATCTCATAGGAATGTTTTACTTTTAGTTAGCTAGGAAAACCTTTCTCTTTCTCTCCCTGTCCCATACATATGTATTTACCATTTTGTCTGATATATATATATAGTTAGAATTAAATGCAAACAACACCTCCAAGCCACAAAATCTTTGCAGTACACAATATACAAAAAAGCAGAGCAATATCAAAATATACAAACAATTAAAAATATAAGGTAGTATAAAAATGTTATATAATTGCGGAAGGATTTTTTTTATATTATCATTTTTCGTTTTATATATCTTATCTTTTGGTTTAGTTAGGCTTAGAACCTTTCAGCTTAGTGCATGGGTTAGTTAGGTGCACACATTGAGTGCAGGTGTTCACACGCACGCAGGGAGGATGTGACAATCTCAGATGTCACAATAAAAACCCCAGATAGAAAATCTGACTGGGGATGTGAATGACGTCATGCCCGGAAGCGATGGGCTGAGATTCTTAGTGATTTTGAATAAAAGCAGTGAGTTGAGATTTGGACTTAGATGAAGCGAGTTGGGATTCAAGACTGGGTGAGGCCAGTCCAGTTGTTTGCTGTGGGGTGTGCGCGCATGTTGGTTGAGTCAGTGAGTTGAAAGCTGACGATGGACGAACAGTCAGCATAGAAAAATTGTGTCTCTCTCTCCTCATGTCAAAAACTTAAACTTAAAGAAGGTAATAAAAGTTTCGTACCTGTACCAAGAGAGTCAGCGGTGTTTCATGTTTTGCGGATTCCTATGCGTATGAACATTCTACGCTTATGAACATTATGAACGTTTTTACATATCCATATATTTCACGTATTAATATATGGGTATGTTACAATAAGTCATGATTGTAAGTTTTACTTCTTCAATCATCAAGGAAACAGGTATATATAATAAGGCATACATTCATACCTTCATTAATTGGTTCCAAAAACTGTGGCATATATCTATCAACCCCACCACCACTCACAAGATGTGACACAAGGTCAATTTTCAAGAGGAGTAAAGCTGATTTTAATTCAGAGTTCTAGGTTGGTTGCTTAATCAAGGTTAAAGAACTCAGTCTGCCCTTTTCTTTACCGATAACAAATGGATTCATATCTTTCCCAAGGGCAATAGTAGTAAGTGAAATATAAACAGTCTCGTTCAGGATTTCAACTCAGGTTGTTGATTCCTTTTTCTTTGGCAATAACTGCTCCTCCCTCTTGTAGCTATCACAGAAAATGATTTGTGATTCAAATAAAGATGGTCTTAGAATTGTAATATAATGGTTGAGGGATTTCGTTTTATATATCTTGCCTTTCGGTTTAGTTAGGCTGAGAACCTTTCGCTTAGCGCATGGGTTAGTTAGATGCAACATGAGCACAGGTGTTCATGCGCGCACGGAGGATGTGTCATTCAGAGACGTCAAAATAAAAATCCCAGATACCGGGGGATGGGAATGACGTCATGTACTGGAAGCATGCGTGGAGGATTTTGGGGATTTGAGAAAAGTCAGTTAGTTGAGTTCCTGGGTCCAAACGGGAGTGTTGAGTTTTAGCATCCGAGGAAGACAGTTGACTTTCGGAGCTTGCTGAAAAAGTCAGCATAGAAAGATTGTGCATCTCCCTCCTTATGTTGAAAAACCTTTTAACTCAAAGGTAATAAAAAGTTTTGTACCTGAAATAAGAAGTTGTAAGTGTTTTCGTGTTTCGGGATTCCTATGTTATCTATATATGAGTTACGAACATTCTATGTACATTTCACGTATTCATGTATGGCTATGTTACAGAATTAGCAAACTACAAATTCATTTATAGATCTAGTGGGGTACTATTACCTATCTGTCTTGACTATTCTTAAATCATATACTATTTAAGAAATGTTTCCGCATATGTGTTCTGGTGAAAAGAAATTTTATTGCCAAATTCTTTTTCAAAAGTGGAATCCTGTGATTAAATTTTGGTTAGAGAAAAAGAGAAGACATTCAGATTAATAAATAAATTTCATTTAATGAAGAAAATACATTTTGCACTTTAATTTCAGGAATCAGCTCTGATAAAAATAAAATTAACTAATGGTAGAGAGGACAGAAAGAATAGTCCCTGAAAAATAGATTGTAGAAATAACAGTCAAGCTTTAAATATATGAAGATCAACTGAAAAGTCCAGAGGCTAACCAAAATATTCTCCTAGTTTGGTTTGGTTGGGTTGTTTTTAATGACATATCAACCTTTGTGGATTATTTAATATCAAAGCCATCCTTGTTGAAGATCAGTAGTACTACTACTATTTAACCCATAGCCAAAAGGGGATAAAAAGGTCATAATCTTCCCCATGGGTATTAGTCTAAAAGAAAACATAATAGCTTGACTGGAGTCTGAACTTGCTTATTATCATGTCATAGTCCATCAAGTCAGCCGTAGGGACTCAAAAATTTTCAGTTTAAAAAACAAGAAGTCACACACAGTTATTTCTGGTGAATATGGAGAGTGCTGTATCTACACAATCCCGTGTTTTGCCAAAAACAGTTAATTCAAAATTCTGATTGCATAACTTTTTTTTCAAATTGGCACTGACTCATATAGACAAAGTCTAGACATCTAGATATCATTATTTTATTAGACAAGTTGCTTCACTGTGCACACAGCTACATTTAAATTTTTAGAAATTTAAAATTTAAAGATTTAAAATATCTAATTAAAAATTAGCAAGACTAGCTTCATAACTTTTTCAAATTAGCACTGACATATATATCTATCAACCCTGCCACCACTCACAAGATGTGACACAAGGTCAATTTTCAAGGGGAGTAAAGCAAAAGGATTCATGCCATTCCCAAGGAGAATAGTGGTAAGTGAAATGTAAACAGCCTCATTCAGGGTTTGAACTCAGATTGTTGATTTCTTTTTCTTTGGCAATAACTGCACCTCCCTCTTGAGACTATCACAGAAAATGATTTGATTCAAATAAAGATGGTTTTAAAATCAGCAAACTACAAATTCATTTCTAGATCTTATTGGGTGCTAGACAAAATCTAGACAGATATCAAGACATCATCACTTTATTATAAGTTGCTCAACTGTGTATACACTCATTACACAATAAGGATTATCAAGGAATGTAACTAAATGATGTTTATTTTTCAACAGTCCTTCTTGTGTTTCTTCCATCGTTGTTGCAGCGCTTGCATCCCATTGGTTATAAAAGTCATTAACAGCAGATATGATGTCAGCTTATGAACTTTTCTGCTCACCCAAGTATATACTGATAAACATGACATATTTTGAGAGTAAAATAAAGGAGTTATATCCTTTTTCTGATTGCATAAGGAAAATTACATTATCAATGAATCACATGACCAAAAATTTTGGTATCAATAAACCACATGACCAAAAATATTAATTTCAGTATGCATTATGCTCCAAGAAATAGAAGAAAAATATCTAGATATTGGTGTTGGCTAACATTATTTGCGATGCATATGTTCCATAGTAGATCAGTGAGATCTATTTTGGTATTCAAATTAAGTCCTGAACTGTTAAACATGGAAAAACACAGTGGTATGATTAACAGCCATTGAAATCGGGGACAATTTAAGATCATGTTTCTGATTAGATGGTTTCAGCCAGGTGACCAAAACAATTCTAGAGTTAGAAAGAAGATAGTTGATAAGACACTCAAAGGATGCAGTAGAAAACTAAATCTTGTTCTCACGGATTTTCTTTTATAAAGTAAGTAAAGTTGGCGACCATTGTCGAGGGAGACCAGAAGGCTCCCTTTTCAATAGCTACTACCCTGAAATGTAGGGGATGGCGCTACTCCTTTCCCGGGATTGCTCCACTTTACCCTTGATACGTACCTTATATTGCTGAGTGTTTAACAAGGAGGTATCAAGTACCATATTTAAAGTCTTTGGTATGACACAACCAGGGATTGAACCCAGGTCTTTGGGACCATTGGTGAAGACTCTATACTTAGTGGATAATGATTAAAGTCTGCAAAAAATCAAAGTAAAATGTGCATATGAAGTGGTGATCACATTGTTATTCTTCATCAATAAATGAGAAAGGAAATGACAACACAAAAAGAGACATGAAAGCAACATGAGGCAACAAGATTATGAATCAGAGAACAACAAACTGAAATGATCTAAGGAGACGGGAGCTGCCCAAACATAGTGTAAGGCCCATAACCATATAATATATACATAGAATGGTTGAAGGCTGTGCAATATATATGAGGAAGAGAAAATTTGACTGGAAACATTTCTCAATAAAATGTTTTGTCTTGTTACTTAGAATGCTTGTTTGCAAAGAAACATGAAAAACAAAGTCTAAATTTAGAACTATTTTCTATTTTTTATCAAGGCACTTTTAAGGCAAGAGAAGAAATGAAAATAGTGACCTGAGTTCAAATTCTGAACCAGGCTGTTTGTGTTTAACTTCATGTTAATGCTCTTAGGAAAAGCCTGAATCCATCTGTTCTCACTCTTACAAGCTATGGGAAAATAGTAGGGCTTATGGGTTCTTCAGTGTAAGAGAAGGAAAATTCCAAATTTAAACCAGATGTACTCCAATTAAAAATTGACATTGTATTGCATCCTGTTGAGGCTGTTAGCATTTCACTTCATGTTAATGTTCTGAGGAAAAGCTCAAATCCATGTTCTGCCTCCCTAGTTTTGAGTAATTAGTGGGACAGACTGGGGTCTTTAGCCTTGGTAAGGCAACCAGTCTAAGAGAAGGAAGATTTCAAATTCAAACCAGCAATACTCCAATTAAAAATTGACTTTGTGAAGTATCCAGTCTATACTGAAGGGGTTAGGTAAACACATACAAACATTATATAACCAAGACTACACATTTTATACTATCAATTAAAAAAAAGATTCTGCCAAAAAGTGATATAAATGTGTCCTCCCCGGACAGTGGCCCAGTCGGCTGGGGCTATAAAATACACCAACTGAATCTCTGCAGAGGAGTAACCCCACCATCACCATAATGAGTTTCCTGGAAATGACATTAAACAGTCAAATGGTGAGGCTCCAATAATGTTGGAGCTTTGGGGAATGTGGAGTACCCCTTCATTGCCATCACTCCCAGGTCCACTCAGGCCCAGAGTGGTAGTACCTGATAGAGTCCTATCTATGGGTCAAATACAACTGCTTGACATTTAAACAGTATGCAAACAAATGACATGCTTAATTGAATTATTTGAAATAGAACTGTTTGATCATTTAACTGTGTGTAAACCAATGACTGATATCTAATTTAATTGTTAGTGATACATAACAATACTTGAAACCATTTTACTGTGGGCAAGAGAATGAGCTTAGAATGTTATCAACAAAATTTGTTAACATATCATATATATTTAATATATATGTATAAAGAGGATTTGGTATTGAAAAACCCTACAGTGGTTCATATGCCATAAAACCAAACCAAAAAAAAACATCCCATGACTGGGACTGATCCTGGCAGAGACTCTTGTGTCTAAGCAGCCCTATTTAGGAGAGTTCTACTCAACCAGATGAAGGAATGCTGATAATGAGTGTATAATATTATAGGGGATGGCAGTGATTTGTGAAAGATTATATAGTTGTCATATGTGTATATGTTGAATATGTACACACACACACACATATATATATATATATATATATATATATATATATATGTGTGTGTGTTTGGGGGAGTCCCCATGGCATGATGGCTAATGTGCTATACTGTGATATCATAGTAAGTGAGTCCAAATTCCAGTAGTGCTATTACACTCATTTTTGGGCTAAGTCCTTTGGGATTTACTCCCCACCAGTTATGGGTTGAATAGTACCTCTACTGTACTTTGACAAGGATGGTTCTGGCCTAAAAAAAAACAAGAAGGTTGATAGCCCATTAAACAAAGAAACCAAACCCCCCATAAATTTTATTTATGTCTATATGTATGCATTTGCATATATATATATATATATATATATATATATATATATATATATATATATAAAGACCTTGAATATATTCTCACTGTTTTCCAACAGATGGCATTCTCAGAACTGTGTGTGTAGTTTCAAATGGTCACACATCTATAAGAAAGTACTATAAGCAAGCTTGAAATTCAGTGAATGTCTTTTCACCGAAGTATAAACAACTTTGTTTTTCATAGCATTAAACATGCTGGATTTTGTGCCAAAGAAAGTGTATTTGTGGGGAATTTTAGTGCACTAATTTATTCAAAAGAAATCTGTAGCTGAAGCAAACAGAATTCTTGTTGAGACTTATGGTGACCACGCTCTGTCAGAAACAACATGCAGAGATTGGTGTAGATGCTTAAAAAATAATGATTTTGATGTTGAAGACAAAGAACTGGAGACATTACTCATGTCAGGTGTAATTTGAACTTGCAGAATTATAAGGAGTTGATCACATAACAGTTTCAAAAAGTTTGATAGCATTAGGAATGATTCAAAAGGAAAGACATTGGGTGCCATATGAGTTGAAGCCAAAAGACATTGAACAGCATCTTTTCATGTGTGAACAGCTGCTTCAACAGCAGAAAAGGAAAGTTTTTTTGCATTGTATCATGACTGGTGATAACAAATGGATACACTATGATAACCTAAGTGTAGAAAATCATGGGGTAAGCCTGGCCAGGCATCAACATCATTGGCAAAGCCAAATATCCTTGGTTTGAAGCTTCTGCTGTGGATTTGGTGAAATCAGCTGGTTGTAGTTTATCATGAACTGCTCAAACCGATTGAAGAAAAAATGGCCATTGTATTAGCAAAGTAATTTTGCAACTTGACAACACAAGGCCACATGTTGAAAAATGGATAAAAACCTACTGGGAAATGCTTAAATGGGAATTCTTAACCCTGCAAACAGCTGTATTTACCAGACATTGCCCAGTCTGATTATCACTTGTTCCGATCAATGTCACATGGCCTGGCTGAGCAGCTCTTTCATTCTTATGAAGATGCCAAAAAATGGATTGACTCCTGGTTAATCTCAAATTATGTGTCATTTTTCTGATGTAGAATTCAAATGCTGCTCGAAAGATGAAAAAAATGTAGTGGCTAGCAATGGACAATACTTTCAGTGACATGGTTCTAATAAATTTTTGAAAATAAAACATTACTTTTCTTAAAAAATCACTGAGAACTTATTCAAGGTCCTAATATATATATGTGTGTATGTGTACGTATATGTATATATATATGTTGATGTGTATATGTATGCATAAGTTGTAAGTTGGCCGACTGTAATCAAGGGTGATCCAAAGGTTCCTTTTCAATAGCTACTACACTAAAGAGTAGGGAAGGCACTACTCCTTTTCCTGGATTGCTCCACTTACCCTAGATCTATGCCTTATAAGGCTGAGTGTTAAGCAAGGAGGTGTCAAGTACCATTTTTTTGAGTCTTTGGTATAACTTGACCTTGTATTGAACCCGGACAATTGGAGATTGTATATATGTATGTATGTGTATATATATTTATGTACATATGTATGTATTTGTGTATATATTTATGGATATGTGTATGTATATATATATGTACTAACTTCACTGTACTAAGAGAACCATTATAAAAGCCTAAATCAGACCTATAAAATTATTCCTTAGTTTGTCTCTTGATCTGCCTGTGCCATGTTTGTTATCATTTTTACACCTTGTAATGTTAATTGTATATTCTATTTTATTTCATAATTTTTTTGATGAAGCATTATGAATCCTCATCATTGATTTTAGTTTCATCTTTTAATTCTAACTACTTTAATAACAACTTATTTGGCTTGCTATTTCTAAGGATAAGTGGAGACTGTGGTTCAATCCCAGGTCGAGTCATACCAAAGACTCAAAAATGGTACTTGATACCTCTTTGCTTAACACTCAGCATTATTAGGTACATATCAAGGATAAAGTGGAGCAATCCAGGAAAAGAAGTACCACCCTCTCTTATACCTCACTATAGTAACTATTGAAAAAGGAGCCTTCGGGTTGCCCTTCACTACAGTCAGCCAACTTACCTTTCTGAAAGTTATTAATCTGAAATTGAATGTAATTGTGCGACAGGAGTTCAAATTTGCTTACTACAATGTTGCAATCCAGCATATTAGCCACTACACCATGGGACTTGCTCCATCTATTGGTCTAATAGATCTGATAAAAAATTATTTGTATTAGATAAGAATAATTGATATCATATAACCATAAGCAAAACCCTCTTAAGAAACAACTACACAAAAAAATGTAAATATACCTGTACAGTATATGAAACTTCCTAACCTCAAGGCATAATATAACCCCAGACAGGTTGACAAACTATAAAAATCAATCAATCACCTCCTCTACAGGCAGGATGTGTCACAAGATCAATTCTTTATGTGGAGTACAGCTGGTTTGAATTCAGAGTTCTCTTTCTTGACTGGTTACTTAACCAAGACTAAAGAACCCAGTCTGCCTTGCTGTTTATTCATGGAATGATTATTGTAGATATTGTGGACTGTGATCTGGAGACCTAGGTTTTACAGATCTCTGATAACTAAGCAATTTCATTTTCAGCTGTCTTATTATAACCAGGCCATTGGTTCTAATGGGTAGAGTGTTCGTCAATGATCCGGGAGACCAGGTTCAATCCCAGGTCGAGTCATACCAAAGACTCAAAAAATGGTACTTAATTCCACCTTGCTTAATACTCAGCATTATAAGGTAAAGATTAAGGGTAAAGTGGAGCAATCCAGGGAATGGAGTAGCACCCTCCCCTATACCTCGGTGTGGTAGCTATTGAAAAGGGAGTCTTTAGGTCACCCTTGACTAAGGTCACCAACTTTACATATGTTAATAAAATCCAAGTTGAGCAGCTGTCACTATTTTGTATCATGACATGAGTAGACTAAACATTTACTAACTTGTTACATATGAACAACATCAACATTGAACCATCATATAAAATAAACACATTCAACTTGCCTTACAGTGAAGTTGTTTTCTAAGCTACTATGGCAGAAGAATGGTAAGCAAAGCTGTCTAAAATAAGCACAATCACCAAGAGGGATAGCCCAGTTGTTAGACAGTCGGATAAAAGATTGAGAATTACCATGTAATGTCTATTTCATTTTTATTTTAAATTTCTGTTAATAATCTTAGATAGGTTTGGTTTGGTTTGGTTTGGTTTGATGGGTTTTATGGCATATCAACATTTGTAGGTTATTTAATGCCAAATCCATTTTTATGTAAATAATCTGTTCTATTGAAAACAGTTCAGTTTAGCATAAGTACACAGTTTAATTGTCAAAAACATTTCCATTTCAAACTATTCAAGCAGTTATATGTAATAATTCAGTTAAGTGTAAATACAGTTTTAATGTCGAAAAACAGTTCTATCTGAAATAATTCAGTTAAGCATAAGCATGCAGTTTAAATGTAAGTACGGTTTAATTGTCAAAAACATTTCTATTTCAAGCAATTTAGTTTACTCAATTAATTTTAGCATAAGTATGCTGTTAGTTCTATTTAACCCATAGATAGGGCCCTATCAGGTGCTACCACTCCGGGCCAGAGTGGACCTGGGAGCGATGGCAATGAAGGGGTACTCCGCATTCCCCAAAGCTCCAACATTGCTGGAACTTCACCATCAGATTGTTTAGTGTCATATCCAGGACACTCGTTGGGGGGGGGTCTTACCCCTCTGCAGAGAAGCAGTCGGTGTATTCTACAGCCCCAGCCGACTGGGCAATAATCTTAGATAAAAGTGCTGTCTATTATTATTAACTACCTATACATACCCATATAACATGGTGATTATTAAAAAAATTATTAAGGATGCAGTGTCACTTTTATTTAAGTTTTAGTTTAGTTTGGTTTCTCTCTTTAATGGCATATCAACCTTCATAGGTTATTTAATGTCAAAGCCATCCTTGTAGAAGAACAATAGCAACTCTATTTAACCTACAGCTTATGAGATAAGAGTCCATACCTTTCCCAAAGATATTAGACAAAAAGTGAATGTAATAGCATGGCTAGAGTTTAACTTGCTTACTACAATGATACCATCTGACCTCTTCCTGTATTAAAGTTTAGTATACATATTCATTTTTAAAGGACTTTTTTTTATCATTTACTATTGTTGGTGTGCTTGGGACTAAAGAAGATATTTAGTTGAGTCTCCACTCATCATGGACCAATATAAGTAATAGTATATCCATGATATACTAACACTGAACACAATTGGATGAAAAGCAAGATAAATACATTTGTACGTATACACATATTGTTCTATGAATTGGTTCAAAAAGTAAAAAAAAAAAAAACTAACTTTATGAAGGAAAGTAAAATATCCACATGTCTTTCCTGTTTCCTGGCAAGGTCCAAGGCATATATCTCTCCTGTTCAAATAACAGAGGCCAAAGAGGTTGAGAATTGGTTTCTGGGACTGTCATGTAACACTCCACAAGGCACCCTACAGACATGACATTTCACTAAGGGAGTATTTATTGTCTTCCTAGACTGCCTTATTTACACTAAGTTTAACATATGAAAGGCAGCTTCAGGTTTGTTCAAAGACCTTTGACACACTTGAAAAACCCTAAAAATCAATAGATATTCTTAACAAATATTTGATTTGATTTTTCAGGATTAGGAGATAGTAGTAATGAACTTTTTTTTAACTAGATTTCCAAGGCTTTTTTTAGCCTGGGTGACCATTAAGATGAAATAGATTCCTTCTTAGTGCAACATCTGGATATAACAGAAAAGTTCTAAATGCATACTGAGAGGAAGAAAGGATGGGAGCCTCCAGCTTCTTGTAATGATTACCAATTATATTAGCCATTTCTGTATGTTTGGGTTGCAGTTATATATACAATTTGGTCACAAATACAATCAGAGGATGCAACACAAAGTCAAATTTTAAGGCAGAGACTCTCTTGCACACAAATACATGCTTGAAGGCAGTGTTAAAAATTGCTTACTCTCCATCAGCATTACTCCTTGGGAGGCAAAGTGCCTCAAGCATCAGGTGATGAACTTGAATTTTGCTCCTTTTAGATGAAAGAGACAGCTGCAGGAAGATGGCTTCCTGAAGCCAAGTTTTTCGATATATTGGCAGGAATCAAAGCTTGTACTTTTTTTTTTTTCAAAAATGTCAAAATGCAAACAGCCTTGTCAAGTATTTGAACTCAGGCCTCCATTTACAATGTCAATAACCATTACACCACAAGAAACTCTCTGGTGGGGTTGGGTAAATGTATACTGAAATTATCTATTTACTTCTCTGAACCAAGTCTTAGATTTTTCCATCTAAGTTTTCATTTTATTTCATTTTATTTTATTTATTTATTTACTATTTGTTATTGTAAGGTATTGTTATTATTATTCACATAGCTCTAAACATCCTTGAGAAACACACACACACACACATATATATATATATATATATATATATATATATATATATATATATATATATATATACATAGATGTACAGTTATACATATATGTATATGAATATAAAAATCACACACTTGTGTTGTAATGGATATCGTCGTAGGAAATGAACATGACCACCAGAGTTCAAATCCTGGACAAAGCTGTATGCAACTCCTATAGCACTAACTCAATTAGGAAAGGCATGGGTCCAATTATTCTCCCTCCAGCTATGAGTAAATAGCAGGGCAGATTGGGCTCTTTAACTATAGTATGGCAACCAGTCTAGAAGAAGGTAAACTCTGAATTAAAATCTATTAAAATCCACATAAAAATTGACTTTGCATTGCATCCTGTTCATTTATATATCTATATATATGTATAGTTTGGTTTCTTTGTTTAATGCATATCAAACTTTATGGGTTATTTAATTCCTGAGTCATCCTTGCAGAAGAACAGCAATCATGCTTTTTAACTCATAGATGGGAAGATAAGGGAGTTCAGTACCTTTCAAAGGGTATTAGTCCAAAAGTGAATGTAATAGTGTGACTGGAATTCAAACTCACTTCAAGGCAGCATTCAAGCACTTTACCCATTATGCCACAAAGGAATTTATATATATATATATATATATATATATATATATATATATATATATATATATATTGTGGGGTGAAATAAATATTCATAAATATGAAAATTTTTATTTCTTATCTTTCAAACATACTCTGAACAAAATTTTCATATACATTTACTGTGTAAGGATATATTCTACTAATATGTGTATATAAACTTTGGTTACAATTAATTTTACAGAAATTAATGCCATTTATTCATTTTCATGAGAGAAAAAAGTAATCGTACAGTACAAAAAATAATGCATTATCTTCATTTAATACTTCGTAGAATACTCTTTATTCACTTCAACAGCCACTAATCACTTCCTGTAGTTCTTAATTAGTTTTTTGCAATAATTTGTAGGTATTTTGTACCATTCTTCCTGGCATATTCTCTTCAGATTATTGATGTTTGCTGGAGCTCTTTTTCAGATATGAATTTTCAAAAATTGCCACAAGTTCTCAATTTGATTCAAATCTGGGGACTGACTTGGCCATGGCAAAAGATTGACATTATTTTCAGACAACCACTTCTTCATAGATTTAGCTGTATGCTTGGTATCATTATCCTGCTGGAAAATGTAATCAGAAGGTAGCTCAAAACTCTCAACAGAAGACATCAAATTTTCTTGCACGATCTGTTTATATTTTTGGGCAATCATTTTACCATCTATTACTGCCCACATCTTTAGCTGAAAAACATTCTCAAATCATTATACTGCCACTGCCAAATTTAACAGTTGATACAGTGTTCTTTGGTGAGTCCGCTTCACCATCTTTCCTCCACACATGATTTCTATAATTATGACCAAATAACTCCATATTAGTTTCATCTGTCCATAATACTCTTTTCCAAAATGAATTTTCCTTTTCCTTATGCTGTCTTATAAATTTTAACCTTGCATCCCTATGTTGTTTCAAAAGGAGTGGAGTTTTCTTTGGTCTCCATGACTTTTGACCATTCCTCAGCATTTCATTACTTATTGTTCATTTGGTTACACTACATCCTGAGGAACACAAATCTTTCTGCTGCTCTTCACACATAACCATTGGATTTTGGTTAATCAGGCATCCTTATTTTCTTGATAATCTAGGAGAAATCTTCCTTGAAGCACCTGTTCTTTTTTATTTTCAACTGTGTTACGTCTTTTAAACCTTGCAATGAATGAACTTATTGCAGTAAAAGGAATATTCAGGTTGCTTGAGATATTTCTATAACTTTCTCCATCTTTCCAAAGCTTAACAATCAGTGCTTTTCTGAATTACTCTTGCCATGATCAGAACATTCTCATACAACAAGCAATTGCAGAAAGTTCTGGTTAGGATTTTAAAACTAACTATAATTACTGATAACATTATTGGAATATTCTAGAAAAATATTGCAACAATTTTGTACTGTACGATTACTTTTTTCCACCCGTGAAAATGAATAAATGGCATAAAAATGACGGTAAAATGAATTGTAACCGAAGTTTGTATACACATATTAGAAGAATATATCCTTATTCAGTAAATGTATATAAAAATTTTGTGCAGGCTATGTTTGAAAGATAAAAATTAGAATTTTCATATGTACAAATATTTATTTCACCCACTTTATATATATATATATATATATATATATATATATTGCATATTGACCTTCGACCCAGCCAAACATGCCGTTCCAAAGTGATGCACCAGAAGGAAGTGACACATTCCAATGGCCAGTAATTGAAAGAAATCGCGTAGGCAGATTTGGCTGATGAAATGGGACAAGGTAAAAGCCCATGATACACTCATAGACTGATGCACCGGAAGAGAATGACCTCTGAACAGCATGACAGTTATTTCCGCTTAATGACAATCAAACATGCCATTCCAAAGATTGAGTGGGCGATTGAGTGGGCGATTAAACTATTATAAAACTTGGTGAAGACAGGAAGTCAGTGAGTTGGGGACCAGAGAAGTCACAGACAAGATGTGGTAAGGAAAGCTGCCACCCAGCAGAAGGGGCCCTTGGGGCCCCCAGTAATTTTGGAGACCCATTGGTGACAAGATGTGGTAGAGAAAGCCAGCACTCAGCAGAAAGCTGAGCCCCCGGGCCTCCAGTTGAGCATCAGGAGAATGAGAAAGACACAACGCTAATGGCCATAAGAGTGGGGTTAATATAGTGCAGTCTTTATTCAGTCTCTAACTCCCTCCCACACGCAAACGTTACATATATATATATATATATATATATATATATATATAAAAGGTACTTTTAAGTATATGTGCTGCTTTTAATACACCCAAATTTTAAAACAGGAATAGAAATCAATTATAGTTTATCTTAGAATGATATTTATAGTTTAAATTCATGCTGTGTATATATATATATATATATATATATATATATATATATATATATTCTATAGATTTTCTATAGGCACATCTAGAATTACATATAATTTGTGGGGGGTCAGAATCTATATTTCATATAGAAAAGAATTTAAATAATCTAAGTTTTATAAGGTTTGGTTTCAGTTTGGTTGCTTTGTTTAATGGCATATCAACCTTTGTGGATTATTTAATGCCAAATCTCTCCTTGTAGAATAACAGTAATTTTATCCATAGCTGTGAGGATAAGGACGTTTATACCTTTTACAAGAGTAGAAGTTCAAATGTGAGTATAATACTGCAAGTGGAGTTTGAACTCACTTATTATGATGTCAAGTCTAACCTATTAGCTACTATGCCACAGGGACTCTCTCCAAATTTTAGAAGGGTTTTACTGACTGTATTACAAACAAAATGTTAGCTACACTAAATATTATCAATCTTGTTCAGGCATGAAATATAAGCAATTTCTCCAAATTGTACAGTTACATACTGTACAATTTGGAGATATTATGATGTATACAAGAGGCTGAACAAGAAAAGAATGTACTAGAAGCATGAGACACACATACTATTTTATATATTCATTTCACAGTTCAACACATTTTGTACATCATTTCTCAAAGTCCTTTAGCAAAATCATCACCATAAATTCTATAATACTCCAGGGTCACAGGGGCAGAGTCCAGTTGCACAATGCACAATGTATCTCCATACCAAACAGACAAGTGCAATAGATTGGGTCCTGGCAAGCATCTCTCCCATGCATTCAAGATGCAATCAATCCATGTGCTCGCCTCTTCCTCTTCACACTGCTACCCTACCCTAGAATTGTCCTTGCTGCTGCTACTTGACACATGATCATACCATCTCAAATTTTGCTTCTTCCTTTAGTGGTTTCTTTAAGCCTTAAAAAAAATAGTCATTCCATTTTTGGTTTGTCTAAGAACTTTTCTGCACTTCTTTGTATTTCCAGCCTTGTACTTGTAGAAGATTTCTCCAAATTACCATATTTACCAAACCCTCCACTCGGGTAGGATATAACACAAGGTCAATTTTTAAGCGGAGTTTAACAGGTTTGAATTCAGAGTTTTCCTTCTCCTAGATTAGTTGCCTCACCAAGACTGAAGAACCTAGTCTGCCCTACTATTTACCCATAGCTGGAGGGAGAATAATTGGATTCATACCTTTCCCAAGGGTATTAGTGCTATGTGAAATCAGTCTCGTCCAGGATTTGAACTCGTGTCACCGTGTCCATTTCCTACGACAATAACCATTACACCACGGGCACCTCCAAATTACTGACCATCATTTATTCCAGAATATCTTCATTGGTCAGCCTTAGAATATACCAATTGCATCCTCTGCAGAAGGATAATACTTCTTCCACTTAAAAAAGAGTCCTGACAATGACACTAAATTGCATCTGATGGTAAAGCTTCAGTTCTGGAGTTCTAGAGAGTTTGCAGCACTCCTTTATTGCCATTACTCCTAGGTCCACTCTGACCCTGATTGGTAGTACCTGTTAGGGTCTTATCTATTGGTCAAATGTATCTGTTTCAAAATTATTTGTATTAGATTGGAATACTTGATGTCATGTAACTGTGTGTAAATTATTTGTATTAAGAATAGTTGAAGCTATAGTTGTTCACTAAGCATCATAATTATTTACTTGAAACCATATAATTGCTTGCAAATTATTGGTATTTGATTGGAATACCTGGAACCATATAAGTAAGAAAGTTGGCAACCATAATCGAGGGCAACCAGAAGACTCCCTTTTAAATAGCTACTACACCAAGGTGTAGGAGAGAGCGGTACTCCTTTCCCTGGATTGCTTCACTTTACCCTTGATCCTTACCTTATAATGCTGAGTATTAAGCAAGGTGAAATTAAGTACCATTTTTTGAGTCTACCATGACTCGACCAAGGATTGAACCTCAGTCTCCCAGACCATTGGCGAAATGCACAAACAAATGCTTATTAAATAAGAAGTGTTACTGTAAACCCTATAATTGTGTATAAATTATCAGTATTAAATAGGAATACTTGAAACAATGCAACCGTGTGCAAATTATTATTGATAAAGAGTGAAGGGAAAGAAGGGAAAAAAAACAAGAAAGGAAATAGATAAAGAAGACAGGAAGTAATGAAAAGGGTGGAAGGCAAGAAAGAAAGAAAGAAGGAAGGAAGGCAAGAAAAGAAGGAAGAGAAGAAAAGAAAAGAAGTAAAGGAATAAGAGAAAGAAGGACATAAGTAAGGAAAGGAAGGAAAAGAAAGAAGCAATGGAAATAAAGAAAAAAAGGAAGGCAAGAAAGAAAAAAGAAAGGAAGGGGATGAAAAGAAAGAAGAGAAGGTAAGAAAAAAAGAAAGGAAGGTAAAAAAGGAAGGGAATGAAAAGAAGGAATAGAAGGAAAGAAAAAGCAAAGGCAGGAAAGAAGGAAAAGAAAGAAGAAAAGGAAAAACAATAAATAAAGGAATAAGAGAAAGAAGGAAATAAGTAAGGAGGGAAGGAAAAGAAAGAAAAGCAAGAAGGAAGGCAAAAAAAAAACCAAAGGAAGGCAGGAAAACAAAGAAGGAAAGAAGGCCAAAAGAAAAAAGAAAAGAAGGAAAGAAAGAAGGGAAGGGAATGAAAGGAAAGAAAGAAGGGAAGGAAAGGAAAAAAAAAGAGAAACAAAGAATGAAAAAATAAATAAGGAAGAGAAGATAGGAAAAAGGAAGAAATAGAAGAGCAAGAAGGAAAGATAAGAAATTGGGAAAAAACCTAGTTGAAAGCTAAACTGAGAATTATTGATGATTTCTATGAAACTTACGAGGCACCTTGCATGGTTATCAAGCAAACCCAACTCACCATTGTCCATGAGTTTAATTCTTACTCAGTACCCAATACTTCTGGGTGCACCATTCATACAGCCTTGTGCCACATTTAAGCAAAAAGCTTAGTAAATTACTACCCCATACTTCTGACCTTATACTTCAACTTATTTAAGCTTGGTAATTTACTATAACATCATCATCATGTCGTGCGACTAGCACGGATATCCCAGACACTCTCTCTCCACGTCTCCCTATCATTCATCACCTCCAGCAGGTCTTCAGCGTTACATCCCGTATTATCACATAGCTGCTGTATGAATGTTCGAGCTGGTCGTCCTGCTTTTGATTGGCCATATGCGGGGGTTCACAGGAGTACATCACTTACGATCTCGTCCTTGCTTCTCCAGCAGTGTCCGGCATGTCTGGTTCGTCTAGCTTGTATATTTTTTTTGATAGGTGGTAGGTGACCGTATAGTTAGCACCTTGTGGGGTGTTGCTTCCAGGACTTGTTTAAATTGCTCGCAACTTTTACTAATTATCCTCAGCTGATCTTGTAACTTTGCCCAGTTGGCTGGGGCTGTAGAATACACTGACTGCACCTATACAGAGGAATAAGACCCCCGCCAAACTAGTGTCCTGGATATGACACTAGACAATCTGATGATGAGGTTCCAGTGATGCTGGAGCTTTGGGGAATGTGGAATACCCCTTCATTGCCATTGCTCCCTGGTCCACTCTGGCCCAGAAGGGTAGCACCTGATAGGGCCCTATCAATGGGTTAAATAGAACTAAACTGTGTACTTATGCTAAACTGAACTGCTTGAAATAGAACTGTTTTGACATCGACACTGTGTACTTAAGCTAAACAGGATTGCTTGAAATAGAACTGTTTGACTAAACTGAATAGCTTGAAATAGAACTATTTGACTAAACTGAATAGCTCGAAATAGAACTGTTTTTGACAATTAAACTGTGTATTCATGTTAAACTAAATTGTTTGAAATAGAACTGAATATTTGCATAAAAATGGATTTCGTGTTAAATAACCTACAAAGGTTGATATGCCATAAAACCCAACCAACAAACTAACAACTGATCTTGTAACTGGGATATGGAAAAGAGGGGGGGGTCTATAATTGTATTGACCTCATCAAGGTTGAAAATAGACGTAACAGCTTCAGCATTACTGCCTGGCTACTGGAGTAGTCATTGGAGATTTTTTTACCAAGTGTTCACTCACCAACTTATTTTTCTCTATTGACCATTTCAGCATACAAGATAAGAGTTTTTTTTATTAAAATATCTGATCAAATGCAAGAAATAGGTGCCTTTCTCAAGAGTATTAATACAAAGTGAAAATAATCAGTATCAGCAAGAATTCAGACTCTGTTTTTCCTGCTACTAAACATCCAACTATTCCACATCTGTCTATAAATTCTAACAAATGGTATTACAATGATAATTGTGCTAATCATCAATATAAGAGGGTGCTGAAAAGTTGAAAATTCTTTAGTAACATTTGAACATTGACAACAAATGTCTTTTTTTTTCACATCCATTCTGCTGTCAGACGTTTGTTATCTGTTTAGATCTTCACAAATCCAAAACACTCAACATTTTTTTGTTTTGATTTTGTTCTGTCAATTCTATTCTTATTTTCTATGTTAAATTGTCTGTCTGTCCGTCTGTCACTTGAATCGCATCTTCCAATCAGGACTCAAGACAGAATTAAAAATTCTACAGATCCACTCAGCTTTAAATGATTTAATGAATTTCAATAATTAAGGAGACTTTTGTTAATTAATGAGCTGTTTCTCATCTTTCTTTCCTTTTTTTTATTTTTTCGTCTTTTTTTTTGTTGTTGTTGTTGTTGTTGTTGTTTTGCTTCCGTCTGAGACGTTATTGATCTGCTTTTGAAGAGTGTCCAAAGAAGACAGCTTAAGGAAGGGGGTTGTCCATTTCTGCCTCTCTCCCCAAATTTTCATAATGAAATCAAGCACATTTAAGCACCATCATGATTTTAATTAGTCTACCTTAGTGCACATCACCAAAGCATTTAAACTTTACTGGAAATTTAACATAACAAAAGAAACAAGTTAAACCAGAGTTGCCAGATTCACCAAACAGAAATACAGGACACTCTATTTTTACTATACAACTTTATCCTACACAGTATTTTATCTCAAACTAATGTACAAAGAGTCCTCATGACATAGTCGCTTATGTACTGGATTGTAGTATCATAGTAAGTAAAATAAAGTTGGCGACCATCGTCGAGGGTGACCTGAAGGCTCCCTTTTCAATAGCTACTACACCGATGTGTAGGGGAGGGTGCTGCTCCATTTCCTGGATTACTCCACTTTACCCTTGATATGCACCTTACAACACTGAATGTTAAGTAAGGAGGTATTAAGTACCATTTTTCAAGTCTTTGGTATGACCTGACCTGGGATTGAACCCTGGTCTCCCGGACCATTGGCAAACACTCTACCTACTAGACCAATAGTAGATGAGTTCAATCTCCAGTTATACTATAACGTTTATTTCCAGACTAAAACTTTTTGGGAAAATATGAATACCTTTATTCCTCCAGCTACAGATTAAATAGTACCACTACTGTTCTTCTACAAGGATAGTTTTGGCTTTACACAACCCACAAAGGTTGATTTGCCATTTAATAAAAAAAATCAAAACAAACCTTTTCTAAAAGTTTTGAAGGTCAAATTCTCCTCTACTTTGCTTTTCAAAGCTTCATAACTGACAATTGATAGTTATCTACAAGGATGGCTTTGGCATTAAATAACCCACAAAAGTTAATATGTCATTAAATTTAAAAAAACTATCTCAAACTAAACCTGCATGAGGCAGGAGAAAATAAAGTAATGAAAGTAAATGTTTGAATTTAAAAATTTTTTAAAATTTGATTGATTGATTTTAACAGCATGTCAATGTGTCTAGGATTATTTAGATGGCTTGGCTTCATTGTTTAATGGCATATTAACCTTTGATGGTTATTCAATGCCAAAGCTATGCCAGTAAAAGGACTGTAGTGGTACTATTTAACCATAGCGGGGGGATAAAGGTTTAATATCATACTCTGGTCCTTCATTGGGGAGTAATCTTCCCCCTCTGCAGAGGTGCAGTCAGCATAATCTACAGCCCCAGCCGACAGGGTGAGAAATGGTTTCAAGTATTGCTATCTCAGTGCAGTTAACCCTCAGCCACTGCCTTCAAGCAACTTAAAAATAAAATAGAGTTGGGTACTTGTCTGCCAAAAGAGCAAATTTGAAGAATAATTTCATAGGTGCTTGAGCTTGACATGACTAACTAATTGATCAGATCAGGCTTCTCCGACCACCTGTTTAACCAAGTAAGTGCCATAGTGGTGTGTTGCAAGTCACTTGATCACTCAGTTGCCATGTCAAGGACTGCTCAGCCACCAGAATCCTATCCTGAAGTATTACAAGTTGCCACCCATGGCCAACAAGTAGCCACATGGAGGTGGAGGGATCTTAACCCTCTGCAGATGTGCAGTTAGTGTATTCTACACACCCAGCTGACAGGACAGGCAAATTATTTTAATTTGAATTTGAACGAGCTAACCCATGATCCTATTTGGTGAATCTGACATGTGAAACACATTATTTTTAAGGTATTGAGGACTATATTAAAGCTTTTATTGCGAATGCAAAAAAGATTTCAGCACAGTATTCCAGAAAGTTTTCCATTGTTAAAAGCATGTCTTTTGACCTAGTGTAAAACTGCGATCCTATTCATTTTAATGTCAAAAATTTTGTTCTTGAAATAAATTTTTGGCTTAGAAAACATGAAAAAGTTTCACAGAGTTGAAGGTCTGGCGACTATGGGGGATATTGCACTCACACAATCCTGTGTTTCAACAAAAATGTTTCATTCAAAAATTGGCTTTAGAATCTTTTTTCAAATTGAAACTGACTTGGCTTGATGTATAGACTTCATCTAGACTGCTATTTAGTGGGTAGAGTGTTTGCCAATGGTCTAGGAGACCGGGGTTCAATCCCAGGTCGCGTCATACCAAAGACTTCAAAAATGGTACTTGATATTTCCTTGCTTAGCACTCAGCAATATAAGGTATGTATCAAGGGCAAAGTGGAGCAATACAGGGAAAGGTGTAGCACCCTCCCCTACACCTCAGTGTAGTAGCTATTGAAAAGGGAGCCTTCTGGTTGCCCTCAACTATGGTTGCCAACTTACTTTTATACATCTATATAAAGTTTAAACATCTAGACTGCTGTTTTGATAAAGTCTATACATTTATATAAAGTTCAAACATCTTGACTGTTGTCTAGATATTCAGACTTCATCTAGACTGCTAACTAGATGAAGTCTAAGCATCATAAGTTTGTTACATAATTGATTAACTGTGCTCACATCTCAAAAATCAAAGATGTAGTCTCACTACTTTTTGATTAGATCTTATACCCTCTGACCCTGTAAAATTGTTTGTAATGTCTGGGGATTTCAAACCAAACTCTTTATTCAGAGACATGAGTAGTGTAATAAACATGATACTTACTCAGCTTAGCTTACTCTAGCACAAAGCTACAACAATCAGGCACCTGGTAAGGATTAAATTCCTAATATCAGGGATTTGGTCCCTGGGATGATAAACACAGCTCTGTGGTAGCTGCTTTAGTTATCAAGTTATTTCCAAAGCTTAGTAATAAAGTTACAAGGGTGAGTTAAAAGTTTTACAATATTTTGATAACATGAGGCACAACTCTAGATGCGTTTATCAAGATTGTGAAGATGTGATGCCAGACTTGCCTGATACTCTCTGAGTACTACTTACCAGATATGCTTCTCTGGCTTGGAGCACATCCTCTGAAACCACAGTTTTAGACCTACCTGATATTGCCTGATCCTTGAGATTCTTGCACCTTGGGTAAAATTTCTGTTGTGTTATTGCACAGTTCAAACTCATAAAGACATACTTCTACAACATTGCATGTTCATTTACGTGGCTTTCAAATCACATATAGAGTGAAGCAATGCACAATGTGTCAGCGTGTCAGCACATCAATTACCATGATAGTGCTAACTACGGCGGGCAATGATCATAGCTTAAATTGCTTTCATCACATGATATACACACTGCAAACAAGCAAGTACCAAAATATTGCCTAACAACTGCAAGCAATGATCATAGCTTGAATTGCTTTTGTCACATGATATACACACCACAAACAAGCATGTATCAAAATATTGAAAAACTTTTGACTCTCCCTAATATTTCCTGTACATCAGCATGTATTTTTAAAATGTTAAAAATTTAAGTATATTACCATGTTAAGTCACTAAAGCTGAGAAAATCTTTAAAATGCAAATTGTTATTTAGAAGAAGTTTTTTTTTAATTAGAAATTTAGATAAGCCAATCAACTTAACATCCTGACACTAAAAAAAATAACTGCTTTGTTATATTTAATTGTTGAAATTTGATTTTTAACCCTGGTAATTACTAACTGGTGCTTTCTTTATCAGTAAAATATACAATAAATTAGTAGGGATGCCTGACTGCTTTGTGGGTGGGGCTTATTATACACTGGCTGTATCATCTGCAGAGAGGTAAGAATCCCCCCCTAAAAAAGGCGTGTCCTAGGTATGATACTGAACTGCATCTGGCAGTGAGGATCCTGTTCAAGAGATCAACAGAGTGTGATGTACCCTTTCATAGCTATTACTTCCAGGTCCACTCTAGAGTAGTATTACCTGTTAGGGTCCCATTTATGAATCAAATAGACCTGTTTAAAAATTGTTCTTATTTAATAGGACTTTATGACAAAAAAAATCTATTAAGAAACATTTATACATAATCTAAATATCAATGTACAATGTATATGAATCCCTCACCTTTGGACATTAAACAACCATAGATGGATTAACATGCTGTTAAAATCTATCAATTAATCATGGTGATTCCTGGTGTTGTCCATGGAAAAAGAACTTCAGATATGATAATACAGCTAAAATATATACTTTTGATATATTTTTTATAACCCAACAGATAAAGATAAAATTATTTACACATGCAAAAGAGCTTTTACCAAAAAAAAATATCCCGATACTGAAACCTAAACAAAGTTCTATCACCAAACCAACATATAGCTGACCATGGAAAAAGCTGAGATGAATGATATGTAACAAAGAAACTCCCAAACCTACTTTGCAAGCCATAATTCTACAAATTCTTTCATTAAACTTTGCTTGATCTGGTAAAAGACCATGGACATGGTATGAGCATGACTCACTTACAACAGTCTGTGAGACTGTTGATGTTCACATTAAGTCCTAGGATTTGCTTTATTTGCTTTTCAAACATTCACACAACCAACAACTGGTAATGCTTTATCTGTTACCAGTTGGCATACCTGGTGTTGCTTGGAGAAAATAACTTCAAGTATTACAAAACTTTTAAGTTATATACTTTTTATAATGCAATACTACACCCTGCCACCTGCTTTGATTAGTAAAAGACCAGCCTGTTTTGATTGAGAAGAAAGAAAGGGAATACCACACACTTTTTCATCGAAAAATACCACTATTTTTCTCATTTTTCATCATATCTAGTGATCTTTCATCACAGAGAGATGAAATCAGGTTTTTTCATGAAGTTTTCATCTGAAATTGGGGTACATCTTATACATAACACAAATATAGTATATTTAAGTTGACTACAGAAGCTAAATGTCTATAACTTGGCAGATTCATGTCTTTTTATTTACACTTTCTCTGGTACAAATCCTTAGTTTGCCATGTCAACATGGCTGAAATTACAGAGACTGTATCCCTTGCAGAGAGATAAGACACCCAATCAAATCAAACAGAGTGCTCTGGGCTTGAACAGAGGTCTATTGTCAAATTTTTGGTGACTCAAAACTACATGAAATTTAAAGAAGAATGTGTGATGTGTATGGAGAAGCATGTTTAGTAAAAAAAAGTTTATAAATATGCTAAACATGGGTTTGCCACAACAAGCCTGAGTTGAAAAGACTATCCATGGAGTAGAAACACATTGACTCTCTGGTAAAAAAAACATTCGAGGTGCAGCAATTAGTAAAGATAATGCTAACAGTTTTATGGGACATGAACGGATCCCTTACTATTGATTTCTTTGAAAAGAGTGTGACTATAAACAGTACTTCCTATTGCCAACTCCTAAGGCAAAATTCACCTTATTAATTGAAAAACCTTTGTATAAATATACAATGTACACAATTCTCTAACTTCTAGGTATAAAATAACTCTAGATGGGTTGACATACCATTAAAACCAATCAGTGAATCAATCATATTAAATCCTTAATCTTCAGGCATTTTTTGCTGGTGCCCCACTCCTTGACAAAACATATGCCACAGATTTCTTACTCAGATATTCAGAAACCATATTCCAACAAGACATTTATTTTCATAACTTCAAATCTTGCAGTGGAAATCCCCATGGCTAACATTCTGGACTGTAACATCATAGTATGTAAGTTTGAATTCCAGTTGCTCTATTACATTTCACATTCAGACTAATACTCTTGGGAAAGTTATGAATCCCCTGATGCCGCCTGCTATGGATTAAATAGTACCCCTACTGTTCTTCTACAAGGATAGCTTTGGCATTAAATAACCCACAAAGGTTGATATGCCATTAAACAAAGAAACCAAACTAAACCAAGCCATCAAATCTTGCTTGCTTGTTTGTGTGAGATTGCTTTTTTTTTTTATCAGAGTTTAATTTGCGGTGCCACAAACTGCGTCAATGCCAGTCTTCCGTTCCATTCTCCATTAAGCCTATTGTGCTGATTATTTTTTATTTGCGTTAAAGCTGAAAATCCAGCTCCACACAAACAAGTTGCTGGAAATGGAAGGTACATCTTCACTGCATCAGTTATTAACTGACACCCCACTCCCTCTCCCCCCAAAAAATCCTTCCAGGCAAGTCACCCTCCTTTGAAAACTGCAGTATTAAATCATGCTATTTATACACTGACCAGATTAGCATGAAAAAAAGTAAAATACAAAAATTTAACAGGTTGCTACACACACACACACACATATATATATATATATATATTCCAAATACAGAAAGTATATATATATATATATATATATATATAATGATAATAAATAAATATATATATTATATATATATATTTAATCCATGGAAAATATTATTCTGCAACGTAAGGTTTCTTGAAGTTTATATATATATATATATATATATATATATATATATATATATATATATATATATATGCTTTCTGTATGTGGAAACAAATAATACAGGGTGTTTCTGAAACATTGATATAATTTTGTAATCTGATAATTTGATTAATTCTTATTCCAATGATCTCAAATTTTAGCAGTATATGTTGAACTTAAAATTTTATTTTTAATTTTGTATGTTTTTTTTTTCTTTTCTGGTATAGAAATGCCATTCACTGAAAAAAAAAAAGCATTTAAACATAGAATTTTGAATTGTTTCTACTCTTGCATTTAAAATTTACTATCATTTGAATGAGAATTAGTCTAGTTATCAGATTATGAAATAATATCAATTTTTCTGAAACACCCTGTATATCTTGATGATATCAATTTTTTTGAAACACTGTATTTTATACATTTTCTACAATGAGACTAATACAATTTGTAGATCTAATACACTAAATTTTATTTTAATTTTTTAAAGTTTTTTTAATAGCTCTATATAGAGTACCTCACATGATGTAATGGTTATCAAGCAAGATTAGCGGATCATTTTTGAGTTCAATTCACACTTGATGTTTCATTCTTCTGGCCTTGTGCCACAACTAGGCTATACTTATTAAATAACTGAAATCCTATTTACCAACCCCTCCGCTCGGGCAGGATATGACACAAGGTCAAATTTTTAAGCAGAGTTTAACAGGTTTGAATTCAGAGTTTTCCTTCTCCTAGACTAGTTGCCTCACCAAGGCTGAAGAACCCAGTTTGTCCTGCCCATAGCTGGAGGGAGAATAATTGGATTCATACCTTTCCCAAGGGTATTAGGGCTATGTGAAATGCAATCAGCCTCGTCCAGGATTTGAACTTAAATAACTGTAATAGCCCAATACAGAGTAAAACAAAATTTTAAAAAACATAAAATTTGGAACTGTTAGTACAAAGATTGTCAAATAGGATATTGCTTACAATAAGGCATAAAAAGGAAAATTTTCACTATCAGATTAGCCATAACAAATTTGGTGCAGTTTAGTTTGGTTTGGTTTTATGGCATATCAACCATTGTAGATTATTTAATGCCTAATCCATTTTTATACATACAAACAGTTCTATTTCAAACGATTCAGTCTAACATAAGTACACAGTTTAAATGTCAAAACAGATCTATTTCAAACAATTCAGTTTAGCATAAGTACACAGTTTAGTTTTATTTGATTCATAGACAGGACCAGAGTGGACCTGGGAGCAATGGCAATAAAGGGATACTTTACATTCCCCAAAGCTCCAGCATTACTGGAGCCTCACTATCAGATTGTTTAGTGTCATATCCAGAACACTTGTTAGGGGTGAGTCTACCTCTTTACAAAGATGAAGTCTGTATTCTGCAGCTCCAGCTGACTGGGCCAGCAATAATAGAGTATTGCATAGTGTATTCAGAAGTTAAAATTACATCTAAGAGATGGGTTTCAAATTAATAACTTTTCTTAGGAAAACTGTATATCTCACAATCTATACTTGTATTTTCTATGCATTGTGTATATTGTAAGCTTCTATGTGAATTCATATTAATTTAATTAATTTTTGTCACCTATCAGTATATCTGACCCAGAGTGGTAGTACCTGTTAGGGCCAAATAAATCTGTTCGAAAATTATTAGTAATAGATAGGAATACTTGAAATCATATTACTATATGCCAATTATTTGTATTAGATAGGAATACTTGATATCATATAACCATATGAGTGTGCCTAAAGGGAAATGCAGAGAGGATCTGGCATTTTTGTGATGGTCACATATGAATTTTAATTCATGCATCCCCCCTCCACATACACACAATGTAAACTGACTTCATGTCAAATCTGACTTTGTGGCAAGTTGGATAAATCCTTCATATAACTGTGCAAAACAACTACACATACATGTGGACCACTATAGAAATGGAAATCTGAGCTCTCTGATAAAATGAAATTGGAATTCTTCCAAACTGTTGTTGTGTCAGTACTATGGTATGGTAGCACTATTTGGATTTTAATGATATGCTAAGAAAAGCTAGATGAGAATTACCCAAATATGCTTCATGCTGTTTTGAACAAATCCTAGAAGTAGCACCCTATAAAAGAGCAGCTGTGCACTCATTTACATGGGTTGATATGCCATTAAAATCAATCAATTAAAAGTGAAACATCCTTCTTAAGATCTCTATCTTACTGACATATCTTAAGTGAATTAGTCTTGCTGTTGCATATTCCAAACATAACCTATATTTGTAGTTTTCATATGTTGTATATATTGTAAAATTCTATGTAAATTAAATGTAATTAGATTAATTTTGGTTACCTAGCTGTATATATGTATTTACCCAACTCCCCCACATCAGCAAGATGTGACATTAGATCAATTTTTTAATTCAAAGGATTCCTTCAAAACCAGTAGCCATACCAAGGTTAAAGAGCTCAGTCTGCCCAACTATACACTTATATCTGGAGGAAGAATAATTGGATGCATACTTTTCCCAATGGTACCAATGCTATGTGAAATAAAAAGAGCTGAGTCCAGGATTTGAACTCAGGTTGCCATGTCAATTTCTGACCATGATAACCATTACACCATGGGTACCTCCTACCTGTATATATCTGCTTTTCATTTCTTTCTTCTTTATTTGATTTCAGTAATGTATTATCCGATTTGCATTGTTTGTGATTATAATTGTTAAATCATAATTTTTAGACTCCATGCCTAAATAGAGGAATCCCCTTAAATCTTAAAGTTCTAAACTATTTTGTTTTTTTTTATCTATTTATTTATCAATGCAGTTTTTGGTTTATGCTTATACCATTTTTTTCTACAGCTAAACCCAAATCATTAGTAATATTACCATTGAATCACTGGAGTCATCAGTTGTATCTTTTGTGAATCCATTTTGATCTAGCTGGCAAAAAAATTATTTATGATTTTATCTCTTTCTCTACATAGACTGATAATTGATACTTTGTTGGTAGAGATCAAAAGTCAAATTTAAAGAGCTTAAAGCTGATATTAACAAATGAAGATAGACTGCTTATTCTACAAATACCAAATGATAGTAAACAGATATTACACTCTGAGCATTTTTTCTATATTTCATGGAACTTTTATCATGCTATAGTTTTTGCATATTTCAATAAGATTGAATTCTTTTATATTGAATTTCAGAATTATGATTTCCACAATGATTCTAAAAAGTTTCTCCAATATTTTAAGAGTGGGAAGAGAATACAAGTATAAAGTCTTACAGGACTTGGTGTGCAGCTTCCTTGACTAATGTAAAACTGTACTGATTAATTAATTTTTTTATTCATTATCTTTCCTCGAGGTTGATGAGGGAGCAAGGACTCTTTGAAAGGATCAGAAGTCAAAAAAGTTTGGTAACCACTGAACTGAACATAAATTTCTTCTTGAATTTTAATGGCCATCTTCTTCTTCTTCACCCTGTCAGCAGGGCTTAGAATACACTGACTAAATCCCTTACAGAGGGGTAAGATCTACCACAAAGAAAAGGAGGTTCTGGGTATGATACTATACTCCAACTGATGGTGTGGCTCCAGTTATGCCATTACTCCCAGGCCCACTCTGACCTGGAGTTGTTATATCTGTTAGGGTTCTATTTATGGGTCAAATAGTTCTGTTTAAAAATTGTTTATATTCAATAGGACTGTGAGAAGAAAAAATATCTTAAGAAACAAATACACAAAAAATGTAAATATGAAAGTACAATGAAAGCTAACCTTTAGGCATAAAATAACCCTAGATAGGTTGACATGTCATTAAGATCAGTCAATCACTCCTTTCTTTTTGATGATGATAACGATGATGATTTAATTTATACTTATATTTTAGATTTTTAACCAAATTTCTATGAAGCATGTCCTCTTTTTTTTTGTTTTGTTTTTTGTTATTTTATCCCATTGCTGAACTATTGAAATACTGGACAGGGGTTATACATTATTTTCACATGAAAGAATGGGATAAATATATAATCGTGCTGCTAGGAGAATGAAAGAGTATACACCAAAAGAGGACATTGAAGTAGAGACTTGAGACAGAAGAACTCACTTGATAATATCATAATAAATGTATTTTAATAATATTAGTTGCTTGCTTCAGAAAAAAATGTTCTTTGATTCAAGGGAGTTAACTTATATTTCCTTCATTTCATAAATTTACTTTTCTCTGGCAAACATCAGCAAAATAGAAGACTTGGCCTTAAAAAAAACATGGAAGTAAATAACAAATTTCCATAATGACTCTGACATTTCTAGTGTGAATAATTTGCAGTTCAACAAACATAGCCATTTCACAGGATTGCCACATTTTCCCTAATACAATTGCATAAACAATTCTAGAGTCATTGGATGAAATTTGAAAAGAAAAATATGTGGCCTTTTTTCTTTCCTTTTTTTTTTATTAAAGAGTGTCAACAAACTTTAAAAAAAACCATAAAATATTGTTTTATGTAATATTAGAATATTTGTATTTGTAAACGAAAAAAACACTTATGTTGTTTAAATAAAGAGGGGTTAGAGTGTTCGCCAATGGTCCGGGAGACCTGGGTTCAATCCCAGGTCGAGTCATACCAAAGACTCAAAAAATGGTACTTGATGCCTCCTTGCTTAACACTCAGCATTATAAGGTACGGATCAAGGGTAAAGTAGAGCAATCTAGGGAAAGGATTAGCGCCCTCCCCTACACATTGGTGTAGTAGCTATCGAAAAGGGAGCTTTCGGGTTACCCTCGACTATGGTCGCCAACTTTACTTTTACTTACAATGACAGAAATGTATTTTTTTAAATATAGCATTAAAATTTAATAAGTAACAAGTAAATCTATTATATTAGGGTGAGTCAAAAGTTTTACAATATTTTAATGTTAGGCACAATTTGGCAGTTCAGGATACTTTTGTTGAGGCCATGAAGGTGATGAACCATGCTGGACTTTGTAACACTGAGCTTGCTTGATACTCTCTTAGTGCAACTTGCTAGATTTAACTCTATGGCTTGGAGCATGGCCTCAGAATCCATAATTTTAGGCCTAACTGAACTTGTCTGATCCACAAGGTTCTTTCAACCAAAGCAAAATATCTTGAACCATCTGGTTATTGTACTGTGATCAACTGCCACTTCATCTTTTATACAACAAATGTATTTGGTTACTTTTGTGGTTTTATGGCCCAGTTCAAACATATGAAACTAAAGTTCTCAAATTAGACTACATAGTACATTCATCTGCGTAGCTTTCAAATCACACATGGAGTGAGACAATGCAAAATATGTGAGCACACCAACTAACACGATACTACCAATAACAACAAGTACCTTTCACAGTTTGAACTTCTGTGGTCACATGATATCATCATCATCATCATCATCATCATGTCGTGCCACAGGCACGGATATCCTTGACCCTCTCTCGCCACTTCTCCCTATCGTTCATCGCCTCTGGCAGGTCTTCAGGGCTGCATCCCGTATCCTCACATAGCTGCTGCATGTATGTTCAAGCTGGTCATCCTGCTTTTGCCCAGCCATATGTGGGGGTCCATAAGAGTACATCACTTATGAGCTCATCCCTGCTTCTCCAGCAGTGACCTGCATGTCTGGTTCATCGAACTTGGATAGTTTTCGATGGGAGGCAGGTGGCCGTATAGTTGGTGCCTTGTGGGGTGTTGCCACCAGGACTTGTTCAATGTTACTCACATGATATACACAACACAAATACCACAAAACTTTGACTCACTCTTGTATTATTACATTTATTTTTATCAACTTCTCTTGGTAGATTTAAATAATACTTAATCTACAAATTAAAAAAAAAAGTGTTTTTTTATATGACTGCTGAGCTTATCTTGAAGGCAATTCTAAAAAAATAAACAAACTTTTTGTAGATTTTAGCAATTCATGAATAATAAAACATTTACAATGTCAAATTCAGGAAATTTTGCTTAAAGTTCCTACTACCAGCACATAAACAAATCAGATGTGTTCCATTTTTGATAATTCATCACACAACATAAATACAACATTTGAATATTTTAACATATAAACACATACATAAATAAACAATTATTAACATTACAGACAATGTGCATACATCATATATATATACATATACACACACAAATACATATATATATATATATTAAAAAAGAACAGACCAGTTTTATTGTAATTAAAATAGCAATATATATATATATATATATATATATATATATATATATATATATATATATATATATCTTCCTACCTTCATTACAATAAAACCAGTCTGTTCTTTTTTAATAATTCATCTCCCAACATAAATATTTATATCTATTTATTTTAACATGTAAGTACATTCATACACACATGTACCTACAACAATTATTATATGGATATATATATATATATATATATATATATACATATATATATATATATATATATATATAGATATATAATATACACACATACATACATACATATATATGTATATATATAATATACACACATACATATATATATATATATATATATATAAAGATGAACAAAAGTGCAAAGACAAATAGGAATATTTCTTTTCTGTTGATTATTTTTTGATTGTTCTGAACTAGTTTTGACCTTAGGTCATCATTGGAGAAAAAAAGCTTTTTTAGAAACTTTTTAAAGATTTCTTTTTTTTTTTTTTAAAGAGTTTATACCGGACATTGGCCTAGGGGTTCGAGTGTTCGCCAATGGCCCAGGAGACCTGGGTTCAATCCCAGATTGAGTCATACCAAAGACTCAAAAAATGGTACTTGATGCCTCCTTGCTTAACACTCAGCATTATAAGGTACGGATCAAGGGTAAAGGAGAGCAATCCAGGGAAGGAGTAGCGCCCTCCCCTACACCTTGGTGTAGTAGCTATCGAAAAGGGAGCCTTCGGGTTACCCTTGACTATGGTCGCCAACTTTTATATGGCATAGGAAAAACAATGTTAAATGTACTGATGGTGTAGCATATCCATTGACTAAATGAAAAAAATCTTTTTATCAAAGTGACTTTAATTGGTCTTTTTTGTATATAAATGTCAGTGGTATAGGTACCAAGGTAATGTGTTTTCATATATATATATATATATATATATATATATATATATCCTCCTCTCCTGAGGGTTGAGCACTCTAGTGAAGGAATTAACAGCTGCCACCCATGTAATGCAAAGCTCTTCTAACAAATTGAGCACTCTGGTATACAATTGCACAAAATGGAAACAAACAAAAGCTAATACAAAATGCATTAATTTCCCAAGCTGACATTGGTCGCCAAATTGGCTGAGTGGTAAGATACCAAGTCTAGCATAAACTTAGGCGAGTTTCAATGCATGCTTGAAGTGTCCTGCATGTCTAACCACACTGAAGAGTTGTGATACAATAAAACAATCCTTCTGTGGATGACAATATATATATATATACTAACTATATCCGGTTAGTTTCCAGAGACCACAAATTTGGAATATTCATATATAGAACATATGAGAAACTTAATATGATTCCACTGGAATGCTCTATGTATGGTTATTAGTATATAGATCTATCAGTATATATATATATAAAGACTCACATATGGAGCGAATATATCTGGAATGTAAAAGAAGAAAACTCAATGTACAATGTGATGTGGAATTCTACTCTGGCCTTAAGAGATTGACTTCTCAGTCATTGTCTTCAGTAGAGGGCTGTTATGTAGAATGTGTATTGCCAAGAGCAGCTTTGCACTTGACACTCCACAAAATAAATCCCGGTCAAGACTCTTATTTCGGGCGTATGAGAAACAAACAAATAATGTGGATGCTGATTCGAGGTTAGACTGGTCTCAGACGTCAGTAAGGGGTTGCTGATTCACTTTCACATACACCACCAACTCCTTTGTCCACCTACCCCTTCATATTATGGAGGAACGAACTTCTAGGTTTGATAATATTCATTGTAGACAGATTTCCAAATCCTTTTGTAATGTTTAAGGAGGTAATAAGACATTTAGCGAGAATTAATGAAAGCGTTATGAGGCCGAGACAAGATACATGTCAAAAGAAGACAAATCAACAGAGGAAAGAACACAATCAAAACATTTCAACACAAGGGTGCATTTAAAATATAACAAAATTTTAATATGTGATGATCAAACAAATAATGATGAGATTTAAGAAACAGTTCTTTTTTCTTTTCTCTTTTCTTTTTAAAATACTGGCAATATTAAGCCAACAGGGAAATGTCAAACAAAGATGTCTCTCAACAGTCCTTTTCGTTCTTTCTCTTTCTTATTCTCTTACTTGAGTAAAAGTGTCTAAGCCGCCGGACTGAGGCGTGTAGCAATGTTAATTCAATAATTTTAACTATTGGTGAAATAGAACATTCACAGTTTTTGAATACATACAACTTTCTAATATCTAAGATTTGGAAAAGGAAAACAGTGTGAGCTGTACTTATCTTTGATGGGTTTTCAGTTTTCAGATTTTCTTTCTTTTATGGGTGAGCTATCTTTTCCCAGAGCTGGCTGAATTCAGCATCTTGTCCCAATGCTGGATTTGTCCAAACTTCAGATTTTACTCTTTTTACAGGTGAGCTATCTTTACCCGGAGCCAGCTGAATTCAGCATCTTGTCCCAACACTGGATTTGTCCAAACTGAAGATTCTTCTTCAAATTTCAAATTTCGTGTGCCAGCCTTACCCTTTCTCTCCCCTTGCACTTCAATGGTCAGTCCCTGTTATCCAATCTTTCTTAATGCCTGTTGATTCAAATAAAGAGGGGTAAGAGAATTGACCTCCCCTTCACTCTCTCTCTATAGCATACCACGTCACAACAGTTACCATACCATTATAAATTTATTTCAACAAGTTAAACTCGTCAAAGTATATACCTCTCTCTCTCTCTCTCTATATATATATATATATATATATATGATAAAAATAATTGGAAAAATGGATAAATCAAATACTTACCATGGGTTTGTTAATAAAAAATGAAATATTACCATTAAATCCATTGTAAGTGCTCGATTTATCCATTTTTCCACTTATTTTTATCATCTTTTCAGATTCACCAAAATCTACCATTGCTCCATGTATATATATATATAACACTGTTGGCAGGGCTTAGATCATATCAACTGTATCTTCTACAGAGGAGTAAGACCTCTCCACAAAATGAGTGTCCTAATTACAACACTAAACTGCATTAGGTGGTGAGACTCCTGTTCTGGAGATCTGAGGAGTGTAGAGTCATTCTTTATTGCCATTACTCCCAAGTCCACTCTGACCTGGAGTTGTTGTACCTGTAAGGGTTTCATTTATGGATCAAATAGATCTGTTTGGTTTGGTTTGGTTTCTTTGTTTAATGGCATATCAACTCTTTTTAGGTTATTTAATGCCAAAGCCATTCTCCTAGAAGAACAGTACTATTTCACCCATAGCTGGGAGGATAAGGGGGTTCATACCTTTCCCAAGGGTATTTGCCCGAAAGTGAAAGTAATAGCACGACTGGAGTACAAACTCGCGTACTACGATTCCGCAGTCCATTGCTTTAACCATTACACCATGAGGACACCCCTAAATAGATCTGTTTGAAAATTATTGGATAAGAATACTTACAATAATATAACTGTGCAAACAAATGATTATCATTATTATTATTATTATCATCATTATGACTACTACTACTATTATTATTATTAAGCTAGAATACTTCCTTGAACTATTTAATTGGGCTTAGATTATTAGTATTAAATAGGAATACTCAAAACCATATAAAATAAACAAATGATTATTACAGATAAATTTCAAAAAATGATTGCTTTAGAACATTGAACATATAGTTATAATTTGAATCAAAGATTCACAAATTAATTAAATGTTGTTAGTAAATAACCCATAAGAGGTTGATATGGTGTTAAATTAACCAAACCATATAATTGTGCATAAACTATTTGCATGAATACACATTAAGTCCAAGTGGTTTTCTCTGTAGTAGGAAATTTAAGAAATTTTAAATTTTATATATATATATATATATATATATGAGAGCATTCAAAAGAAGTAGATATAAAGCTAGAGCATACAAATGATTGCAAAGTTATTTATTATTACAATAGTATTGTTAAATCACAATACACCTTAATTATCAAACAGAAAAATGCTACCGGAATAATGAATAATAAATAGGGTAAATGATAAAGCACGACATGGTGAATATCTGTATTTTTCAACAATATGCCTATTTTATATATATATATATATATATATGAGACACTGCTTCCTAGGTAGGTGAACTTGTCTACTAGTTTCAGAAAGCTACCGTTTAGTGTGGAGATGTCGCCTCTTTGATTAAAGCACATATATTCCATCTTGTGTGCATTGACATGGAGGCCTATGCCTGTAGCTGCTCATTCCAGACTATGAAGCAGGGTTTCAGCTTAGGCAGGTGCATTTGCCAGAAGCGTTATGTCATCGGCATAGTCTGTGTCCATAATTGTTTGTGCGGGATACCTTCTGCTTCTTTCCTTTGTTAGCTTAAAACCATTTTCTTTGATTTTATTTATAGATGTTCTAAGCACATAGTCTAGACTGATGATAAAGAGATATTGGGCTAATGTGTCTCCTTGCAGTACACCTGCTACAATGCCAAAGTAGTCTGTGTCTCCATCTGAGGAACATACTTTTACTTTCGTGTTTCTATGTAGCATCATTATGGCTACGATGGTTTCTTTAGGTAGGCCGTAGGCAAGTAGTATTTGCTCCATCTTTCCTTTGTATATAGAGTCAAAGGCCTTAGCAAAGTTGACAAATAATATTGTTGCCTCTAAGTTTTTTGCGCATACACCTTCAAGAATTCGATGGATAGTCAAAATTTGTGATGTCATGGATCTATTCCTCCAAAAGTCATTTTGGTTCTTCCAAAGTATTTTCTCAATTTTGGGTTCTATGCAGTTGCATTGTAGAGCATTGTATATCTTGGCTGCAATAGATGTAAGAGTTATATCTTGGTAGTTCTTGGCTAATCCGAGGTCGCCCTTTTTAGGAAAGGGGAGGATGCATCCCTTCGTCCATCTGTCTATTGGGTTTTGATTATATACAGCATTACAGTGTCAGAGCAGTATGTCGTTGAATTACCTGGTCTTCCATACTTCTGGGGGTATTTCATCAAGCACTGCTGCTTTTCTATTTTTAATTTTTCTCAGTACCGAGTCGAGTTCTTCTTGCATAAATGATCCTAGTTTGATGTCTAATTTTGTAATTATAATTCTCGTGATTGGTTCATGTGTAGCTTTCAGAGGGTTTCCGAGTAAATTCTCAAAATGTTGTTTCCATAGGTGTATTCGTTCTTGTTGGCTGGTAGCTTTCAGTTTAAATTTTGCAGTGCTCACTTTGTTTACTGTTTGCCATGCTATCCTAGATTGTCTATCTTCAACCAAGTCTCTAATCTTATCAATCTGATTTTGCATGTATTCTGTTTGTTTGTTTTTTTGTAGATGTTAACTAATTCATTTTGTGCCTTTTTAAGTTTCAGAGCATTGGTATTGGTTGTGTTCTTCCTATTGCATTTGGAGGTAGTTTTCATGTCTGTACGCTTTTTCCCCACTGCTAATGTCTCCCATGAGACTCTAGGTTTAGTTCTTTGTTTAGTTGGTATATATGGGTGTATCTGTGTTCTTGAATGCATGTTATATCTATGTTTTGATCTATGGCTGATGCAGTCAACTCCAGTAGTTGTCCTATTCTATTTAAGGTTCTAACATTGAATGTCACTATTTGTATTGTGCGTTTGCATTTTAATAATTTTTTTTAGCTCAGTAGCTGATTTTTCGAACACTGAGGCCAGGGCTCCAACCTCAGCCGGATGCACCCCTTTTTTACACACACAAAGAGAGATGCAATTTGGACAGGTGGTTTGGGTGTGGGTCATGGTAATCTTTCGATGGCTGTTTTTATTCTTATCTACAGAAGTCATCCTAATAGATGAGCAGTAGTAATACCCCAATCGAACAATTTGATCCTGGCCATTGAATCATAGGATTCATATGCCAAGGATCTGGTTAGGCATTGTGTTGAACTCTCAGAAGATTTATCTGTTTGCCTTTACGTTCACTATGCTAATTCCCATGGCTTTTGAAAATAAAATTCCCCACCGCTCCTCTTTTCCCCCCATTCTGTCATTTTTAAGTTTTAACTTAGTTAAAGTCCAAATTTATTTATTTTTAATTCATTGCAGTCCTTATTTAAGCTTCTTTGCAGCCTGATAGACATTCTATTTTACACTAACTTAGGTTTTTAGGCTCTAATAAAGTCCAATAGTGTTTGCTTCTCTTGACCAGGTTCAATTTTAATTTGGAATTACACTAAATTATCTTTGCATTTAAGACACAGAGAGTATACAGCAGTGATTTTATAAAGAAAAAATAAATAAAATCATTCATCCATTTTTAAATGACAATAGAGTAAAAGACAATATATTACTAACCAGTTTTTGAACTCTGCCATCTTGGAGTGGATATACTTTGTATTTTCTAAGTAAGTTTAACACAATCCGTCTCAAATACTCTTCTGAACTTTACTTTTATACCAAAATATACACAACAAGCAAAGGCATAGACAGCTATCAGTATTCTATCGGTCATAGAGAAGTCAGACCTGACCGATAAAATGAAACACAATTTCTTCCAAGCAGTGGTCATGTTGATACTGTTGTATAGATGCACAACATGGACTCTAACTAAATGTATGGAGAAAAAAACTTGACAGCAACTACACAAGAATGCTGCGAGCAATATTGAACAAGTCTTGGAGGCAGCACCCCACAAAGCAGCAACTGTACGACCACTTACCACCTATCACAAAAACTATTAAAGTTAGACAAACCAGATATGCAGGACATTGCTGGAGAAGTAGGGACGAACTCATAAGTAATATACTCCTGTGGACCCTTTCACATGGACAAGCAAAGGCAGGACAACCAGCTAGAACCTACACAGAGCAGCTCTGTGCCGATACGGGATGTAGCTCTAAAAAACCAGCCGGAAGCAATGGACAATAGAGAAGGGTGGTGAGAAAGGGTCAGGGATGTCTGTGCTGATGGCGTGACATGATAATGATGATAATATATATATATATATATATATATATTTCAAATTCTGAATGGAGCAATTTGTGTTTTACTGTTTTAATGCTTATGACCTTGGGAAAGTTATATACTCATCTCTTCTATTCTATGGGTAAAATAGTAGCTGACTGTTCTCTCTAGCATTGGTCGGTCAACCAGTCAAGGACAAGAAAATATTCTGAATTCTGAGGTGTGTTGTCTAAAGAATCTATGGCCTATTGGTGCCTGATTTTTCTGTTATCAGCTCAACCAAAATGTGTGGCAAGTTCTAAACAAACCTTCATCACAATAAGCAAATAATCTGTATTTCGTTTTATTAAGCTTCAGCTTAGTTAATGGTCATTATCAGTGCCAATAGATGAATATTTTATAAATATATTTTATATATATGTATTGTTCTTATTTAGTTTTTTGCTCCAGGCACTTCTTTAAAATACAGGTAGTGCAACCATATAGCTGTACTGATATATCTACAACTTGGAAGAATTACCTTTTTATTTTATCAGAGAGATCAGATTTTCATATGGTCATTTGGTTAATCTTGGTTTTAGACCTGCTCTGTCATAGTTGTATCAAATACTCTTTTATTATTTCCACTCTTCATGCATGATGCTGTAGAATATACCAATTGCATCTCTGCAGAGGGGCAAGACACCTCCAATGAGTGTCCTGGATATGACACTAAACAATCTGGTGGTGAGGCTGGGACTTTGGTGAATGTGGAGTACCCCTTTATTGCCATCACTCCCAGGTCCACTCTGGCCCAGAATGGTAGCACCTGATAGGGTCCTATCTATGGGTCAAATAGAACTAAACAGTATACTTTTGCTAAACTGAATTGTTTGAAATAGAACTGTTTTGACATTTAAACTGTATACTAATGCTAAACTGAATTGTTTGAAATAGAACTGTTTATATGTATAAAAAATAGATTTGGCATTAAATTACCTTCATAGTTGGTCAACTTAACTTAACTTATATATATATATATATATATATAAGTTAAGTAAGTTGACCAACCATAAAAGGTGACCCAAAGGCTCCTTTTTCAATAGCTACTAGACTGAGGAGTTGAGGAGGACACTTCTCCTTTCCTTGGATTGCTCAACCTACCCTTGATCCAAACCTTATAATACTGAGTGTTAAGCAAGGAGGTATCAAGTACCACTCTTTGAGTCTTTGGTATGACTCTACCTGGGATTGAACCCTGGTCTCCGGAACCACTAGCAAACACTCTAACCATCATACCAAGTCAGCAAATTTAAACTCCACTTGCACTATTACCTTTGCATTTGGACAATTATCCTTAGGAAAAGTAAGGATCCCTTCCCCCATCCCGCTTTACAATGGATTAAATTGTATTGCTGCTGTTCTTCTTCAAGAATGACTTCAGCTTTAAATATCGCATGAATGTAGATATTCAGTTAAACAAAGAAACTAACCAATCAACTTCTTTATAGAAAGCCATCTCCTCAATCTCATATAAGCACCCATGGGCATGCATGTGGCTCGTCAGGCCAAATTCACCCTTACAAGCCTTGCTGGATATGTGATAAGCAAAAGACCTGTCTTTAGAGTTGGCATTAACCCTATTGAATATAACCAGTGACCCTCCCTGAACAAAATTAAGATTGTTCAGTCAGCTGGGGCTATAGAATACACTGACTGCTTCTTTGCAGAGGTGTTAGACCCCCCCCCCACACACACACACACAACTGAATTGCTTGAAATAGAACTGTTTTGACATTTAAACTGTGTGTAAGCAAAAAAACTTTACTTATATTAAATTGAATTCTTTGAAATAGAACTGTTTGATTAAACTGAATTGCTTGAAATACAAATGTTTTTGACAAATTAAGTAATCATGCCTAACTGAATTGTTTGATTATTTGTATAAAAATGGATTTGGCATTAAATAACCAACAAAGGTTGATATGCCATAAAACCCAAACAACCAACCAACTGCTGCAAATATTCAAAACATATTCCAGCTGAAAAGTGCCCGGGACTGAGATCAAGTCCTGTTTCCGAAGAGCTTATTATAAAATGGAGTATTTGATTCTCCATACAATCATAAATCACTAGTTTCAAAACTAATTGATTTTTTGTAATTTCCTTCCAGTCTCCAAGATCTAGACTTAGCATATTAAGGTTGTTCTTGATAACATCCTTAAAAGGTTTCTTAAGTTTATATTTCAGACCTTTCATCATCATCTCATCATCTTGTCATGCCACCAGCACGGATATCCCTGACCCTCTCTCGCCACTCCTCCCTATCGTTCATCACTTCTGGCTGGTCCTCAGAGCTATATCCCATATCCTCACAGAGCTGCTGTATGTATGTCCGAGCTGGTTGCCCTGCTTTTGCTCGGCCATGTGAGGGGGTCCATAGAAGAACATCACTTATGAGCTCGTCCCTGCTTCTCCAGCAGTGTCCTGCATGTCTGGTTTGTCGAACTTTGATAGTTTTTGTGATGGGTGGTAGGTGGCCGTATAGCTGCTGCTTTGTGGGGTGTTGCCTCCAGGACTTGTTCAATATTGCTTGCAGCATTCTAGTGTAGTTGCCGTCAAGCTTTTTCTCCATTCGTTTAGTTAGCATCCATGTAGTGCATCCATATAGCAATATCGACATGACTGCTGCTTGGAAGAAACTGTGTTTCATTTTATCGGTCAGGTCTGACTTCCATATGACTGATAGCCTATCAATAGCTGTCCATGCCTTTGCTAGTCATGTGTCGATGTCAATCTCAGTTATTGAGATACTGCTTCCTAGGGAGTTCAGACATTTACCCATTGTAACTCCATAAAACAACTGCTTAGGTAACCTAATATCCTCCATCTTTGTAAGGTACCCAATCCAATGCATCTGATTGCATATGAGGAGCATCTCAATACTGGATATGTTGGTTCACTGAAGAACAATAGTGTCTGATGTCAGAGATTGCTATTTGATGTTTAGAATCCTCCAATGACAATATATATAATATTATATTTATATATTATATATATATCGCTCTATCCAATAATAACATGGAAATCCCAGATGTAAATGCAGCCTCATTGTACAATCCTTTGTTATATTCACAACTTTCTAGCCAATTTACATGAGCTCAGCAATGAGGCATTAATTCAATGATATAAGAATTGGAATTAACTAATGCGAAAATGAGATCAAGACATTGAATGTGAAATTGGATGAGAAATTTATTTGCTTAGTCAATGCACTGCTACTATTTTGATAAAGCATTATTCAATGATTTTAGATTTGAATTAACTAGCAAGATTATATATATATATATATATATAGTAAGTTGGTCAATCATAGTTGAAGGTGACCTAAAGGCGCCATTTTCCATAGCTAATACACTGAGGTGTAGGGAAGGGCACTAATCCTTTCCCTGGATTGCTCCACTTACTCTTTATCCATACCTTATAATGCTGAATGTTAAGCAAGGGAGCATCATGTACCATTTTTTGAGTCTTTGATATGACTTCACCTAGGATTGAACCCCGGTCTCCCAGACCATTGGTGAACACCCTACCTACTATGCCAATAGCTTTGATATATATATAAAGAAACCAGATATATAGAAATATATATGGAACATATATTGATAAGAATAAATGCAAATATCTAAGCACATTTCCACATGCAGACTAGCATAAAATGGCTGACTACATGTTAAGGCTGCGGTCGTGTTGATACTGCTATATGGATGCACTACTTGGACGCTGACTAAACGGTTGGAGAAGTAGCTAGACAGCAATTATACAAGAATGTTGCGAGCAATATTGAACAAGTCCTGGCAGCAACATTCCACAAGGCGCCAACTATATGGTCACCCACAACCTATCACGAAAACTATACAAGCTAGACGAACCAGACATGCTGGACACTGCTGGAGAAGCAAGGACAAGATCATAAGTGATATACTCCTGTGGACCCCCACATATGGCCAATCAAAAGCAGGACGACCAGCTCGAACATTCATACAGCAGCTATGTGATGATATGGGATGTAACCCTGAAGACCTGCCAGAGGCGATGAATGATAGGGAGACGTGGAGAGAGAGGGTCTGGGATATCCGTGCTAGCCGCACGACATGATGATGATATGTACTTAGCTTTTATCAGAGTCATACAATATCTAATTAGCATCATAATCATCATCATTAAGATATGCTGACAGCATGGATTCTCTTGACCCTTGCCATTCATCCCTATCAGCTATCACTCTGGATGAGTCCTTTAGACAGCATCCAGTGTCTGCACAGAGCAGATGAATGTAAGTCTTTGCTGGTCAGCTAACACTGGTGTGTCTATGGGTAGGAGTCCATGGAGAACATCACTTATGAGTTTGTTCTTACTTTCAGCAGCAGTGCCCAGCACATTTTGCTTGTCTTACTTGTATGGTTTGTAAGATAGGAGCTAAATGGCCATATAGCTGCTGTTCTGTAGGGTGCTTCTTCCAGGATTTGTTCAAAGCAGCATCTAGCAGCCTTATATAGTTCTCATCTAGTTTTTTCTCCAGGCATTTCTTTAAAATACAGGTGGTGCAACCATATAGCTGTACTGACATAGCTACAGCTTAGAAGAATTACCCTTTTATTTTATCAGAGAGATCAGATTTTCATATGGTCATTTTTACTATTTGTCGATTTTACCAAGGCCTTCGATTCCATTCACAGAGGAAAGATGGAACAAATCCTACTAGCATATGGCCTACCTAAAGAAACCGTAGCAGCAATAACGATTCTCTATAGAAACACCAAAGTGAAAGTACGTTCACCAGATGGAGACAGAATAATTTGACATTATAGCAGGAGTACTACAAGGTGACACGCTAGCTCCGTACCTCTTTATCATCTGTCTAGATTACGTGCTGAGAACATCGATTGATAAAATCAGAGAAAACAGCTTCGAGCTGACAAAGAAAAGAAGCAGAAGGTACCCTGCAAAAACAATTACCGACGCTGACTATGCCGATGACATAGCGATACTGGCAAATACACCCAACCAAGCCGAAACACTACTGCATAGTTTGGGATGAGCAGCCACAGGCATAGGCCTCCATGTCAATGCACACAAAATGGAATATATGTGCTATAATCAAACAGGTGACATCTCCACACTAGACGGAACCCCTCTTAAACTAGTAGACAAATTCACTTACCTAGGAAGCAGCGTCTCATCAACTGAAGAGGACATTGACACGCAGCTAACAAAGGCATGGACAGCTATCAATAGGCTATCATATGGAAATCAGACCTGACCGATAAAATGAGGCGCAGTTTCTTCCAGGCGGCTGCCGTATCGATACTGCTGTATGGATGCACTACATGGACGCTGACAAAACGGCTGGAGAAGAAGCTAGACAGCAACTACACAAGAATGCTGCAAACAATATTGAACAAGTCCTGGCGGCAACACCCCACAAAGCACCAACTCTCATCATGAAAACTATCCAACTTAGACGAACCAGACATGCAGGACACTGCTGGAGAAGCAGGGACGAGCTCATAATTGATGTACTCCTATGGACCCAGCCCTACATATGGCCGGGCAAAAGCAGGACAACCAGCTCGAACATACATTCAACAGCTATGTAAGGATACAGGATGTAGCCCTGAGGACCTGCCAGAGGCGATGAATGATCGGGAAAAGTGGCGAGAGAGGGTCAGGGATATCCGGGCTAGTGGCATGACATGATGATGATGATTATTTCCACTCCTCACGCATTTAAGCCCAGTCAACTGGGGCTGTAGAATATACTGACTGCATCTCTGCAGAGGGGCAAGACACCCCTAAATAGTATCCTGGATATGACACGAAACAATCTAGTGGTGAGGCTTCAGTAATGCTGAAGCTTTGGGGAATGTGGAGTACTCCTTCATTGCCATTGCTCCCAGGTCCACTCTGGCCCAAAGTGGTTGCACCTGATAGGGTCCTATCTCTGGGTCAAATAGAACTAAACAGTGTACTTATGCTAAACTGAATTGCTTGAAGTAGAACTGTTTTTAACATTCAAATTGTGTATTTATGCTAAACTGAATTGCTTGAAATTGAACTGTTTTGACATTTAAACTGTATACTAATGCTAAACTGAATTGTTTGAAACAGAACTCTTTATATGTATAAAAACTAGATTTGGCATTAAATTACTTACAATGGTTGATATGCCATAAAACCAAAGCAAACCTTTTCTTATTTATATTTTATCTTTTATTGCTGCACTATATATATATATATATATATACATTGAGAGACAGAATGAATGCAATGTTTATTGTTTCTCTAAATAATTTTTTTTTTTTCATTATCTTATCACTGTTTTCCAAATTTGTTCTATATCAAACAAATTACTAATTCTCCCAGCAAGTTTACAGAAGGCTTACTTACTTAGAAAATGAAATCTGCATAAAATTTTCAAGTTTATTTTTGTACTGTTCACAATTGCCTTCTGTATATTCTAAAAAAATCTTTTTGATTAAATTGTATCTGGCTTTTAAACACTGTCCTTGTGAAACCTCAGCATCAGGATAATCATCACTATCATGACATGATAACAGCATTGATTGTCTTAGCTTTCTCTCACCATCTGTCCCTATTGCTCATCGTAAGTTCTTTAGACAGCTTTCTGCATATGCACAAAGTTGATGAATATAAATTTTTGCTAGTCAGCTAACACAGGTGTGCCCATATGCGAGAGTCCATGGAAATTGTCACTGATAAGTTTGTTATTACTTTCTCTAGCAATGCCTGGCATGTCTAACTCATTTTATTTGGATCGTTTGTAAGATAGGAGGTAAGTGGCTGTACAGCTGCTGTTTTGTAGGATGTTGCTTCCAGGATTTGTTCAAAAAGCATGCACCATCCTTATGTAGTTCCCATCTATCTTTTTCTTCAGGTGTTTCATTAAACCATACATTAGTACTGACAAGGCTACAGCTTAGAAGATTTTCTGTTCTATCTTATCAGAGAGATCAGATTTCCTCATGGTCATTAATTTGTCAATAGCAGTCCATGCTTTACCAACTTTCAGTAGATGAGGTATTGCTACCAAGGTATGTGAACTGGTCCACAAATTTCACTAGCTTGCCATTTAATGAGGAGATGACAACATCTTGATTAAAATACATGAACTCTGTTCATATGGAGACCAATACCTCTGGCTGCTTGCTCCAGAATGCAGCTGAGATTTGACTTGAACAGGTATATTTGCAAAAAGCGCTAGATCATCTGTGTAGTCTGCTTCAGTGATAGTTTCTGCAGGTTATCTACTTCTTGCCTATTTTAGTGTGAAACCATTTTCTTTCATTAGATTAAAGATTCAAATGGAATAAAATGTAAAGCATCTGGACAGTTAAATTTGTATTAGTCTTATACAATGAAGATTTTAGTAATCAGTTTTATATGTGCTCAAACCTTTCCAGATGAAGAGATGAGATCTGGCCAGCCAAACACCTGCATTTGTTTACACCAGAATCTAATAATATGAATTGGCAATAGAGGAAGTTTATGTTACATAAACTTATTTCAAATTTATTTCTATTTTTTTAGATGAAGACGTAAATAAGCCTTACATAAATGTATTCAGAAAATTAATAATCTGTTTAAGATTCAACAAAACAAATTTGGAAAAATAGTGATAAGATTGTAGCATAGAAATAAATTCCTTGGAGAAGCAATAAATATATTATATTCTTTTTCTGTTTCACATCACAAAATAGTCATTTTTATTTTACTCCTTGTGTGTTTTCCACACCAGCTTTAATTGGTAGTCTTTCACTGGCAACAAATCTTCTCAGATCTTCAGGACTCTTCTGGGTATTCTTACCAATTTTAACAATGCTGAGGTTAATATGTTCCCGATTGTTCTTCTGATTTCCAATTCTTCCAGTCTCCTTTCCAAGACTAGTGACCATTCCAAGTATTCCAATTACAATTGGTATCACCATCACCTTTATTTTCCATGGGCTTTTCTGCTCTCTGGCAAATTCCAAGTATCTTTTTTACTTTCATATTCACTCTGTGGTCCATTGGAATAGCAAAATCCTCTAGATGATAAGTTCTTATTTTCTTGTTAATTAACACTGAGTAATTATTATTTGACTCTTTGCAAATTTTCCCACCTGTACTAGGTGATGGACTTGGCTGGAATCAAATGACAGCAAATCTCCTCAGTTCACCAAGATTCTTCCTAATGTAATATAATCAAGGTTGGTAATTAATTATATTAGTTAATTATTTTATTTGTATTAATAAATTATCAGTAAGCTAAAATTTTTGAATGAAGTGTAAGTCGCATACGTTGGTCAAATGGTGCACATGTCGCACAAATGGTAGGATATCAAGTTGACAGGTTGTTTTGGAAATCAACTGGGACCGCATATAAAAGATTTATTTTAAAATCAGGGTTGAAGGCTGGATATTAAAAAGTAAATATTCTGTTGGTGGACTTAGGATAAGATGACAGAACACTAAAAATTTAATGACATGTGTTCTTATCATCATTAGTTGATGAGGTATTTAAGATATTATATAAGCTAAATTATTTAGTTCAGTTGAGTTAGTCCAGGATTCAGTTTAGAGTTGAGGGTCTGAGACATTCATTTGAGTTCAGAGATTCAAGCCCTCTGGGGGCAGGGTGAGAAGTCAGTGTTTTGATTGTTCGTTTGCCACCCATGAATATGATAGCATTTCTGTGTAAGAACTAATATCTTTCATTCTATCTTTCTCTCATGTTTTGGATGATGACTACTGTATGAAATGTTGCAGTTAGAAATAAATTTTTCACATCTAAAGAAACAATTGGTCTGTCTTGTATTTTGCGTAACATAACAACTATTGATATTCAAGAAGGTGCCATGGTGTTATATTAATATCTTTGCAAATTTAACTATGCTGTGGTCTTGATTGTCTCAATTCATCTTAATGTTATAATAAGTTGTACTCATGGAAATCCTGCTTTTATATTTTCTTTTTCTTAATCTAACTTTTGTTTAAATCATGCTCTGCTTCATTTTGGTGCCATACAGAGTTTATATACTGCTTGACGCTACCCATATACCACATAAATAAGAGTGATATCCCTTGCCTTTGTTTACTGTCAGAGTCAAGAACACACAGTTAGAGACTATGAAAATCAGAAAATATTTCTATTATTTTTCACTGATTTGTTTAATGAATGATTAGCAATAGGTGTATGAAGTTAGTCAGTAATACATAAATTTACACATGAAACATTATTAAATAAAATTTTTAAAATGTAAACTTTTAATGATACATGCTTGCATCATGATTTTGGGATAAATTATTTTATAGATTAACATTATTTATTCATTATTCTCTTCCTTGCAAATTAACAAATAAATAAAGGAATGGGTTGATTAGACCAGTTTTGATTTAATGTTCAGTTTATTTTCGTCTATTAATGAATAAGGAACCAAAAATTTATTAAAATTGAATAATTTGTGGGCTTTAAGAAGGTTTTATGATCAAATATCTTGTCATTTTTTTGTTTAAATATAAAGTTCTAAAATAAGATTTCAAAATAAGCGTTCTTCATTTCTTTCATTTTCTCATCTATCTATCTATCTATCTATCTTGATCTCTATCTCACTTTCTTTTTCCCTTCTTTCTCCCTTCCTTCTTGGCAATTCATTGATGCATCTGATAACCATCTGATGTATAACCTTATACTTTCTACACAATTCCCTTTCTCTCTTTCTTTCTTTCTTTTGAATTATATTTGCTTTCTTTTTCTCTCTGACATGTAGAGTGTTATTTTTCTTCTATTTCTCTCCTTGCTATCAAAATGGAATGGTTCATTATTTATTTGAGGTAAAAGTAGGACATAACATTTGAACACATGCCTTCAGTTTTTATTCTATTAATATCATAGATTGTTATTATTTCATTCTTTGTGAGTTTTTATACCAGTACAAGCTAATAGCCTTCACTTGAATCTAAGTGATAGCAAGTCTTCCCAGCTCTACAAGATTCTTCTCAATATTCAACAGCACTGTGGTCTAGTTGATTCCAGCTCTACCCTGGAGCTCCAATTCCCGGTTTCTTTTCCAGGCTTTTTGGAATTGTTCTAAGGGCTTTAACTATGATTTGTCTCCCCATTACCTTGTGTTCTATAGTTGTTTTTGTACTCTGGCAAAGTCTAGGTATTTATCAAATTTTTCATTTTCTTTTACTTTCATTCTGTGGTCTGCTGGAAAGGCCAAGTTGACTAGATGACAAGTTATTTTCTTCTGGTCTCTTGACCAGAAGAAAATAATTTGTCATCTAGGGGACTTTATCTCAAAATCTCAGCAGAATTTTGTATTATTTTCACTCCATGCAAGTTTTCCCCCCAGTTTTAACTGTTGTTTTTTCACTTCAGACTGAATGACAGCAAGTCTCCTCGGGCTTCTAGAATTCTCTTAAGCATTCTAACTGATCTTAATAATTCTGTGTCTGAATGGTTTCAATTCTTTTTCTGATCTCTTGTTCTCCCAGTCTCTTTTCCAGACCTTTAGAAACCATTCCAAGTGCACCAACAATTGGCATCACTCTTATATTGCACAGTTTTTTTTTTTTGTTTTTGTTTTTTTTTTTGGTTTTTGGTTTTTTTTTGCTCTCCAGTATTTGACCATCTTTTCATTTTCTTTTATTCTCATTCTATGATCTGCTGAAATTGCAAAATCCACTCAATGAAAAGTTCTTCTTTTCTTGTTAATTAATACTAGGTCTGGCCTTCTGGCCAGGATATGGTAATCCATTTGTACAGGGTGGTACAGAGAGGATGACCAATTTTAAAATGGCTACTATTCAGCACCTGGGAGAGGGACATATGTCCTGCAAGTATTATTTCAGATTTGGTGATCTTAGCATTTTTCTCTTACATTCCATGAATCCCTTCAGGAATGGATTAATAAAAATAGACACCACATAAAAGATAATGTTTTCCAAACTTAAATTTGTCAAAAGCTAATTCAATTTAAATGCAGTGATGTTAATAAAATTTCTTTGAAACCAAAGTTAATGATTTTGTGAGTTTTTCAAAATTGGCTGTCCTCTCTGCCCCACCCTGTATCTCAAAGTGCCACAGAATTTTATGTCTCAGTTTCTTGGAGAGATCTTGGTTTGTACATATGCCATTTGTCTGTATAGTCAAATGTCAGTCTTTTTCACAGTTCCAAGTGGATCATTTTTCCTACCCACTTATGCCTACTCTTGTATTCCTTTTATGCTAGTTTGCTGAATTTTCTTATTATGTGATTAATTGTTTCATTTCTATCATCACCTAAAATTATCAATTTTTGCTATGATATAATTAGTGATACTATAAAAAAAGATTTACTTTCCCTCTTCAGGTTTCCTTTTCAAAGCCACGTCCAGATCATCTCATGATTCTTCAACAAAGAGAAACTGCAAATAAAACACAGAAAATAAAAATAGTTCTTCATAGATCAGGTGATCAAGCAGCAGGTGTGTTTTAACTGGCCTTCCTAAAGCAAAAAGAGACTTGTGTTCAAGCTTCATTGAGAGCTTATCCATTATTATTTCTGACCTGTGTTACTCCTTGTCATACAATGTTTTAATTCTTTTTTTATTTAAAACTTACCTGCATCAGGAGTAGAGAGGGGTCATTCTGCAACACCAAGGAATTGCATAAATCAGAAATAAGGAAAGATAAGCTCTCAATAAAACTTGAACTCACATCCTAATGTATTTTGGGGATACCTGGTTAAATGCATCACCTGCTTGACCAACTGAGCTATAAAAAGCTATTTTTTTAAATTTCCAATCTGTACTTTTCCTTGCAGTCATGGAATGATGACCTGAGTGAGTTTTAATTCTAAAAAAAGGAGCAAGTAAAAAAAAAATATTATTAATAATAATAATATTGATAATAATAATAATTGTTTCAATTTTTTAAATCAAAATTTGAGTACTTTAAAATTAGTAAAATTTCAAAATAAATTCAGTCTGGAAAGAGTTAACACAACTTGGGTGGTTCAGATGGTCAATGTTTAATTTGAATTTTTTAAATTACTAAAAAGGTGTGCAAGAATCTTAATTCTGACAGCAAAAAAGAAGAAGAAAAGAAAAACAAATCTAAGAAATAACTGAATAGTTGTTAGCTTAAATTAGATTAATTTTGTTTCCTTTATTTAAAAAAAAAAAATTATCTAAAATCTAAAATGAATTTCATTAATTTTTTCCCATTTTTTTTTAATTAAAAAAATTTCCATAATGACTCTGACATTTCTGGTGTGAATAATTTGAAGTTAAACAAATGAAGCCATTTTAAAGGATTGCTGCTCTTTGCCTAATACAATAAAGAGTAGAGTTGTTTTTGTTTTTTTAATTTTTATTTTCTTTCATTTTTTTCTTTAGTAAAGAAGTATCTTATTGAATTAAGCTATCTTTCTGCACAGAGAAAGTGATGAGTTCTCACTTGTCACCAAATATAACAGAATTTCTAATCATTTTCAAGATTGAGGCTTGCCCTAATCTTGAATTATAATAAGTTGCTGAAAACATACTTGACAGAAGGGATAAACTGGCTACAAATTTATCCAACTCACTTTTATTATAGCAACAAACACAACCACAATGAGTACCTTGTCATAGTTTAATGGTTAGCAAGCTAGTCTCACAGATCCATTGCTACTGAGTAATGAGTTTGATTCTCACTGGGTGCCTCATTCCTCTGGCAATGAGCTAAACTAAGTTAATGATATCCATGTGAATAACTTAGACACCTCATTGTGATGTAATGGTTAGCAAGCTTGTCTGGTGGATTCATTGCAACTACATAGTGGATTTGATTCTCACTGGGTGCTCTGTGCTTATTTAGTCTACTGTTAATGTCATTTGGGAACAGAGTTTTAGTTTCATTCTGTTCATTTATATTTGTGTCTTTCTAATATCGCTGTATATAGGCTTGGATACCTGGCATTAATATAAGTATTACTGGTTTAAGCAAGGGGAAGCATGTTCAGTACTTAGATGGGTGACCACTTTGAAATAGCAGATATAATAAGCTGAAACCTTAGCACTAGACTAAGCAAAGCTTAGTAAATAACAAGTCGGGCTAAAGGCACTGTTCTCACTGAAGTTAAGCAACAATTAGCCTATTCAGTACTTAGGTGGGTGACCATTAAGTAAAATTCTATAAACGCAAACATTTTTTTAATGTTTTTTTTCTGTTATGCCCAAGCAATCTATTGGTTAGAGCAAAGGGAAGAGAATTCCTTTGAAGAGCTGGTCTTGTGATATCAGATATCAGACCAGTGGTGTCAGCTGGTAATAATCAAAATGTGCTATTATAAGTGACACTTGTAGAGAATGAGGTATTCTGTTTGGAAAGAAATTCAAAACAATTCTTCAAACTGAACTTTGAGAACTAGAGGAGTACTAATGGTGTAATGGCTAAAGTCCTGCATTGCAGACTCAGAGTAAGTGAGTTCAAACTCCAGTCTCATTATTACATTCAGTTTTGGACTAATACCCTTGAGAAAGGTATGAATTACTTTATCTGCCCCGCTCCACTGCTATGGGTTGAATAGTATCACTATCGTTCTTCCATAAAGATGACTTTGATATTAAATAACCAATGAAATTTGATATGCCATTAAACAAAACATTTAGAACCTAAAGCCCCATATACCTTCATGGGCAAAGAATATCCCCATACCCAGCTCTTCGATTAAAATGTGAATAGCTAGACTGCCTACATAAGTGATTTGTTCATAGTATTGAAGGCTTGTGTAGAACCATTCATACTCTTTTGCTCAATTTCATTGCAATTACAATGGAAACTATATCACTTAGCATTATTGAAAAATTCATCTTGTATATATTTACTCAACCCCTTGTACCACAGGTGAGATGTGACACAAAGTCAATTTTTTAAGCAGAATAGAACTCCTTTGAAGTCAGAATTCTCCTTTTCTAAGTCTGGTTACCTAACCAAGGCCAAAGAGCCCAGTTAGCCCAGCTATCTACACATAACTGGAGAGAGAAATGGATTTATGCCTTTCCCATGGACATTAATGCAAAGTGAAACACTATCCAGGATTTGAACTTGGGTCACCAATTCCATTTCCTACAATGATAACCATTACACTAAATATGTAAGAAAGAGCAGATATTTTCCCACTACCATGCTAAACCTACAAGTGTGAGTCAAAAGTTTTGCAATATTTTGGTACATGCTAGTTTGCAGTGTATATATCACAGAAGCAAAACAGTTCAAGCTGTGAAAGATACCTTTGTGATTGGTATTATTGTGGTAGTTGGTGTGCTGACATGTTGTGCATTGCTTCATTCCGTGTGTGGTTGGAATGTGCAATGTAGTCTAATTTGAGAACTTAGGCTTTATAAGTTTGAACTGGGCTATAATACTGCAGAATCAACCAAAAACATTTCTGTATAAAAGGTGAAGGTGCAGTTGATTATAATACAGTAACTAGATGGTTCAAGAAACTTTGCACAGGTTGAAAGTATCTTGACATATAGCACAGTCAGGTAGGCCAAAAACCATGGATTCTAAAGCTGTATTCCAAGCTATAAAGGTGAATCTAATAAGTAGCTGGCAAGCCCAGTATCTCTCAATCCAGCATGGTTAATCACACTCATGACCTCAGCAAAAGCCTCCAGAGCTCCCAGATTGTGCCTCTTATTACTAAAATATTGCAAAACTTTTGACTCACTCTAGCCTCCAATTTCTTATCATATCAAAGTTGAAGTCAATGCTATATTTCTAAACAATTGCACTCAATCAGTGTGAATTTTGGAAGAAGAATTCTATTTTGGAGATTGAACTTAGTGCATGTAAAGGATTATTTACTAGGGTATTGGATAATTTTCTTTTTACCTGACTGCCTCCTACACCTCATGTTCCACAACTAATAAGTGAGGAAAGTAAACAAGGCCGGTAATTAGAGTGCAACTGCCCCTCTCACCTGCTCTCTCAATATATATATATATATATATATACACACATACAATGAGCCTGATTCTTCTGCAGTTAATTGGCTCTCCAATTAATATTGCAAAACTTTTGACTCAGCCTATTATTACTATTCTAGTATAAATATTACTAAAAAATTACTTTTGGTATTTATCTTTATAGTAAAGTAAATATTTTTAGCATCCAAATGATATAGAAATTTTATAAAATAGGAAGAGGGTTAATTGACTTTAAAAAAAATTATTTGCCCCATTTTTTTTTCTCACAAAATGCCCTTTTTATTAATAGATTCATACATAGAATGAATTTAGATATACAACTCCTCACCACAAAATGAATACCGGATGTGTGCTAGTGGAATGTCACTCACCCTTAGGGCCTTATTTTTATCACTCTCTCATTATCTAGTTATCTTCTCAGCTTGCTATCATGATACAACTATCCATAGGCATGTGCAGTGCTAGCTCAGATTATGATACATGATTATATTATTGAGTGAACTATTCATTTATAATGAATTTATCAGCTTCATTGAATGTGCAATGCTCACTTAGCACACTCTGAATATATGCCTCTGGTTAACCCATGTTCATAAAAAATGCAAAAAAATCAATAAGTGTTTGATTTTTAAACATAAAAAATGTTCTTTTCTCTATGGAACCTGTCTAGTATTAGTAATGGAAGACATCAGCATAATCAGATAAATTGCTAAGTTAATCAAGGTATTTTTATTTCAAAATAAGATTTAGTCCTGTATTGTACTTCAGAACCCTATTCACCTATACTGTATTGAAATTTTACCGTAATCTCTTAAAGATCTCAAAAAGAGGATTATTCATAAAAAATAGCAGTAAAAATCTGAAATACAATCAGTATATACATTCTATTTTTGAGTGGCATATTATTTTAAGTATTTCTCATTAGTATTTGAATAGACAATTTCTTTCTGATAATTTGATAAAAAATAGGAACTTTATGCAGTCAACATAAAGTATTTAGTCATGTTTTGAAGATCAGAATTCTAAATTTCTTGAAAATGTTTTTAATAGATTTCTTAAATAAAACAATTTTTAGGGTAGAAACTCACATTATTTTATGTCATGTTATGTTATTTGTTTAATGATATCAACTCTTTCTAGGTTATTTAATGCCAAAGCTATCTTTGTAGGACACTAGTGGTGCTATTCAACCCATAGATAGGAGGATAAGGAGGTTCATATATTTCCCAAGAGTATGAGTCTAAAAGTGAACATAATAGTGATTTGAATTTGCTTACTATGATGTCACAATCCAGTATATTAACCATTACACCATTATTTCAAATAAGTAAGCAATTATGAAAACTATCAAAAGAGCAATTGCGTATTTTCAAATTTACTAAAACTCTATTAGTAAAAAATAACAAAACACATGTAATTTGATTTTTAAAATTGAATAGGCAAATTAGGTATGAGTACTGTTGGGTAGAGTGTTCACTAATGGCCCGGGAGACCTGGGTTCAATGGAGGTTCCAGTTCAAATCCTAGACAAGTGTAAGTGTTATATAACAAAGACAACTACACTCTTGTATAAAATATAATCTACTCCTTTTTTTTATTACTCAATGAACGGAGGGGTAGAATAAAAAGAAGTTCGAAGATGTTTGAGCTGCATGTACAGGGGGCCAACAAATACAAATCTTTGGTGAACTTCTTTTTTGAATTAATATCATCCTGTATATAACACCCTGGATACCTACACAATCAATGTAGCCACGCCTCTTTTCGGCATGTCACCCATGAAAATCCTCATGGTCACACCTCTTCCAGCCCACCACCTTCACAATGCACATGGACACGCCTCATTCTAACATATGACCCATGCAATTTACACAACATTTTTACCAAGAATACCGGCACCTAATTTACTTTAGGTACCAGATGCATTTCCTGTTATTTTCATTCTACCAGGATCCAACTTCAGCCACTGCATCAACTGATGTCAAAGGGGTCTTCAAGTCAATATCCAACATAATTATGTTTCATTTTGAATGAATCCCCTTGAAAAAGGAATTAATTGATCTGTTCTCTCCACCCTAACTATGTGTAAATTGTTGGGTAGAACTACTATACATTGATTAACACATCTTCAAGGAGAGAAAAATTAGACAAAAAATCTAGCTATGGTGTAGATTAACCACAAAAAAGCAGTTGATATAGGCTGGATAATAGGTGGTCTCAAAATGTATAAGATATCTGGTGAAATCATAAAGTTTATTGGGAAAAGCATGGAAAACTAGGGAGTCAGATTCATGGCAGGAGGAAAAAGCTTAACTGAGATAAAAATCCAAAGAGGGATCTTCCAGGGAAATGCACTATCACCATTACTTTTTGTAATAGCAATGATGCTACTCAATCACATAGTTAGGAAAGGCACAGACAGATACAAACTTCATAAATCACAAGAAAAAATCAACCACTTAATATACATAGACAACATCAAACTGTTTGCCAAAAATGAAAAAGAATTAGAAACCCTAATACAGGCAGTGAGGATATACTGAGAAGATAGAGGGATGGAATTTGTCATAGACCAATGTGTCATGCTAATCATGAAAAGCAGAAAACAACAAATGACAGAAGGAATATAACTACCAGATCAAGAAAAAACCAGAATGCTTGGAAACCAACAAATACTTAGGAATAGTTTAAGCAGACACCATCAAACAAGCAGAAGTAAAAGAAAAAATTTAAAAAAGAATACCTTGGGAGAACAAGAAAACTACTTGAAACCAAACTACATAGCAGAAATCTCATCAAAGGGGTAAATACCTGAGGTGTCCCCTGCATAAAATACTCTGGACCATTCTTAAAGTAAATGAGAGAAGAATGCCAACAAATGGACCAGAGAACAAGAAAATGCATGATGATGTGCAAGGCTTTACATCCCAGAGATGACATAGACTGTGTCAAAAAAAGAAGGAAGAAGAGGACTCACCAGCATTCAATAGAGCATAATGCATCAATACAATGACTTCAAGACTACACAAAAAAGTGTGGAGGAAGACTGATTACAGTGACTAGAAACAATACAGACAACACAAGCATCAGCAGAACAAAAATAGCCAGAAAATAAAAATGAGAAGAAAAACAACTGTATGAACATTTCAAGAGACAAACAAGTGAAATCTTACATGAGAAAACTTAGACATGGCTAAAAAATGGAAACCTTGAGAGAGAAAATGAAACGCAGTTTCTTCCAGGCAGTGGTCATATCAATACTGCTGTATGGATGCACTACTTGGACGCTAACTAAACGGCTGGAGAAGCTAGACGCAATTACACAAGAATACTGCAAGCAATATTGAACAAGTCCTGGTGGCAACACCACACAAGGCACCAACTATACGGCCACGTGCCTCCCATCACGAAAACTATCCAAGTTAGACGAACCAGACATGCAGTACACTGCCGGAGAAGTAGGGATGAGCTCATAAGTGATGTACTCCTATGGACCCCCCCCCACATATGGCCGGGCAAAAGCAGGATGACCAGCTCGAACATACATATAGCAGCTATGTGAGGATACAGGATGTAGCCCTGAAGACCTGCCAGAGGCGATGAACGATAGGGAGAAGTGGCGAGCGAGGGTCAGGGATATCCGTGCTAGCGGCACGACATGATGATAATGATATTAAAGCAAGAATAGACAAGACGCAATAAAATAGCAGATGTAAATTATGCAGTGATAGAGATGAAACGATCAATCACATAATAAGCAAATGCAGTAAATTAGTGCAAAAAGAGTATAAGACTAGATACGACATGGTGGTAGAAAAGGTGATTCACTGGGAATTGTACAAGAAGTTGAAATTTAATCAGACAAACAAATGGCATATCCATAACCCAGAATTGGTCCTAGAAAATGAGACGCACAAAATTCTTTGGAATTTTGAGATACAAATGGATCATCTAATCTTGGCCAGATGACCTGACCTAGTGATGGGTGGTAGGTGGCCGTACAGCTGCTCTTTTGTGGGGTGTTGCTTCCAAGACTTGTTCAATATTGCTCACAGCATTCTTATGTAATCGCCATCAAGCTTTTTCTCTACACATTTAGTTAGCGTCCATGTAGTGCATCCATATCAACACAACTGCTGTTTGGAAAAAACTGCGTTTTATTTTATTGGTCAGGTCTAACTTCCATATGACCAATAGCCTATCGTAGCTGTCCATGCCTTTGCTAGATGCGTGTTGATAGCTTTCTCGGTTGATGAGGTAAGTGAACTTGTCCACCCTTTAGTGTGGAGATGTCGCCTCTTTGATTAAAGCTCATGTATTCCATCTTGTCTGTGTTGACATGGAGGCCTATGCCTGCACCAGCTGCTAGTTCCAGACTATGTAGCAGGCTTTCAGCTTAAGCAGGAATGTTTGCCAGATGTGCAATGTCATCGGCGTAGTCCACGTCCGTAATTGTTTGTACGGGGTATCTTCTTTCCTTTGCCAGTTTGGTGAAAAACTAAGAGTAAAATAATGATAATGATCTATTTATTTTTAGACGGTTACATATTCATATTTTTTTATTACAAAGTTTCAACACTGTATGGTTAGGAAGCAAATACCTAAAAAATACTGAATAATAATAATAATAATAATAATAATAATAATAATTACTTAATAGTATCTAGAGCTTGATAATAATGATACCAAATAATATTCATTTTGATTGTATAATGTTCTAGTAGAAATGATAAAGAGTTTGTATTTTTGGTTAAGAAGATAAATCAACTTTATACTAAAAAAACATTAGGCATTTAATTATTTGAAAATGTGTAGAGATGAAATAACACAAAGACTTCAGAGAATAATATAATTTGTAGAAATATTTGCCAACATTAAATGTTTTAGCTTTTAGTCTGTAGGGGTTATGATTATTTGTTGTTACTTATTTGGTTTGGGGGGGTTTGTGGTATAGATATGTTGCAGAGCCGATAAGTATGTCGACCCCGCAAATGAATTATGTGAATGAGAACAGCCAAAGCAATATGAAGGAACAAAGGCGAGGTAACAATAATAACAATGACAATTTATTTGTCGTATTTACAAGCGTGTATGTAAATGTCCGTAGCGGTTGTATGTAGTCTTCAGCTAGAATGGGTTATGTCGTTTGCTGGTATAGTCGCGTTGTAGATGTTCGCAGCTGGGCGTTCGACGAGGGTCGCTGGCGTAGGTCGAGTCGTTGAGTTGAGCAAGATGTTTAATGCTGGTAAGCTGAGGTCGGTCGAGTCGTTGAGTTCAGCTGGACAGTCGTCGCGGGCAGCTGAGGTCGGTCGAGTCGTTGGGTACAGCTGGACAGTCGTCGAGGGCAGCTGAGGTCGGTCGAGGTTGGTAGATCGATATCCCCGGTTATGACGGTATGTTGTGGTTAACCAAGGATGTATCGATCCGGTTGCTTGCTCGTACGGCGGGTCGTACGTGAGTCAGGTGTTTCAGTGGTAGAACAGTCCGTAACAGCGAGTCGTTACGTGGACTGCGTTGTACCTTGCAAGAGCGTTGAGGTCGAGGAAAAGCTAGGGCCTTGCTGGGCCCCCTAGCCGTGCGGACGTATCGGACGGGAGTGAAGGCTTTGTCGTGTCAAAGCCGTGCGGACGAGAGCGAAGGCTTTGTCGTGTCAAAGCCGTGCGGACGAGCGGACAAGAGCGAAGGCTTTGTCGGGTCAAAGCCGTGCGGACGATCGGACGGGAACAAAGGCTTTGTCGGGTCAAAGCCGTGCGGACGAACGGACGGAAGCGAAGGCTTTGTCGGGTCAAAGCCGTGCGGACGAGCGGACAATAGCGAAGGCTTTGTTGGGTCAAAGCCGTGCGGACGAACGGACAGGCCAGAAGGCCGAGGCTAAGATGGGCGTTATCTTAGCGCTGCGCAGATAGCGAAGCAGTAGCTAAAGGCTGGACCGTGCCATTAGCGCTGCACAGCTTATCGGACAATCGGAACCGAGTGAGAGTTAAGACCGGTTGGTCTTAGAATCCGTCTTCGTGTTTGCCGCCTGGCCGTCTACTTCGACTGGTCATTACTGACCGCCAGAGATGCTCTGACCCGCAGACAGAGACCTCTTATGGTCCTAAAAAGGACCTTTGTGCATACCTATGTAGGTGGGTGAAAGGCAGATCTACCACGAGAAGTGGGATCAACGTCGGAAGTTAAGGTGAATGCGACCGCACAGAATGCAGGATTCCTCCTTAAAGAGCTTCGCCAAAAAGCGCGCCAACGAGCGTTGAAAAGGGCCTGTTGATATCACGAAAGTGCTGTGATACACAGCTCCAGCCACGTGAATATAAAATTCTTTGATAAAAAATGAGTGTAGCCATAAAGTATTTTTCTAACCTGCTATAGGCTGGTGACGACTATTAGTTCCAGTCTTATCAGGTTATTTTTGGCCGAAGTGCTTTGTAAATGTTATTAATTTTAATTCATCCTTTTCTTTTAGCTATAACGAGATGTCAAGGTCGTTAGAAAGAAAAAGGGCTTAGTCAGTTCCGGTCGTACTCGGATATAATTGTCCTAAAGCGGGCGTGTAACTTGATATGTTTATGTTTATCGGCAGGTCGCGGCAGATATCTGACTCAGTTGGATTTCTTCTTACCATATCTTAATTTTTTAGTGTCTTCTCGTCTGTGATGGCTGCAAAGAAAGAAAAGGAAGGAGACGAAGATGGGAGATACTTTTTGAATTTCAACTTTATTTCTGGGCTTTCACACAGCTACTCTATAAGAAGGAATGTATTCCTGGACTATTTGAGTACAGTCGTTTCTCCCAAATTAGACAATGAAAGGCACTAGTCATTTTCAGTGAGTGATTAGTCCAAATTCTGTGTTTTTATATATATTGGATACAGGGATTCTTTGGGTATGAAGGGTTTTATTTTTTTATTATTCTTCGAGCAGTGTGACGGTCCTCCATAAAAGAGTGCTATTTATCTTACTCTTTAATTTCTTTGGTGCTTTTCCTTTTTCACATCATATTTTTTAAGATGTGAACGAATTTTCTGGGCATAGAGTCGTTGAATTTATAGGAGTGATATTGTGTTTATTTTTAGCGAGGAAAAGTTGTAACGTGCGTGTGTTTACGTTGAGTTGTTTCCTCGCTAAGTTTTAAAAGTAAATAAATGAGAAGGTTCAAGATGTACGCAGTCGAAATGTTTTTAATGGCAGCATGGAAATAAAGAGTTTGCGTTTGTGCTGCAAGCCTCGTGGGAAGGAAAGAAGTAAAGAGACGAAATGGAGTTATGAGAAAGTTGAGATAGCAGCGTGTGTTGTTGGACGTGCGAGGGAAGTATGTTCGCAGTATGTAGCGAAAGTCATGTTTGCCGTTGGAGGAAATAAACTTTGGAGTCACCGTGAGTTTGTGTTTCTGGTTATTTCGGAGAGAAGTGTGTGGTCTCGTGAAAATGTGGCCCAGAGGTGAAATAAGGACGAGGTGTCGGAGCGATTTTCGCCACAACTTTCTGTTAGGGGCTTCTGGGAATTTCTGCACTTCTTGAACTTATTTTATTTTTCTCATCACTACAAGACCTTCATTAAGACGTGTAAGTTATTAAATGAAATGAAAAAGTTGGGAAAGTTTTAAAACATTCTATTTCTATTGTTAGCGTTTAGTTTAAAATTTGTATCATGTAATTAGCGTTCCAAAAAAAAAATATCTATCACATCTATTTCTCTATCTAAATATTTATGCACCTATTATAAACATTTCATAATGTATCGATTCATCTTTATCAGTGCTAACCTTTCTATCGCTGTTTAATTCGATAATCTGATTATCTATCTTTCAAATAATATATAAACTATGAAGTTAAATCATTTTAAAATCAGGGATTTTGTAACTTTTCTGTACCAATCTGACCACATAAGGAGATAAACTAAAAAAAAAAAAATAACAGTCTCTGATAGTATTGTGGTTTTAACTAGATTTAACAATTTTTCGACATTTTTTATATATTAAAAACTAACATCTCGGAATCTTTAAAATTAAAGTTTTGATTAGTTTGTAAATTATGTCTGACCAAACCATTTTTTCCATCTGCTCTTTTTAAATCTCTTTTGTGCTTGTAAATTCGTTTTATAATACTATGTGAAGTTTTACCCACATATTTTTTATTACAATCCAGACATGGAATTCCATACACCCCTGCTCTAGATTTGATGTAGATATTGTTATTTTTATTATCAATCCCTGTCTTTGAAGAGGTAATGACAGTCTTAATTCCAAGTTGGTTCAGGTTTTTATGATGTTTGTGGATGAATTTTAGGATAAAATGATGAATCTACGTAATTATTTGAAAATTATAGTTTTGAATTTCTGGAAAACATTTACGTTGGTATGCAATTATTTATAGGTGTGTGTGTGTGTGTGTGTGTGTGTGTGTGTGTGTGTGTGTGTGTGTGTGTGTGTGACAAGAAACAGACAAACTAAATAGTCTCTTATTTATATTTTTCTTCATCACCAAGATTTATGTTACTATTCAGTCATTAGAATGAATGAAAGTTTTGAGATATTTGTTAAATAAATCCTACCGGTAATATCACAAGTTAAACAGCTAGTTAATTTACAACTATTGACACGCACGTTTACCTGTTCAAATTGTATTACAATTTTAGATTATCTTAAACTAGAATGAACAATCTAGAAAACAACATTCATTTTTTAATCAAGTAAAATGGAAATTGTATAGAATGCAATTTAATTTTTTTTCTCTTTCAGATTTTGCAAAACATTTTTTATGTCATGGCTAGAGGTAACTTGTTTTGTTCTGATTTTCGAAATTTGATTCTTGGTAAAGATTCTTTCTCTTCTTTTCTATTTTTTTAAAAAATTTGTTTGGGGGATAATATTACAAAAAAGATTGAATTTAATATCAACTAAGTTCTAAGAAGCATAAAGATTTTTTGAATTAATTTTAAGTCAATATCTCAGCATATTTTTATATTTTGTGGACATTTTCTTCTGCAATGCATCTAGACGTTCATGCAAAATGCACTTTCACATATCTAAAATATGAATTCATTTTATCAGAATGTTATTTCTTAAGCAAATATAATTTTTGGAAGCCCAGTCAGCAGGGCTTAGAATAGACTCAGTGTATTCCCTGCAGGAGTATAAGACTTCTCCAAAAAGAGTATCCAAAACTGAATCTGGTGGTGAGGCTCCAGTTCTGGAGAGTCAAGAATACCCTTTTATTTCCATTACTCCCAGGTCCAGTCTGACTCAGTGGTGTTATGACGGGAGCAAAAGGCAGATTGAACTACCAGCTGCCGTTAGTGAGAATGACCGTCCTTGTAGATCAAAGAGACCATGTTTGTTGTGTTGTCTGTGCAGAAGAGAATGACCCATGCGAACCTGGGATGTTCGCAAATGAAAACCTGATTGTATTAGTGGCTGAGCAGTACCAGAATCCCACTTATACAAATGACCCATAACTTGTATAAGCAAGTTTTCAGCTCTATATAAGATAACAAATTTCTGCTACAGCATCAAGAAGAAAATAAACAAACTAAATTTGACAGCAGCAGCTGAAAAAGAAGAAGTCTGATTTTGCTTATCGCTTTACAGAGACTTTTTTAATGATTTGATTCAATGGTATTATTTATTAGGTTACTATCTAAGGGTCAAATAGATCTGTTTGAAAATTATTTGTATTCAATGGGACTGGATCAAAAAAAAAAAAAACTCTTAGGAACAACACAAAAAATATAAATATGAATGCAATTGCGTAACCTCTTGGCATAAAATAATCCTAGATAGGTTGACATGCCAAAGCATGGACAGCTATCAATAGGCTATCGATTATATGGAAATCAGACCTAACCGATAAAATGAAATGCAGTTTCTTCCAGGCAGCGGTCGCATCGATACTGCTATATAGATGCACTACATGGACTCTAACAAAACGGCTAGAGAAGAAGCTAGACGGCAATTACACAAGAATGCTGCGAGCAATCTTGAACAAGTCCTGGCGGCAACACCCCACAAGACAACAACTGTACGGCCACCTGCCTCCTATCACGAAAACTATTCAAGTTAGACGAACCAGATATGCAGGACACTGCTGGAGAAGCAGGGACGAACTCATAAGTGATGTACTCTTATGGACCCCCACACATGGCCGTGCAAAAGCAGGACGACCAGCATGAACATACATTCAGCAACTATGTGAGGATACAAGATGTTGTCCAGAAGACCTGCCTGAGGCAATGAACGATAGGGAAAAGTGGCGAGAGAGGGTCAGGGATATCTGTGCTACCAGCACGACATGATGATGATGATTCAAAAATAAAAAAAAAAAAAATAGTATAGTTCAAGTAAAAAATTACATAATTATTAATGTACAAATAGGAACTTCCATATGGGACAATAGCATAATATTTATACATTCTGTTTAGGATCTGCCATGATGTCTGAAAACATTTCTCAACTTTCCCTCAACCAGTAGAAATAAAGTATGTCAAACATTTCAAAAAAGCTAAAAATGAATTTATAGTTGCAGACAGTAAGGCACCGGATCTAACACAAACTAATTTCCACATGGATCTAGTCCAGAACAATCATATGACAAGAAAAACTAAGTTTTGTAATCAATAATAATTGAGAGAAAAGTCAAAAACTTAATTACACTGGAGCTTAACCACTCCATATAAAAATAGCTAAGAAATTTTCATTGGTGGTCAATCAGTGCAACACTTGGTAAATTGCTACCATTTACCAAACATTTTTTTCAGACACTTATTCACTTTTGGACAACCTGAACAAAATAAAAATCAAGATTCTCACCAAATTAAATAGATAGTTAGATTTGTCTATTACCAAAAAGCCAAAAAAGACACAGCACATATGTGTATAAAAAAAATTTCAAATGGGAATGCTTAGCATAATGGTTTTCATTGTAAGAAAGAGAATTGGTAACCCAAATTTAAGTTCTAGATGAGGCTATTGGGATATCCTTGTACACTAATACCCTTCAGAAATATGTGATTCTATTGGTTCTCTCCATGTGTGAATAGTAGAGCAGAGTGTGTTCTTTAGTCTTGGTTAGGCAACTAGTCTAGGAGAAAGAAAACTCTGAATTCAAACTATTTTGGCTCTACTTAAAGAAATTGACCTTGAGTCACATTCTGCTCATGGTGGAGAAGTTAAGTAAATATATATATTCAAACTTAGCCACTCCCAATAAAAAATAGCTAAGAAATTTTCAGTGATGGTCAGTCAGTCCAGTACTTGGCTAATCACTGCTATTTACCAAATATCTCCATCAGACACGTATTATCTCTTAGACAACCTGGTCAAAATAAAATCAAGATTCTCACCAAATAAATTCGGTAGTTAAGTTTATCTATAACCAAAAAGCAAAAAAGACAGATCACATATACATACAAAGAATGTCATCAGAAGGAATTTTGTATTTATCGCTAACATACATATACACACACATAAAGGACCTTCCACTTAACACCACAGATATTTTTTAAAGCTTTTTCATTTTTTGTACAATAAATTTCTGTCCGTTATTTGTGCAAACATTTATTTTTATATTTTATTTCATTCATACAATGTCAATATTCATTCTTTCCACTCCTTCTTGCTTGTCAAGTAAATAAAAAAGGTAAGTTCCTCTTTCTATGAACAAGGTCAAAAATTCCTATTCAACAATCAGCAAGATATACTGCTAATCTCAGCTGCTACAGATACAAGTATTGCATATAGGATGAGAGTGTGGTATTTGTATTTATGGAAATCTAATTAAATGCATTTAAAAAATCACATAGACACACACACACACACATACATATATATATATATATATATATAAATAAAAAGTAAGAAGAAAAAAGAAATTTGGAAAATCAGATGAATATGTTTTTATAATGGTATTGTGTCATCAGAATAAATTTATCTCGCCACAAAAAAATGAAATCTTACTATAACAAGAGAGAGGGCCCTGCTTTGTTCCCCTGTAATTGGTTAGACTTACTCATTTTTAAAGTTTAACTCATTTTTTTCTTTTTGTTGTTGTTTATGCCAAAGTATCCCACGTTTTTGTGTATTAATTTGGCAGCAAAAGGAGAAATGATGTAAAAACCTGGTCATAAACTGACAGTTTGAAACTTGTGGATTAAAGTACTTTTTATGAAGTATTAATATGACAGTGTTCTTTTTCTTTTTTTTCTTTTATTAGTGTTAGAGATACATTTCTTACATCAAAGTTATGGTCCAGCAGTGTACAATGGTATTCAGAGTGTTGTTTATTTTCAAGTCTCTGTGATGTTCATCTATTCTTTTCTTTCGGAAAATTTCATCAATGTATTTGTTTTCTTATTTGTTTTGCATTACTTACAGGCTGTTTAGTAAATTCCTGCTTTGGAATACAAAATCTGTTTTTTATTGAATATAATTTTGGTTGCATTCTTGTGTGTGTTACTATACCATATAACTGTATCCTAACAAATTAGTTATTACCATTATTAATAATAATAATAATAATAATAATAATAATAATAATAATAAATAGGAATGCTTACTTAAAACCTTGTAATTATGTATAATTAAATTATCATTAGTTACTTGAAACCATATAATTGCTTGCAAATAAGACTTAAGCATTAAATAACATGAGAAGGGTTGACATGCCTTAAAATCAACCAATCTAACCTAATCTAATCAATTAGAGACATCAAGGTACCACTATATATATATATATATATATATATGAAACAAAGAAAGTAAAAGTAAATAAGTAAATAGACACTTCTGTTTTCAAATAAGAACTTTTAACTATCAAAAAAGATTTAAAATATGTATTTGTATTTTATCAGGTCTGCTATCTTCTTTTGTGGGATATCCAACCAAAATGAATTTAAAAAAATGAATCATCTTTTTGGAGAAATTTTCCTTATTTTACAATTCAAAATGGCTGACATGCTTAATAGGATTTCTGCCTGAAGACTGACTTAGCCAGGGAAAGCTACAACCTACCCATTTGGGGTTTGCTGCTGTCAATTCTTTATTGCTTTATGACATAGAACTCCATCTTTCATGAAAATAGCGCTGTTTTTGTCCAAATAAGCATCCATGAATATTGGGCAAAATTCATCAAACAGAAAGAAAACATGTTTATCTGAATTAATAATTCTCCTGTACACTCCTGAAGGTTCAAGCAACCAGAACTCAAAAATTGCTTCTTATATTATAACTGAAAATCCATCATGTTTGATAGTGAGCAGCAGGAAATTTAAACAAAATTTTTCCCTCAACAATCTCCAGGCTAATGATCTGCTATTAAAAACCTGAACAGATAAAGGATTCATCTAAAAAGATGACAAAGCTCTCCAAATGTCTGCGCAACATTTCAATTACACAAAACTTTTTTCTTTTCTACTGAATGTTGAATATTTTAAGAAGTGACTCTCTTTTGACAATAATTCCCTATGTTATGAAGATAGTCTACAATTATTGTTGGCGCTCACTTAGCTCAGGCTGTAGAATATGCTGACTGCACCTCTGCAGAGAGGTAAGAGCTCCCTAACAAGGCCACCTGTTGGCCATGGGTGGAGACCTCTAATGTCTCAGGAAGGGATCTTGGTGTTAGAGTAGTTTGTGACCCAGCAACTGAAGTGATTAAATGACTTGCAACACTTTGGCCCTTACTGGGCTAGATGGGTGGTTGAAAAGGCTTGATCTAATCAATCAACTGGTCATGTCAAACCTAACACATATGATTGTCCTGACCATATTCAAATTTTTCAAATGGAAAATAAATATCTAACCCTGTTTTATCTTAAAGGTGCTAAAAGACAGTAGCTGAAAGTTAATTGCACTGAGATAGAAATAGTTGAAACCATTTAAACTGTGTGCAAACAAATGATTAATATTAAATATAATTATTAGTGTTAGATAGCAATACTTGAAACCATTTAAACTGTGTACAAACAAATGATTGATATTAAATAAAATTATTAATGTTAGATAGCAATACTTGAAACCATTTAAACTATGTGCAAACAAATGATTAATATCAAATAGAATTATTAGTGTAATATAGCAATACTTGAAACCATTTAAACTGTGTGCAAACAAATGATTGGTATTAAATAGAATTATTAATGTTAGATAACAATACTTGAGCTCTAACTAGTTTAAAAATAAAGTTACCAAGAAACTATTCCCTTACAAACCATATATATATATATATATATATATAGTCATCCACAGACAGATCTGTTTCGTTCTATCAGAACTCATCAGTGTGGCTAGACATACTAGCTTCCCATAGCTGGGATTGAAACCTGGTTGACTCAAACATCAATCCAAGCCTCTAACCCTCAGCCACGAGGAACCAGTAGCAGTGAAGTAAATTTTAAACAGTTATGAATCACAATTACTATTGTTTACATACATCCGTTTAACGGCTACCGAGACCTCAATTCATATATGAAGAGGCTTGCAATATACGCTAATGGCAACACGATTAATTCATTCGCTAGAGAACTCAACACTACGGGGGTAGGGGAGTATATATATATATATACACATATATATATATAAATGGGGTTTGGCATTAAGTGAACCACCAGAGTTGATATACCAAAATACAACTAAACCAAACTAATTCTAGTTGAGTTGGTCTTAGCACTCTAACATATCAACCATAAGAGATCTTTTTCTCTCAGTTGCTTCCTCTGATGACATAAGTAAATGTGAATCATCATCATGGCATGCCAACAGCACAAATTCCTTTGACTCTCTCTCACCATCTATCCCTGTCAGCCATTGCACTTGGTAAGTCCTATAGACAGCACCCAGTATTTGTACAGTGCTGATGAATATAAGTTTATGCAGTGTGTTGATGTGTAGGAATCCATAGTTTACAAGTTTGTTCTTACTTCTGCAACAGTGGCTAGCATGTTTTGCTTGTTCTTGTATGGCTTGTGAGATGGGAGGTCAATGGTCGTACAATTGCTGTTTAGTAAAGTGCTGCTTCTAGGATCATTATGTAGTCCTCATGTAGCTTTTTCTACAAGCATTAAACTCCAAGTAGTGCAACCATATAGTAGTACAGACACAGCTACAGCTTGGAAAGAATTCCTGCTTTATTTCATCAGAGAGATCAGATTTCTGTATGGTTGTGTCAATATTAGTCCATGCTTTATCTATGCATATATTGTTCCTTATTAAATGGTAAGTTTCTGAAATTAGTAAACCAGTTCATATGCCACAGTACCAATATCTCATCTACTAAAACCTGAATAAGACTCCACAATTTGCTTTTCTTAATCCCAAGTTTTACAGCTGAAAGTGGAATTTCCAATTTTAATATTTATTCCAGTGACATCCTTTTCAGAAATGAAACAATCTGATTGTGTTGTCATTTGTTTTGTTTTTTTATAGAAAAAAATAACTGTATCCATGAAAAATACCATGGAATACAGGCAAATTTTATCTATGCATAACATCCTGAGATAAATCATTTTCAGTTTCTATTTTAAAATTTGATGAATTGGCACATTCAAATTCATGAGTATGGTCAGAAAAAATATTTTGCAAATATTTTTTTTGTTTTGTTTTGCATACAGAAGAAGTATGTCTACTCAACCAACTTGTCAGTATTGAAAAATATTGATTTTATATAATCTTCAAAGGTTGGATACTGTTTAAAATATAAATACAATGTCAAAACAATCTCTGACTTTTTGACACACATGCATACCAGTTACCTTTCTCTTGATTTTATTTATAAATGTCAACTTTGAAATCATGCTTACATCATTAAAGCTTAGGTCCTAATAGTTTTCTGTCATTCCTACTATTTGAGATTTTCTCTTCTAAGAATAAAAACAAGGGAAAGATAACTCATATATGTCTGAAAGTCAGAGATCGTTTCAACACAATATCAATAAACAGAACATTCCTTCTAAAATTAAATAAAATCAGTATTTTTCAAAACTGCCAAATGGCCTGAGTAACTGTAGGTCTTCTGAATACAGATTAGTTGTTAATTTTTTTTTTCTGATGAGACCCAGGTTGTTCAGTTGTACTAGTGAACTAATAAAACATATACTTAGTTAAGTCTTACTAGCAAATACTTATTGCTTGTTTGAATATTTGTTATCATAGACTCAAATATAATTTATAATTTTCAGAATACTTTTTATATGAAGAAAAAAAAACAACAAAAAAAACATAACTTATACTCAAGTACCTACAGTGTGTATATAAATATAAAAGAGTAATTCAAAAAGTTCTAAGCCTCATCCAGAAAGATGAGCTATGGCAGAACATTTGTTTGTGACAACACACTTCTTATAAAACTAGAAAAACTAATTCAAATTTCTGTCCTAATTTCAATGCAAGTGAGGCCCATACAAAGATGAGAGGTGTGTGACAAATCTAAAATCTGGATAAGGTAGAGAACTTTTTGAACAACATATATATACATATATATATATATATATATATATATATATATATATATAAGGATAGTGTAGAGACAGAGTTAGTGATACTTGGTAACAGTGTTTCTCACCTATGTGATGATCATATGTTCACACTCTCTTAAATTAGATCTAAATGTTCCATTAATGATATTGAGCACTCTTTATTTATAAATATACCAAACTGCACTATTAATGAGATATATATATATATATATATATATATATATATATATATAAATAACACTAGCAGAACTCAGCATTGCTTGGGATAGAAATAATACACTAAGACATATTTTGTTAAACAACGATTCATTCAAAAATTAGAATGAATCATTGCTTAACAAAATGTGCTTTTTGCTTGAGTCCTGCCATTTGAATATTAATTTTTTTTTTATAGAAAACCTTAGTTATTTATAAAAACAAAAAAAAAATGACCAACTCCAAAATGTGTCTAATTCAGTTATTCACTAATTGGCTAATCATATTCCACTTTTGATAGTTTAAAAATGATGAATATTGACATTCAAATCATTGTTGTCTGTAGTTTTGAGAAGAGTCATTAATGTTCAAAGAATTATTCAGACAATTAAATTCTTTGTTGTTTTGTTATCCGAGGAGAAGGTTACGTTTCAATCAGTTGGATATTGTTTTTGCTTTGAACTTACTGAAGAAAGAGACCTGAGCAAGGCTCTCTTACAAAAGGTGCATGTCATATTGGAGAAATGTCACTAGAGAAAGTATATAAGAGAAACAATGAAAGATGAACTGATGATGTAGCATACTCATTTGTTGAATGAAAATTATTTTCTGATATTCAAGTATCTACAACTGACCCATATATGATCTCTACTACAACATGAACCTGGTGCTAAACTCTCCATTTGGGAGATATGTTTTAAGAATCAATTAGCTTGATGTTAAACCCATTTGGGGTCAGTGTTTGGAGACATTTTATACATTTATTTTGTGTTTCTATTATCCCCATGATATTGTCCAATATGTTTTTTTTATTCTTTCTCTGATGGTAAACTTTCAGCCTCAAATCTGCCATGAAGCATTGACTGTCCGGCATGGATGCTAGACAGTCCGCTGAACAGTCAGTGAAAATTTTGGACCAATTCCCTTGAGAAAGAAATGAACCCTTTTATCCACCCAGCTATGGGTTGAATAGTGCCACTGCTGTTCTTCTGTAATGATGGCTTTGACATTAAATAACCCACAAAGATTGATATACTGTTAAACAAAGAAACCAAACCTAATTTTCAAACAGTTCTATTTTGCTATAACAAGTACTACTACTACAATGAAGGGATATTCACAAAGCTCCAGAACTTGGGCCTCTCCATCAGATGCAGTTTAGTGTAATACCCAAGTCATAAATATTTGTGTGTGTGTGTGTGTGTGTGTGTGTGTGTGTGTGTGTGTGTGTGTGTGTGTGTGTGTGTGTGTCAAGGGGAGTGGGATCTTACCTCTTTGCAGAGGATGCAGTTTGTGTATTTTTAGCCAAACCAACAAGGGTGACTTAATGCATTTATCAAATCCTCAACATGAGCAGGATGCAACACAAGATCAATTTTTTTTAAGTGGAATTTAACAAGTGTGAATTCAGAGTTTTCCTTCTCCTAGACTGGTTGCCATACCAAGGTTAAAGAGCTCAGTCTGCCTTACTATTTGACGATAACTGGAGGGAGAATAGTTGGATTCAGACCTGATCTTTCCCAAGGGAATTAGTTCTATCTATGTGAAATACAAATAGCCTCATCCAGGATTTGAACTCGGTTCACCATGTCCATTTACAATGACAATAACCATTACACTACAGGCCCTTCCTAGATGACCGTGTACTTGATGTCTTGTTCCAAAACTAAACAAGTCCAGTCGGTTGAGGCTGTAGAATACACAGACTACATTTCTGCAGAGAGGTAAGACCCCCTCCCAATGAATGTTCTGTTGATGACATTAAACCATCTAATGACGAGGCTCCAGCCTTGGAGAATGCAGAGTACCCTTTCACTGCCATTGCTCTCAGGTCCACTCCAACAGGGTCCTATCAAGAGGTCAAATAAAACTGTTTGACATTTAAACTGTGCAATTGTGCTAAATTGAATTGTTAGAAATAGAACAGTTTGATCATTCAACTGTGTGTAAACAAATGACTGATATTTAACCGAGTTGTTGGTGATACATAATACTTTGAATCATTTAACTGTGTGCAAATGAATAAATAATGTTGAATAGAATTAGTTGTGTTAAATAGCAATAATTGAAACTGTGCTTAAATTGAATTATTGATATAACATACCAATGCTTGGAACCATTTGACTGTGATCAAATCAATGAATAGTGTTAAATAGAATAATTAGCAATAAATAACAATACTTATAATCACTTCTGTGTACAAACAAATGATTGATATTGAAAAGAATTATTTGTGTTAGATGTTAATAATTGAAACCATTTAACAATGTAGAAACAATAGCAATACGATTGTACAAACAAATTAGTTCAAACTCATTTAAAAATGAAATTACCAACAAATTCTGTGTGCAAACAAATGACTGATGTTAAATTGTGACTGTTTAAAACGGTTTAACTGTGTGCAAAAAAAAAAAAAAAAAAAAAAAAAGAGAGCTCAGTCTCATTTAAGTGTTATTTACAAAAATGTGTTTACAAATCATATATATATATTTATAAAGAGGATTTAGGATTAAATAACCTACAATGGTTGATATACCATAAAATGAAACAAAATAAAAAAACAAAACAAAAAAAACAAAACTAAGCTATGCTGAAATAACTATAGAAAACTATAACCTAGTCCAACGTTTGAGACTGCTGACCGTTTCATGCAACCCTTGAGTCCTTATCACAACCCAATAAATAGATTGCATGAACATGTTGCTTCCTAATACCTTATCAATTGATACTGTATCCTAATTCCCATGACTATATTCACTCACCTGCCCAGCTAGCCAGGGTTGGAGAATACACTGACTGCATCTCTGCTGAGGGGTAAAACCACCCAGCAAGTGTTCCAGATATGACATGAAACTGCATCTAATGGTGAGGCTCCAGTCCTTGAGCTTTGGGGAATGTGGAGTACTTCATTGCCATTACTCTCAGTTCCACTTTGACTCGTAGTGGTAATACTTGTTTTGGTTCCATCTATAGGTCAAACAAAACTATTTAATCATTTACTATATTTAAAACTATTTAACTGTATGCAAACAAATGAGCTCTGGCTCATTTGAAAATAATGCTACCTATAAACTGTTCATCTACAAATTATATATAACAGGATTTGGCATTAAATAACCCTCAAGTGTTGATATGCCATTAAACACAACCAATTCCACTTGCTTCTTGAAATTTAAAAAAAAAAAAAAAAAGAAAAAAAAAAAGGGAAAAATTACTTAAATGTTGTAAAAATCATGGTAAATGTACAAAATATTTGGTGCTTGTAGAAAATTCATATTAATATTGTTTTAATGTATGAAGACAATTATAGAGAAATATAATACTTACATTCACCATCCAGATAAGATTATGTATTGACCCAACCCCCTCCACCACAGGTAGGATGTGACAAAGTCAATTTTTAAGTTGAGTAAAACTAGTTTAATTCAGTTTTCCTTCTCTTAGACTGGTTGTCTAACTAAGACTAAAGATCTGAGCCTGCTGCACTATTTATCTCTAACTGGAGGGAGAAAAGATGAATTCATGCCCTTTTCCAAGGGTTTTAGTGTGAAATGAAATGCTAACCTGGTCCAGGATTTGAACTCTGATCACTGATTCCATTTCTTATGATGATAATCATGATGCTAACCATTCCTCCTTTGGGTTTTAAATGTAACTCTTCAGAGGAAAAAAATGAAGCAAACAACCGAAATTTAGTTTTATTTTAGATGGTGAATATAAGTATTACTTTTCTATATCATTTTTCTTTTTATATACATTACTGAAGAAATAATGAAAATTCTCTTTGTAGTGCTATTTTGGACAAGCACCAAATTATATATACACACACACACACACACCTTGATTAATCTATGCCAGAGCTTCTCAAACTTTTTACTTGATGCACCCCTTGTAACCATTCACTGCCAAATAGATTAATTGAATATGAAATTACAAAACACAATTTACTCGAGTTTAATACAATTTAAAGAATCAGTAAACTATAAATGCAAACACCTTTTAATTCTTGAATTATTTTTGGAGCAGATATGTTTGGTGGGCATTGAGAGATTGCAAATATTAGGTTGCGGTTTTGTGTGTTTGAGCTACAAATCATCATGTTCTAAGTGCTTTTCTGTTTGCTTAGTAAATAATGCACATGGTTAAATCCAGATCCAACCATATATAAACTTGGAAAAGCAAGTGAAATGGGCTCAACAATTGCATAAAGCTAAGGGTATTTTTCTACAATTTGCAACTGTTCTATTATAAAGGGATTTATAAATTCACCTCCTGTAGACCCCTAGCTTTTGTTCACCCAACAGAAATTTTATTCAACCGCAGGGATCTATCGGGACCACTTTGAGAAGCCCTGGTTAAATAATGACAAACATTCTCTGCTCTACATACATCTAGACCAGTTCTAAGTCCTCAAAATAATCTGGTTTCAGCCATATGACAAATAGATGAAATCGAAACTCAGGGATATAATTCATTTAAACAAAAAAAATAAAATAAAATAAATACAACAAACAACTGAAACTTACTTTTAACTCAATGGTGAATGTAAGTATCATATTTCTATTTTTTTTTTTTTGTACATTGCTGAAAACATTTAATTTACATGCTATTCTAGATAATAGGTGCATACAAAAATGCGCACCTGCTAAAGCATGTTTTTTTTTATTCCCTCAAAATTAGCTAATTATTGAATTTCAATATTTTTCAGTATCTAAAACAATGAAAGACAAGGTTTCTTAAAAAAAAGAAAGAGGAAAAAAAATAATTCGTCAAAATTCTACATACGTTTTTTTTTTTCGTCAGGTTTAAAATTGACATCTGAAAATTAAACTCTTCTACTCACTGCAGGTGACTGGAATTTCGTTAGTGTAAAAATACTAAATAAATAAATTTGACCGATTAGATAGAAAAAAAAAAATTAAGTATTTCATCTCAATAACACTTTTTAGGGTTGCTTTTTTTTTTTTTTAGTTTTTCATTGGACGATATTTTTTCTACGGAGGCCTGCAAGAAAACCAATATAAAAATGTTACCTTTTCCGAGAATTTATCTAAAAAAAAAAAAAAAAAAAAATACACGAATTATTACGCTTTTGATCACCATACATTAGAAGAAAAAAAAGGGGGTGTGGCTTGTCAATAATAAATCAGAATATTGCTGATAAGGTTTTTTTTTTATGTATATGCTTACAACAAATGCACCCTTTATTCCTATAAATATCAGCTTTCAACCCCTTATCCATCAGGAATCAACTCAAGACCAATTGAATTTTGGTGACTCTTGGCCGAGTCTAAAGTGACTAAACTTTGCTTAGCTTGGCACTGGCTTACAATATCTGGCACCCACTGAAGGTCGAACCCACTTAGACCAGATAAACCATTTAAAAACATTAATTTTGATTTTGTCCAACTTTCTTAAGTTTAGAACAATAACATCACCTAGTGGTCATTAACAAACTAATTCACTAATGCCACAATATTGACTAAACGAAGGTAAGTTTTGTAAATGTCTTTAGGTAGAACATGTGAACAAACGAAAAATAAGTTAAGCATATATTATGCCCCTTGAATTAACAATCCTATTATAAACGTCACCGAAGCAGTAATTATTTTGTACTTCTTTCCTTCATTCAAATTTATTAACATAATTCGCACGAAATGTTACCTGAAATACTTTTTTTTTAATTGAATTAGAATCATTTTTTTTTTACCAATTGGCTCTTAATAGCTAAGGAAAGTTATAGACTTTAAAAGTTTAAAACATTTAAAGTGAAAAAAGTAAAACAAACTTAAAAAAAACAAATACGAAGTTTGTTTCTTTCGTTTTTCACAGGAACACATTCGCCGTTATTTTAATCCAATACTTGTTTTTTAACGACTTTGTTTTCACAAATTATTTTCTCTTACCTTTTCTCCTTTAAAACTTCATATAATTACTGTCACCTTCGAGTACTGCTCACTCGACGTTGGCTGGAACTTTTTCAATAGGTTTAAGAATGCCTTTAGTTAATTTATTACAACTAATTATACATGTATCAAGAACAGTAAAGAAATAAACAAGCCTTTTAAGTGACAAAAAGTAAATTAACTTATAAGACAAATTTCGGAAGGGCGGGGAATTGGCATTTCGACGAACTTTTTTCCAACAACTAACGCTAAACTTATTCGATAGTTTAACATTAATTTTTTTTTAACATTGTAAAGTCAACAATTGGCACTCATAAATTGGTCCGCATTTTAAATAAGTCATTTTCACCCTTTTGTAATTTTTTCTTGATGATTAAAAAAAAATACTAAGTTGCAAAAAAAAAAAAATAAATCACGGTCAACAGAAAACAATACAAAAACGCAATTACTGGAAACCAAATGTTTTAAGTAAAAACAAAAAGGATCTTAAAAAATAAACAATTTATCTGATAATATCAAAAATTATCTGATAATTCAATTTGAGCAAATTGTTGGTACATGTAATAAAAAGACAAAGTTACAAGAAAACAAATTTGATTTTGGGGTGACAAAATCAAACTTCAACTTTGTTGTTAGCAGAAGAAATTCCCAGCTGTTCTAAAAAAACAAAAAAAAAAAACGAAATAAACTTCTTTTTCAAGTGCGACTCTTGCACAATAGTTCAATTTTTCATCACAATTTTTTTAGTAGTTTTTCTTCTTCTAAACTATAACTCAAATTGTTTCTTTTGGGTGTTACATACTTTTTTCGGCCTTATTTAAAACTGATGAAAGTAATAGTATTTTTTTTTTTTTTTTTTTCGTTTATCCTTTTCCCTCTCTCTCTCTCTTTTCCTTGAGGTCATGTTCAACAGACGGATCTGTTAGGGAGAACAGAAAGTAATCCCCTCCCCCTTGAAAGTTGCAGCTGTAATTTTAGTTACTGCACAGACACAGGAGTTGCATTTTTTCCTCTGAAGTAGGGATGGGTAGGATAAACACTTTTCCAAAAGTGGAGTGAAGATTAGCATTTTAAAAAATAAATTTTGATTACTTTTTTTTCTAAGATCTCGTAAAAATACTTATTAGTCATGTCAAAAGTTTTAAATAAGGTGTACTAATTTGATATATAAAGCGATAACTTTTTTAAAGGGAGATCGATACTCAAGCAATAGAATGTTTTTTTTGTTTTTCCTTTTCCTTTTTTCTATAAAAAGAAAAAAAATGGGAGCTTAGAAATAAAGATATAAGTTTCAAGTGAATGTACCTGTCTTTTCAAAAATTACTTTACCCCCTTTTTCCTTTTTTAAATCGTTGTTGTTGCTTCTTTCCTCATGTGGAAATATTTATTTATTGTTTGTCTGGTTGCATTTGTGGGTGAGCTGCTTTGAAGGCTTCGAGGGAGCTGAGATTTTCATTAATACGTTTAATATTAGGAAACGGGGTCATATCAACCTTAAAACGTTCCGCATTGTAAACCTGGGGTACAAGACACATGTCGGCCATCGTCACTTCATCACCAACGCAATATTTTCCCGATGATTTACTTAACATATTTTCCAAGGCATGAAAATTCTTCTCTATCCAGTAATGAGCCCATTCATTTTTGGTCTCCCCGATCTTCTGCAACACTGCCAAATTCTGTAAGGGTTGGATTCCGGATACGATACATTCACAGATCTCCCTCACAACTGCTTTCTTTAGGGGACATTTTGGTAAAATAGGAGGTTCTGGTCGGGTGTCGTTCAGGTATTCGAGAATGGCCATAGATTGGGTTAAAGTGACGCCGTCTATTTCCAACGTGGGCACCTGGGCCATGGGATTTTTCTCCTTGTAACTGCTTAGATGTTGTTCACCTCCATCCTTCACAAGGTGAACAGCTTTATATTCGTATTCGATTTTCTTCAGGGCCAGAGCGATACGAACACGCCAAGAGCAAGAACTACGCCAGTAAGAGTACAAAACAGTTGCCATATTTATCCTGTTTTTTTTTTTTTTTTGTTTTTTTCTTCTGGTAGATATGGATAGATTCAAAACTGTTTGTCCTGAAGAAATCTTCGGGGAGAGGAAAAAAACGGACGCAGTACTTTCGCTTTGTTTTTTAACTACAACGATGAACCTAACTGGTCGCAGACCCCTCTCCTCTAATAGGCCACGTGTTTTCAGCTGCTCATGCGAGACGGCGCACAAGTACGGAGGAACAAAATGGAAATAAAACGAATACATTTATTCCTTATCACTTTTATTTTGAGTATATCATATTTAATTGACTTGGATTTTCACTTCTTTTTACTTTTCTCTAATGACTATTTTATTTTTTAAATTTTTATTTTAACAAGTTAAAAAAAAAAGGTACTTCTGAAGATACAATCGAAATGCAATTCTCTTTTCATAACAAAACGAAACTTTTTATGAACATACCTTTTTCCATAACTTTAATATTAAATAGTTTTAATCTACTTCTGAATTTTATGATGATATATATGCATATATATTGTAAGTTTTGGGACTGTCTTAGATCTTAATCTAACATTGAAAATTTTGTCAAGTGGTGAATTATAATTGCTTCTCTTATTTTATCATAACATCTGTATTCCACTGGGCCAAAATGCAAAGAAAACATGAGGGTATAACGTTATTGTTGCACCATATATAAGAAAGTGGTAGAGACAAAATGCACAGATGCCATTGGCCTAACTGAAATTTGAATCCACAAAGCAGCCAACCAAAATGAAAGGTTATTCAAACCCTGACAAATATCCACTTCGAAGAATAGAAAAACCTACATTGTCGTTAAATAATGGCATTAATATACAATTTTATTTTATTCTTTCTTCATAAGAATTAATTCACCTACTAAACTTGTTCAGCTGAATTCATCCTCAACATTCTGTGAATGAACATAGAGCCAGTTTTCTTGTTTTATTTTTATTCTTGTTTAATTAATTTTTCTATATTTTTATTTATAAGCTATCAAAGAAAAGGGGAAACAAATGCACTAGTGAAAATAAGAGTAATAGTAGTAATAATAGTAGAGTTCAAAATGTAATATATTATTGTTTTTAAAAGAAAACTGTAATAGTCAATAATGATGTCAATTGTTATTAATTATTATTAAAACCAGACCATTGTTATTAATCATTATTTAAAAGGGCCATTAGCCTAATGAGTGGAGTGTTCGTCAATGGTCTGGGAGACTGGGGTTCAATCCCCAGTCGAGTCATACCAAAGACTAAAAAAAAATGGCACTTGATGCCGCCTTGCTTAGCACTCAGCATTATAAGGTAAGGATCAAGGGTAAAGGAGAGCAATCCAAGGAATGGAGTAGTACCCTCCCCTACACCTTGGTGTAGTAGCTATTGAAAAGGGAACCTTCAAGTCACCCTCATTTAAGGTCGCCAACTTTTCTTATTATTAAAAGGTGCACAGACTGCACTGTCATACTTGTGATTAAGGTAGTGTTTAACTTGTTATTATTGAAGTACTGAGAAAAAAAAAGGGCAGACTTTACTATAGTGGTAAGGAAGATAGTATTTGACCAGTTATTATTCAAGTACAGAAAGAAAAGGGGGACAGATTGTACTGTAGTAGTTGTATTGAAGATAGTGTTTAACCATTTGTTATTATTCAAATAGAGAAAAGAATACAGACTGTACAGAGTACAAAACAGTTGCCATATTTATCCTGTTTTTTTTTTTTTGTCTTTTTTTTTTAGTAGTTATAATGAAGATTGTATTGAACCAATTATCATTATTCAAGTACTGAAATTAAAGGAGCATAGACTGTACTGTAGTAGTTGTAATGAAAATAATACTTATCCTATATAATACTTATCCTATCATTAATATCCAAATAGTTTCAGACGATTCGGTATCTTTCCCACTTTATTTGCAACTTCATTTTCTCTGCTGCTTTGCCTTATCATTGTTCTCTTTCTGATTCCTATTCATGTAGATTTTCTCTTGAGACATTTATTTTCAATTCCCAAATATTCAATGAACACAACTACTGCTTAACTTATTCTATATTTATCATTTTGTTATCTTTAATGTGGAGAAAGTCCTCATAGCATAATAGCTAAAGTGCTGACTGCAACCTCAAAGTAAGCAAGTTTGAATTCTAGTCATGCTATTACATTCACTTTTGGGCCATTATCCTTGGGAAAAGTATGAACCCTCTAATACACCCCCAGCAATAGGTTAAATAGTATCACTGCAGTACTTCTACAAGGATGTCTTTAGCATTGAATAACCCACAAAGGTTGATATGCTATTAATAAAAGAAACTGAAACCAAACTTTATTAATATATTGGCTCTTAAAACATTGATATTACAATTAAGTATGAAATGTTTACCTGTTTAAAATGATTGTGAACATTATCAATACATTGGCTCTTAAAATATTGATATTACAATTAAGTATGAAATGTTTACCTGTTTAAAATGATTGTGAACATTATCAATACATTGGCTCTTAAAACACTGATATTAGAATTTGATATGAATAGTTAATTGAAGATATATAATTATTAGCAAATGATAATTATCATTATTGATACGAATAGTTTTTTTTTCTTTGGAGAAATCAAGAAAAGTCTGTCCTCCTTTTTCCCAAGAAAGGTGACCTCAGAATCACTAAGAACTTTTGAGGCATAACTCTTACTGCTATAGCTGCAAGGTTTATAATGTTACACTTCTCAAACCTGAAAACAAGAAAATTCTTAGGAAAAAGCAGAATGGTTTTCAGAGAAATCAATCCTCAACTTCACAGATTCTGACAATCTGCCAAATCATCAAAGTTATATGTACAAAAAATCTCAAGGCAACATGATTGTTCATAAATTTCTCCAAACCATTTGTTTCCGTACACAGAGGGAAGATGGAGCAAATATTACTAGCATAGGGTCTCTCCAAAGAAACTGTAACAGTTATAATGATGCTTTACAAAAACATGAAAGCAATGGTTTGCTCACTTAATGGCAATGCTGATAACTGGAGTTTTGCAAAGAGATACATTAGCACCATATTTGTTTATAATTTGCCTAGACAATTTCCTTTGTTGACAGATCTAATAAAAAATGGCTTTACATGAAAAAAAGACAAGAAGCAGATGATATGTCGCAGAAACTATAACAGACGAAGACTATACAGATATTCTTGTGCTTCTCGCAAATGTACTTCCCAAAGCTGAATCCCAGCTGCATAGCCTGGAGCAAGCAGCAGAATGGATTGGTCTCTACATGAATGCAAATAAAACAGAGTTCATATGTTTTAAACAAGAAAAAAAACTATCTCCACTTTAAGTGGCAGGTTTCTGAACTTAATAGATAAGTTCACATACTTCAGCAGCATAGGCCTAGCAAAGGCACAGGCTGCTATCGACAGGTTCTCAATCATATGGAAATCTGATCTCTCCAATAAAATGAAACGGTATTTCTTCCAAGTTGAGGTTCTGTGAATACTACTGTATAGATGCACCCCATCGATGCTAACAAAATGCATGGAGAAAAAACAAGATGGGAACTACATCAGAATACGTTGTGCTGTTTGAACAAATCCTGGAAGCAACACTCTACAAAACAGCAGCTGTACAGCCACTTACCTTTCATCTGAAAAACCATCCAAGTAAGATGAATAAGATGTAGGGTACAGCTGAAGAAGCAAGTATGAACTCATAAGCAATCCTCTTATATGAACCCCTACACAAGGACACACCTGCAAGAACATACTTACATTAGCTTTGTGTGAACACTGGATATAGTTTGGAGGACCTACTATAAGTAATGGATGATAGGGACGGATGGAGAGAGAATAAGGGAAATCTATGCTGTCAGCACAAGATAATGATGATGAATAGTTATTTGAAACCATATAAGTGTGTACAAATTATTTGTATTAAGAATAGTTACTTAAGACTATATTGCCCAGTCGGCTGGGGCTGTAGAATACACCAACTGCTTCTCTGCAGAGGGGTAAGACCCCCCCCCAAACAAGTGTCCTGGATATGACACTAAACAATCTGATGGTGAGGTTCCAGCAATGCTGGAGGTTTGGGGAATGTGGAGTACCTCTTCATTGCCATCACTCCCAGGTCCACTCAGGCCCGGAGTGGTAGGACCTGATAAGGGTCCTATCTATGGGTTAAATAGAACTAAACCATGCTTCTTTCACTATACTGATTTTTGCATTTAAACTGCATATTTATGCTAAAATGAATTGTTTAAAATATAACTGTTTTGACATTGGAACTGCGTACTAGTGCTGAACTGAATTGCTCGAAATAGAACTGTATACTTATGCTGAACAGAATTATCTGAAATGAAACTGTTTGACATTTAACTCTGTGTATTGCCCAGTCAGCTGGGGCTGTAGAATACACTGACTGCACCTCTGCAGAGGGATAAGACCCCCCTAACGAGGGTCCTGGATATGACACTAGACAATCTGATGGTGAGGTTCTAGCAGTGCTGGAGCTTTGGGGAATGCGGAGTACCCCTTCATTGCCATTGCTCCCAAGTCCACTCTGGCCCAGAGTGGTAGCACCTGATAGGGCCCTATCTATGGGTTAAATAAAACTAACAGCATACTTATGCTAAACTGAATTGTTTGAGTAAATTGAATAGCTTGAAATGGAAATGTTTTTGACAATTAAACTGTACTTACATTTAAATTGTGTGCTTATGCTTAACTGAATTATTTCAAATAGAACTGTTTTTCGACATTAAAACTGTATTTACACTTAAATGAATTGTTACATACAACTGCTTGAATAGTTTGAGATGGAAATGTTTTTGACCATTAAACTGTGTACTTATGCTAAACTGAATTGTTTTAAAAGAACAGATTATTTACATAAAAATGGATTTGGCGTTGAATAGCCTACAAAGGTTGATATGCCATAAAACCCAACAAACCAAACCAAACCTAACTACATCAATGAATTTTTTTAAATTAGATGATGTCAGATATTATCTCTTTGCAAGTTTTTCGGATCAGTTGTAACATGGTTTTCCCAGAAGTCTGAAGTGACAGCAAGTTTCTTCAGTTCTCCCAGATTCTTCTAAATATTGGAGTTGACCTCTGTATTGATGTGGTCAGAGGGGTATGACCCTGCCAATGAGTGTCCTGGATATGACACTAAACAATCTGATGGTAAGGTTCCAGTTGTGCTGGGGCTTTGGGGTGTGCAGAGCACCCCTTCATTGCCATTACTCCCAGGTCCACTCTGGCCCAGCATGGTGGCACCTGCTGGGGCCCTATCTATGGGTTAAATAGAACTAACGGCATACTTATGCTAAACTGAAACTGTACTTACATTTAAACTGTGTGCTTATGCTAAATTGAATTATTTGTAATAGAACTGTTTTTTGACATTGAAACTGTATTTACACTAAACTGAATTGTTTATCATAAAACTGTTTCGACATTTAGCTGTGTGTAAACAAAATCTGTATTTATACTAAACTGAATTAGCTGAATTAGAACTGCTTGACTAAACTAAATAGCTTGAATTAGAAATGTTTTTCACAATTAAACTGTGTACTCATGCTAAACTGAATTGTTTGAAATAGAACTGATTATTTACATAAAAATGGATTTGGCGTTAAATAACCTACAAAGGTTGATATGCCATAAAAACCCAACCAACCAACCCACCCATTTTCCAACTACTGTTTTTATGACACGTAAAACTCAGAGTAATGGGGTATCATAATTATATATTTTATGTTTTAAACTGGTTCTGCTACAATCATGTCAAGCATTTTTAACACTTACACAATTCATTGTTATATATACTTGCAAAAATAGCAAAAGATATGTGCTCTCCAAGCATAAGTGATTTAAGTTATAATCTAATAAGATATATTAAATTAGGACTAATGAAACTAAATAAGAATGCATATAAAAAGATTGCACTTATTTTTATTTTATTCTAATTGATTTCTGTATAAAATTATACAGACAATTACTTTTAATACATTTGAGAATAAAACAATCATATTAGAAATCAACATCAAGTCATCATTTGTTAAATCCAGCTTTGTTCATACGAATATGCAAATTATCTACACTATATACTTAGTAAACCTTCATTTCTTAGTAATATATGATGCACATTGCAACATGTTAAATGTATTAATTCCATAGGCTTTGCCCACCTCCTGGTTTTCTGGGGGCCATCTGGCATTCATACCAGGTGGATGGAATTGGTCACATAGCACTAGACCCTCATGTCTAGAAAACCTTTGACAAGTAATGGTCACCTGGCATACATATCAGGAGATTACTATGAACTTTCATTGCACTTAGTGAGTCTGTGACTAGCAAGGTCACATAGTTTTGTGCTAGGAGACTTGGAAAATGACTTGCATGGACTCATGTTGCACTTAGTGAGTATGCTCAGCAGGGTTAACTGGATTTGTGCAGGAAACATAGCAAAGGCTAGCATAGTTTCATATTGTACCTAGTGATCCAGCTGGGTCATCTGGTTTTGTGCCAGGAGACCTACCAATACCTAGCATGGACACATATTGCACTTAGTGATTCTGTATTCAGTAAGGTCACCTAGCTTTGTGCTGGGAAACTTAGCAAATGGTTTATATAGATTCACATTGCATTTAGAGAATCTATGCCCAGCAAGATCATCAGGCTTTGTGCTGGAAGACTTAGCAAAAAAATTTTCATGGATTCACATTGCACTAGGCCAATCTATGCCAGATTCACATTGCGCTAGACCTTTCGATTGAGTAAATTCATGACCACCAGGTCACCTGTTTTCATGCCAGGGGACTTCAAAGGAGTTATGTTTAAAACACAGATGTTTTTCTTTTTTCTTTTTTTTTTTCTTTTGTTAATATAAATGTTTTGTGGGCATTGACAAACCTTGGTTCACATTGTGCCTAGTGAATTTATGATCAGCCTTTGACCTGCAGCACACGTCTCACTTTGTGCCTGACCCTCCCATCACCCCTAAACCCCTACTATAAAAAAGATCTTGAGTCAAGTCCTGCCTGATGGGAGTCATCGACAAATATAAATCCCATGGGCTTGCTCCACTCTTGGTTTTCCGGGGGTTGCTGGAATCAATGAAAAGCATTATCAAGCATGGATTCACTGAGTGCAATGGGAACCCCCTTATTCTCCCTCCAGCTATGGGTAAATAGCAGGACGGACTAGGTTCTTCAGCCTTGGTGAGGCAACTAGTCTAGGAGAAGGACAACTCTGAATTCATAACCTGTTAAACTCCGCTTAAAAATTGACCTTGTGTCATATCCTGCCCGAGCGGAGGGGTTGGTAAATAGTATCAAGCATGGATTCACATTGCATTTGGCCTCTTTGGCCTGGTGGATCAATCACAAGCATTGATTCCCATTGCACTCAGTGAATCAATGACAAGCAATGACATACTTGCACCTGGCCTTTAAGCCTGGTGAACCTATGACCAGCAGTAGATGAGTCTTGGTTCATGCGTAATCTCCATCTTATGTAATGCTCACTTTAAAAAAAGACCTAGTGTCAAATCCTACCTGGTGGAAGGTACTGATAAATATCAATCCCACAAGGTTGCTCCTTTCCCTTGGTTTTCTGGGGTGGGGGTCTGCCTGGTATTCATACTGGGTAGGTGGAATCAATAAGCCAAAATTCACATTGCACTCAGCCTTTTGGCCTGGTGAATCATTGATAAGCATAGATTCACATTGCAGTTGGTGAATCATTGACAAGCAATGAACCACTTGGTTCACTGGCCTTCAGGCCTAATGAACCAATGACCAGCAGTGCATGAGTTGTTGCTCATGCATGACCTCCCTCTCTCCTAATCCTCACTTTAAAAAGACCTTGTGTCAAATTCTATCTGGTGGGAGGTACGGATAAATATTAATCCCATAGGCCTGTGCTGCCCTTGGTTTTCTGGGGGTCTGCCTAACATTCTTGCTAGGTGGGTGATATTAAACTGAATTGCCTAGTCCCAGGGGGTAATACCAGCTTTGCAGAGCCGAGTTCATCGCTTGGCACCTGAGGTGCCCTAATTTGGAGAATACTGAAGGCACTAAGCATTTTTTGAAATAGCCACACAGGAGTCCGGATTTTTGTGTGGCTCCTTGAGCCACATCATGACTTAGTGGGAAGTCAGGTAAATACCCATTAATAACATGGGCTTCTTCCCTTAATTACTGGGGGACACCTGATGTTCACACCAGGTGGGTGTTATATAATCTGATAGCTTGATCCCAGAGCACCTTCTCTCAAGGCAATACTTGCTTGGCAATTGAGGCACCCCAAAATGGGGAATGGGGAAGCGATCAAGTATTTTTGTGATAGCTATGTATGTCAAGATTCATGTGTAGCCTCCTACTATAAAATGACTTCATGTTAAATCTGACTTGGTGAGAAGTCATATAAATATATTAATAACACAGGCTGTTTTTGAGTCAAATTTAACTCTTTAATAGACATCATTATTAAAGAAGATGCTAATTAAGATTAAATAATAATCATTTAATAGTCATTGAAAATATAACAAAGAATTAAGTGAATTGTGATGTCAATGGTGATGTAGTTTTGGTTACAGATGTAATCTCCATTCAAAATAAGATATATACATATGAAGTTCTATTTGCAATAAAGAATGAAATAGTGAATCCGTTGTCAGTGTTTGGTTGATCCACTTATTTTTATCATGCATATATGTGTATAAAGGCTTTCTTCTTTCTTAGTTTTTTAAGGGAATATCAACCTTCATGGGTTATTTAATTCCAAAGCTATTACTATTACAGTAGTGGTACTATTTAACCCATAACTGAGGAAATAAGGGGGTACATACTTTTCCCAAGTGTATTAGTCCAAAAGTGGATGTAATAACTTGACTGGAGTTTGAACTTGCATACTATGATGTTGCAGTTCAGCATGTTAGCAACTACATCAAGAGGAACTCTCCATAAACCCTTTCAATATTACAGCTTTTTACTTTCTTCAAACCATATAATTTACAAATAGCTTACAGCTTGTATATATGTAGAATAAGCAAGATTAAACAGTTTTATTTCTTGATCCTTAAATGTGGATTAAACCTGGAATCAATAGCTTGCTCTCTCCCATTACTCTGAGAGGTGTTCTGTTTCTGAATATTTTGAAATTAACTGGTTAGATATATTCTATAACCTATTTTATTGCAGGAGTGCCATGCTGGTTGATTCCTTTTCACAGCATCTCTTGGGGGAATTGGAATTATTTGGTAACACCCATCTCCTCTCCAAGTATAAGGTTAATTAGTCTCACAAGGCTAACAAAAAGATCTAAAAATAAAAAGAAATATATTATTCTTTAAATTCATATTTGCAGCAAATGTATTATAGCTTATAACTCTTAGAATCCTAACAGTCAATACACCTGCCCACCACCAAGTGTCTTGGAGCTTTGGCAAATGAGAAGTACGCCTTCATTTCCATCACTCCCTGGTCTACTCTGACTTGGCATGGTAGTACTTGTTAGGTGCCCATCTATGGGTCAAGTAGAACTGTTTCAACAGTTACTATACTTGAAACCATTTAACTTTGTGCAAACAAATGATGAATATCAAATAGATTTATTAGTGTTAGATAGCAACGTTTGAAACCATTTCATTGTGGCAAATAGAACTATTTATGTCGGCTATATTTAAGACTATTTAACTGTGTGTAAATAGAACTATTGGTGTTAGAAATACTTAATTGTGTGCAAATAATAAATAGCAATACATGGAACTATCTAACTGTGTGCAAATAATAAATAGCAATACATGGAACTATATAACTGTATGCAAATAATAAATAGCAATACATGGAACTATTTAACTGTATGCAAATAATAAATAGCAATAAATGGAACTATTTAACTGTATGCAAATGATAAATAGCAATACATGGAACTATTTAACTGTGTGCGAATAATAAATAGCAATACATGGAACTATTTAACTGTGTGCAAACAATAAATTGCAATACATGGAACTATTTAACTGTATGCAAATAATAAATAGCAATACATGGAACTATTTAACTGTGTGCAAACAATAAATAGCAGTACATGGAACTATTTAACTGTGTGCAAATAATAGATAGCAATACATGGAACTATTTAACTGTGTGCAAATAAAATAATAAATTGCAATACATGGAACTATTTAACTGTATGCAAATAATAAATTGCAATACATGGAACTATTTAACTGTGTGCAAACAATAAATAGCAATACATGGACTTATTTAACTGTATGCAAACAATAAATAACAATACATGGAACTATTTAACTGTGTGCAAATAATAAATTGCAATACATGGAACTATTTAACTGTGTACAAATAATAAATAGCAATACATGGAACTATTTAACTGTATGCAACTAATAAATAGCAATACATGAAACTATTTAACTGTATGCAAATAATAAATAGCAATACATTGAACTATTTAACTGTGTGCAAACAATAAATAGCAATACATGGAACTATTTAACTGTATGTAAATAATAAATAGCAATACTTAAAACCATTTAACTGTGTGTGAACAAATTTGTTCTGACTTGTTTAAAAATTATGTTACCAATGAATTAATCACTTAAAAATCCTATATTTAACTGTGTGCAAATAAAATATTTAACTGTGTGCAAATAAAATAATAAATTGCAATACATGGAACTATTTAACTGTATGCAAATAATAAATTGCAATACATGGAACTATTTAACTGTGTGCAAACAATAAATAGCAATACATGGACTTATTTAACTGTATGCAAACAATAAATTGCAATACATGGAACTATTTAACTGTGTACAAATAATAAATAGCAATACATGGAACTAATTAACTGTATGCAACTAATAAATAACAATACATGGAACTATTTAACTGTATGCAAATAATAAATAGCAATACTTGAAACCATTTAACTGTGTGTGAACGAATGAGTTCTGACTTGTTTAAAAATGATGTTACCAATGAATTAATCACTTAAAAATCAAATATGATATATGTATAAACAGCATTTAGCATTAAATAACCATCAAAGGTGGATATGCCATTAAATCAAATAAATTAACTGAACAGTCAGTATTTATACCACTACTTAGAACTGCATATACTTGGGTGGCCAAAATTTCTAGTTTGGTTATCCCCTTTTCTATGTAGCAATTATCTATAATACAATTATTGTTAATCCTTGCAGGGTTTTTCACACCAGTGTTAGTTGATGGTCTTTCAAATGAGTTTGAGTGACAGCAAGTCTCCTGGACTCTTCTCAGTATACTGTAGTCTGGACGGTCTCCACTCATCCTCTGATTTCTAATTCTTCCAGTCCCTTTACCAAGCCTTTGTTCCAAGTGCCCCAGTTACAATCTGTATCACCATCACCTTGTTCCATAGTTTTTTTAGTACTCTAGCAATGTCTAAATACTTATCTCTCTTTTTGCTTTCTTTTATTTTCACCCTATGGTCAACCGGGATGGCAAAGTTTTTTTTTATTGACAATCAATAGGTCTTGTTTGACCGGGATTAGGTGATCTGTGTGTATCTCAAAATCCCAGAGAATTTTGTGCACCTTATTCTCCAGGATGGATTCTGGGTTGTGTATATACCATTTGTTCATATGGTCAAATTTATATTTTAGATAATATCATTATTATTATTTAATAAAGAATAGTATTAAAAAAATTATTTCTACATTGCTACTGTTTATATTTATCACCCTATAAGGCTGTTAAACAACCAGTTATAGAATTTTACATTTTTCAGATATTTTTCAGTTTTAGTTTTATTAGTAAATGGGGGCTCAGAGTTTTAAGGGTTTAAGGAATATTATTTTTTCACAATTACAATTTTATCTACTTTATATATATATGAGTGTGTGTGTGGTAATATCTCATCAACTGAAAGTAATGTTGACTTATGCATAGCTTAAACATTGACTGCTACTGACAGGTTAACAACCAGATGGAGATCTGATCTCTCTGATGTAATCAAACAGATATTCTTCCGAGCTGTAGATGTATCAGTACTACTGTATGGTTGCACCACTTGGACTCTAATGAAACACCTGGAGAAAAAGCTGGATGGGAACTACACAAAGATGCTGCTTGGTGTTTTGAACAAATCCTAAAAGCAGCACCATACAAAACAGCAGTTGTATGGCTACTGACCTCCCATCTCAAAAACCATCCAAGTAAGGCATGCTGGGCAAGTAAGGGTGAATTCCTATGGACTACTACACATATACAAATGAGTGTCAACTGACCAGCAAAAACTTACATTAATTAGCTCAGTGCAAACATTAGATATCATTTAGAGGACTTATCCAGAGTGATGGCTGATGGACAGATGGAGAGATAAAATCAAATGAATCAATGCTGTTGGCATGCCTTGATGTTGATATATTTGATTTAATGTCTGTTATCTATTTCATTCTTTTCACTTCTCTGTGTGTGTGTGTGCATGTGCGTGTGTGGACAAGATTGAAAATTTAATTCTGTGTCTTAATTTGTTTTCTTAAAAGGTTCTTGAAATTTCTCATTATCTTTTTTTTGTGGAATGGATGTCTGGAATTCCTCCCACTCCATTTTGAAGTCTTCATTTCTAAAAAGGAATAATTGTGAATATTTGTGGCATGCTTCATTAATTTTTTTTATTGCCATTATATTGTCTTTAGCCTATTGATGAAACTGTTTATATATATATATATATATATATATATATATATATATATATATATGTGCGCGTATGATTTTTATGAAAGTGATAGATATTTTAATGATATTGTTATAAATTTGTATATTAATGAAACTGTCATATATATAGCAAACAGTTACATATATATATATATATATATATATATATATGACCTTTTTTGTTGCCAAATGTGAAAATGTTCTTTGTATATAAATATCATTTATTTTTTGTCAATATTTGCATCCAACTGTAACTGTAACAAAATTTGAATTTTAATTCTTGTCTTTCTCTATGTGTTTGTTATAGAATTGAGCAGTGCTTATTTACTCTTATCCCCATGGACTTTTATTTTGGACTCATCCAGTGCATATAAGAGTAGGTTACACAATGGGCCTCATTGTCTATTTTTACCTCCTCTTATGTGTGTATGTTCTGTAAATAAATATTTCACTGAATGTCACCTCATGTTCTCTTCTTGCTCCATCATTCCAGAAATATGCCTTTACAATAGTGTAACTCATATTGGAAAGCTTAATGGTAAGGAAAAGATTTAGTTGATTCCCCACTCACCAAGGACCAATATTAACTTGTGTATTTATACTAACTTTGAATACAAGAATGTTTAACATTTAATATATACAACATACATACCAGTGGTTTCAAAAAGTTCTAAACCTCACCCTGAAGGAGTCAGAGAAACAAGATAGTTTTTCACTGTTTTTCAATATAGCCCCCCTTGACATCAATGCACTTAGTTCAATGATGTTCGAGCATTGCAATTTCATCACAGATTGTGGGATCTTAGTCCTCCAAAAGCTTTTCCACAGCACATATGACCCCATCATTGTTTCCAGAATGGTAACCACATTGGTAAGATTTGAGTTTAGGAAACAGCAAGAAGTCAGATGGAGCTAAGTCTTAGTAAATAAGGAGGATGGAGTAGCAATTCATATCTACAGTTGGCTGCTTCATCTCCTGCAACCTGAGCAATGTGAACAGGCATGTTATTTTGGAGCAAGAGCTCACCTACCCTCAGATTCCCTGTGCATTTTAAATTGGTTGCTTCCTTCAGTTATCTTAATTCTAATGCATAGTACTGTCCATTAATAGCTCTCCCTTTTTCCAGGTAGTCTATCATGATTTGGCTTTCAGAATAAAGAATAACTAAAGTTGTCACTTTGCCAGCAGATGCTACCTGCTTGAACTTCTTGGGAGTAAAAGAAACATGCTTTGAATCTTTAATTCAATTTTGAAGTGGAGAACCCAGGTTTCATATTGAGTAACTAATCTGCAGTGAAAATTCTTAGGGTTAGCCTGGAAACAATTTGCCCAGTTGGTTGAGGCTGTAGAATACACTGACTACACCTCTGCTGAGGGGTAAGTCCTCCTCCCCAATGAGTGTCCTTGATATGACACTAAACAATCTGATGGAGAGGTTCCAGAAATGCTGGAACTTTGGGAATACAGAGCACCCCTTCATTGCCATTTATCCCAGGTCTGCTCTGGAGTTAAATTGAACTGCATACTTATGCTAAACTGAATAGTTTGAATTAGAACTGTTTGACTAAACTGAATAGCTTGAAATAGAAATGTTTTTGACAATTAAACTGTACTTACATTTAAACTGCATACTTATGCTAAGCTGAGTTGTTTGAAATGGAACTGTTTTTGACATTGAAACTGTACTTATACTAAACTGAATTGCATAATATAGAACTTTTTTGCCATTTAACTGTGTATAAAGAAAATCTATACTTATACTAAACTGAATTAGCTGAATTAGAATAAACTGAATAGATGGAAATATAAATGTTTTTGACAATTAAACTGTGTACACAAGCTAAGCTGAATTGTTTGAAATAGAACTGACTATTTGCATAAAAATGGATTTGGCATTAAATAACCTACAAAAGTTGATATGCCATAAAACCCAACCAACCAACCTGGAAGCGATTCAAAAGTATCCTAGAAATGTCTAGCCCCTTTTTAGCTTGTGCTCTGGCATCAGCATTCTTGGAACTCATCTTGCTGAAAGCTTGCTCATCCTGAAGATCTCAGTTAAAACAGCATAGACTGAATGCCTAAGGACTTAGCTATCTGCTGGACAGTAAGATGTCTGCATATTCAAAACCATACAGTGAATGGCATTAACTTGTTCCTTTGAGGGTAAGGTTTTTGGACAAACTGATCAAGGATCGTTTTCTGTGCTGTTTTTGCCTTACTTGAATTCCACAGCCCACTTCTTTGCAGTTGCATAGGAAGGGTAGCCCTCAGCAAGTATCTGTACCATGTCCTCATGGATTTCCTTTGCCCAGTTGGTTAGGGCTGTAGAATACACCGACTGCATCTCTGCAGAGGGGTAAGATTCCCTCCTCCAACGAGCATCCTGGATATAACACTAAACAATCTGATAGTGAGGTTTCAGTAATGCTGGAGCTTTGGAGAATGCAGATAACCCCTTTATTGCCATCGCTCCAAGGTCCACTCAAGCTTAGAGTGGTAGCACCTGACAGAGCCCTATCTATGGGTCAAATAGAACTAAACTGTGTACTTATGCCATAAAACCCAAACAACCAACCAACTATCATGGATTTCTTTGGGTGTCATACCTTTCTTTTGCAGATACTTTGATTGCTTGGACCTGTTTTATCAACCATTTCTCACCTTTGTGTAAGCCTCACCTACACAGAAATCTGAATTAGTTCTTCTAGTTTTATAAGAAGTGGTCCTGTGTTGCCACAACAAAAATTTTCTGCTATAGTTGTTCTTTCTTGGAGAGCCTTAGAAGATTTTGAACGAACCGTCTGTGAATTTTAATTTCCATCTTTTTCTATGTGTTACTCTTATTGGAAATCTTAGTGGTAAGGAAAATATTTAGTTGAGTTCCCACTCACTAAAGACCAATATTATTAGCATTTGAATATCTATGATATAAGTAAGTAAAGTTGGCAACCTTCGTCGAGGGTTACCTGAAGGTTCCTTTTCGATAGCTACTACACCAAAGTGTAGAGGAGTGCACTACTTTCCCTGGATTGCTCCACTTTACCCTGATCCTTACCTTATATTGCTGAGTGCTAAGCAAGGAGGGATCAAGTACCATTTTTTGAGTCTTTGGTATGATTCAACCTGAGATTGAACCCAGGTCTCCCAGACCATTGGCGAACACTAACTATTATGCCAATGTACTAACACTGAATACAATGGAAGGAAATAAAAGACAAACTTATTTACCCATATAAGAACATTTGATTTATACAATATACATACCAGTGGTATCAAAAGAAAAAATACATGAATATGATAAAAATATATACATATTGATCCTTGCACAGTCATGTGGCTTTATCATTCAGGGGCAGAGACAATGTCTCTACTATCCTAAGAACAGAGCCAACAAAAGGGTGAGAAGGGGTTTCTAATACTATCATGTGACAGCCTACGAGTTCCTAATGGATATATAAATTACTTAAGTGAGATAATTATTTATTGTCTCCTGACAGTCACAACTGAGCTGTTCATCATTTATATACCTTGGCTTTCTGCCAAACAAAAATGGCAGGCGGTGACATCACAGTAGCTGTGAGAAGAGTCTTCATTCAATTGTCCAATAGAAACAAAGATTAAAATATAATGATTTACAATCCATCATAATCAAGACCTCCAAAACATTTGTGATGATTTTGAGACCCCAAACCAACAAGTTTCTTATAAATCCTTGCAAAAAGAAACTTTCAGGGGTGCTTAATTGAAGGAATCTAATTTCTTAAATGACCCATCCCCACATTTCAAGTTACCAGGTCTGATGAAATGGTTTGGTTTGGTTTGGTTTAGTTTTATGGCATATCAACATTGTTGGGTATTTAATGCCAATTCCTGTTTTTACATATATATTAAATATATGATTTGTAAACACATTTTTTAGACACTCACTGTTAAAGGATCAAACAGTTCTATTTCTAACAATTCAACTTAGCATAAGTCAACAAAGTTAAATATTTCCAAGTATTGCTATGTATCACTAACAATTCAATTAAACATCAGTCATTTGTTTACACTCAGTTAAATGATCAAACACTTAGATTTCAAACAATTCAGTTTAGCATGAGTACACAGTTTAAATGTCAAATAGTTCTATTTGATCCTATCAAGTGCTACCACTACTGACTAGAGTGGACCTGGGAGTAATAGTAATGAAGAGGTACTCCACATTCCTCAAAGCTCCAGCACTACTGGACCCTTATCATCAGATTGTTTTGTGTCATATCCAGGACACTTGAGGGAGGAGGGTCTTACCCTTTTACAGAGATGCAGTCAGTGTATTCTACTGATGAAATGAGGAAGTCAAAACAAATAAACTTTGGAAAGATAAGCTAGTTTGAAGGATTTTTAAACAAATATTTTTCATAATAGATGTGACTGAAAAATTAAGTTGTTGAAAAATTGTTATGTGAATCTAAAAAAACATATAGATATCACATATGAATGATATTAATTGATTATTTTACTTCTTGCAAGTTTTTCATACTAGTTTTAACTGGGGATATTTCACTGGAGTCTGAGTGACAGTAAGTTTCCAGGACTCTACTAAGTATTCTAGCCGATTTTAGCAATGTTGTGGTCTGTATGGATTTAATTTTTCTTTTAATGTTCAATTCCTTCAGTCTTCTTTCCAAGTACTCAAACTAGAATTGGTATAACTATCATCTTTGTTCTACAGTTTATTATTATCTAAAATTAACATTTATCTAATATTACATATATATAATTATCCAAACCCTCTGTTACTTGTAGGATGTGACACAAGGTCAATTTTTAAGTAGATGTAAACTCTTATCTTTCTCAAAGGTATTAGTACAAAGTGAAATGCAAACAGCCTCATCCAGGATTTGAACTCTAATTGTCAATTCCATTTCCTATGATGATAACCATTACACTAAGATGAAATATCTAATTATAATCTTATTAATAAAAATATATAAATGTATGACCAACCATCAAATAGATGGAATGACCAAATGAGGGAAGACACAAATCTACAATCCTGTTGGCAAGACTTAAAATACACTAACTGCGTCCTCTGCCAATGAGTACACGTAAGTTTTGGTTTGGTTTTATGGCATATCAACTATTATAGGTCATTTAATGCCAAATCATTTTTCTACATATATATTAAATAAATGATTTCTAAACTCATTTTGTTGATAACATTTTTAAATGAACCTGAGCACATTTTTTTCACACAGTTAAATGGTTTCACTTATTTCTATTTAATATGAATAACTATTTACCGTTGATTATTTGTTTACACACAGTTTAGTGTTTGCAAGTATTGCGATGTATCACTAGCAATTCAATTTTACATCAGTCATTTGTTTACAGACAGTTAAATTATCAAACAGTTCTATTTCAAACAATTCAGTTTAGCATGTCAACAAATTTAAATGGTTCCAAGTATTGCTATGTATCCCTAACAATTCAATTTAACATCAGTCATTTGTTTACACACAATTAAATGATCAAACAATTCAGTTTAGCAAAAGTACACAGTTTAAATGTCAAAGTTATTTTTCACCCATAGATTGGATCCTATCAAGTGTTACCACTCTGGGCCTGAGTGGACCTGGAAGTGATGGTAATGAAGGGGTACTCCTTATTCCCCAAAACTCTGGCATTACTGGAGCTTTATCAACAGATTGTTTTTGTGTCATATCCAGGACACTTGTTAGGAGTGTCTTAGCCTTCTACAGGGATCCAGTCAGTATATTCTGCAGCTCTAGCCAACTGAGCCAGCAGATGAGTAAGACCTTTCCAAAAAAGGGGTATCCTGAGTATGACACTAAACTGCATCCAATGTTGAGGCTTCAGTTCTTTGGAGTGTGGAGTACCCATTCATTACTATTACTCCCAGGAATAACTCTGACCTGGAGTGGTAGTACCTGTTAGGGTACAATCTTTGGATCAAATAGATTTTTTTGAAAATTATTTGTTAGATAGGAATACTATATGAATGAGAGTAAGTTAGTTGTATTAAGAATAGTTGCTTGGAGTTATGTTTACTAAGAATTATTATCGTTAGTTACTTTAAGCCATATATGACCCCGTCGGCGAGAGCTGTAGAATATGCTAACTGTATCTCTGCAGAGGGGTAAGACCCCCACCAGTAAGTGTCCTGGATATAGCATTAAGTCATCTAATGGTGAGGCTCCAACCCTGGAGCTTTGGGGAATATGGAGTACCCCTTCATTGCCATTTCTCCCAGGTCCACTTTGACCCAGAGTGGTAGCACCTGATAGGGTTTAATCTATGGGTCAAATAGAACTGTTTGACATTTAAATTGTGTACAAACAAACGATTTACATTAAATCAAATCGTTAGAAATAGAACTGTTAAATAATTTAACTATGTGTAAACAAATGACATGTTTGAATTGTTAGTGATACATAGCAATAATTGAAACCATTTAACTGTAGGATTTGGCACTAAATAACCTACAATGGTTGATATGCCATAAAGCCCAACCCAACCAAACCAAAATCTAAATCATATAACTGTTTGTCAACAAATGTTTATTATTAAGTAGAAATAATTACTTGAAACCATGTAATTGTATATGAATTATTAGTATTAGATTGGAATACTTGAAACCTTACCAACAGTATTTTAATCATTTGTTATATATAGCGATACTTGATATCACATAACTCTATGCAAAATCTCTTAAGAAAAAATTACCCACAAAATGTCAATATAAGCATATGATGAATACAATTCCCTAACCTCTTGGCACAAAATAACTCTGGATAGGTTGACATACCATTAAAATCAATCATTTGCTATCTCTGCTAATAGTGGAAAAACTGGCAAAAGGCAGAAATGTATAAGGAATCTTTGTAACTTTATACAGATGATGATAATAATAATAATATACTATAAATGCAAAAATGAAAACCGAGTTGTTGAAATACATTTTGATTCAGGACTATGACTGAAAAAGGGAAACCAAACATGTTATAATTATTAATTATAATTATATAACATTTCATCTTTGTGGCTTCATCAGATGCTATGAAATCATAAATTGGGCTATCATTTTCAAAAAATATTTTCAGAGTTTCGGATGAAGCTGTATAAATTAAACATGTTATACAAAATAATTGTTAATTTTAGCTAGTTGATTTCGATTTTTCTATTATATTTCTTCACTGCATTGTCTGATATCATTATCCAAATTATCTATTACAAATAATAGATAGATAGATGTGTGTGATGTATAGATGTGTTATATATATATATATACTGCAGTCACACCCTTTTCTTACTCTTTGTTCATGAAGTCAAGTCATGAATATATATGTACTGGGTGAGCCAAAAGTAGATATACAGTTGCTAAATTTCTAATGTAGTTCATTTTTTTTATCAGCATTGTGAATAATGCCAAATACTTTGAGTTAAAAACAAAGGAAGTGAATCCTAAAACAGAGCTGGAAGCCTAAAGATGCTGAGTGGGCGTGGACAGCATGACTCCTCCTCCAACACAGCTGACAATTAAGAACAAAAACTATAAAGTGTTTACCTACTCTTAGCTCACCCTGTATGTACACATATGGTGATTAAAAAATAATGTTAACAACTTCATGGAAGTACCTTTGTGATATAATTTCAAAAAGTCATCACATGTTCACCATCCCTGTCAATACATTTTTTGAGTGATTAAATAATAATATTTAATGTTAATATTTGTATGGAAGTATCTTTACCTGAAAAGCAAAGAGACCACCTGGGAAAAAACCAATAGTGATGGTGGACAGGTAGAGACTTTAAAATCATAATATCATAAAGAAACATCCTTAGAAACGTTAACTTTTTTTTTTTAAACCCATTCTATAAGTAAGTAAAGTTGGCGACCATAGTCGAGAGTAACCCGAAGGCTCCCTTTTCGATAGCTACTACACCAATGTGTAGGGGAGGGCGCTACTTCTTCCCTGGATTGCTCTACTTTACCCTTGATCCGTGCCTTATAATGCTGAGTGTTAAGCAAGGAGGCATCAAGTACCATTTTTTGAGTCTTTGGTATGACTCGACCTGGGATTGAACCCAGGTCTCCCGGGTTTGGGAGGAGAGTGATGCCTTGTACTGCTGCATATGTGGATTTGATTTTGATAGAATAAAATGAAAAGAATTAAGATTAACAAAGTAAGAATTAGTTAATTATATTCAGTGTTAATGTGATAAAACAAAACTATGATGACATCTAAGGGATTCAGTGCTAAAAGTAATTTGTAAGGTTTGTTGACTTCTGAGGACTCAAAGCCCCAAGAAGTGGTAGGCAGTGAGGTTATATGACTCAAGAGTCTATGATTTTGAGGTAAGGTGGTGTATACCAGACACTTTGTTCAAATTTTTAGTATGGAAGACTTAAATAAGTCCTGTACATCATATAAACAACATGTACCTATGAATGTATGCTCAAGCCATATATAAACAAATTTTCTTTGTACCAATTACACAAACACTTAACCCTAACTGTCCTCACTCTATGTAATATGAGATAAGTACTGCACATGTAACAAATAAGGCAAATTTGTTATTAATATTGAGCTCACTTAATAATATAACTGCCCTAAAAGTAGAGCTTAGAATACATTGACTTTTCCCTGAAGACGGATAAGACTCCCCCACAAAATAAAAAGGAGGGTTTGAGTATGATACTAAACTGCATCTGATGGTAAGGTTCCAGTTCTGGAGATCTGGGGAATATAGAGTACTTCTTCATTGTCATTACTTCCAGGTCCACTCTAACCATGATTGGTAGTATTTATTAAGATCCTATCTTTGAGTCAGATAGAACTGTTCACTCATTTACTAAAGATTATTAGTTACGAGAAACTATACAACTGTGTGAAAATTATTTGTTTTTGAAAGGAATACTTGATATCATATAATTGTGTGCAAAAAATATCTCTAAAGAAACAACAATTCAAAAAATAAGAATATAAATATACAACAAATGCAATTCTTAACTTCTTGGCATGAAATAACCTTAGATGAGTTAAAATGCTCTTAAAATTCATCATCATCATCATGTCGTGCCGAGACCATGGATATCCCTGACCCTCTTTCGCCACTTCTCCCTATCATTCATCGCTTTTGGCAGGTCTTCAGGGCTACATCCTGTATCCTCACATAGCTGCTGTATGTATGTTTGAGCTAGTTGTCCTGCTTTTGCTTGGCCATATGCAGGGGTCCATAGGAGTACATCACTGATGAGTTCATCCTTGCTTCTCCATTGATTAATAATATAATCTTATAGCTGATTTTATAAGTTTTATAAATGTGGGTGAAAGCCAAAATATTTGAAAAGTAACAAAAATCAGATAGTGAGCAATATTCATTTTTGTCATGAAAAGTTGTATGTTTAAATCCATAGAATGAATGGATTTGTTTATAAGAAAGCTGTTTGGCAAAAAAAAGAATGATGTAAAATTTTTTAAAAATCTCTCCCACAAGGATCCCAGCTGCTGAGCCCCAAACATTCTGTATGATGCTTTTGTACAGTAACCCCACTCTGTAAAAGTAAGATCACTGTACCATCACAATTATGGAATACAAGTACAGTTTCTGCTTGATTTTGGAGTGTCTGTAGGTTTTTTTAAAGTTTCTGTAGGTTTTGTAAAGTGTATTCAAGTATACCCAAGGGAAGTTGATCCAACTCTTGTCTTATCATTTCCAAATTGTAATGTCCTTGGAATAGGGTATAAAATAAGATAAACACATTTTGAGATAAGAATAATGGTTATATATTACAATAAAACAAGTATTATAATGTCGCCAGTGTTGCTCTTGCTACCTACTCTTTATTTAAAACAAAACAGTTTTGTTTTGAGGCACAAGGCCTCTACAAAAACTTTAGGGGAGAGGGAGTAGTTATGCTTTCCTAAGGGACCTTAGCTAGCCATAGTAGCCGACCCACAGTACAACTAAATTCATCCATTCTTCCTCGGGCTTGCCAGACTCGCCATAATGCCACATTCTCTCTATGACAGCCTACTTAAAACCCTATATTTACAATTTTAAGCTGGTGAATTTATAATGATTAACAATACAATACTACATATAAAAACATATAAAAGAATGCATAGGGGAGGGACAGAAAAAACAATAGAAAAGAATTAAAAATTAAATTAAAAGAAAAATCCCTCGTTTGGTTACCCACCCATTCCCTCTTCTAAAAAGTTGGACGCTGACTGTTTTCCGGGACTCGGAAACAACCCGGACAGTCCCTACATGGGGGAGGAGCTATGAGATTGAGACAGAACAAAATGTCAGAGGAGCAGTAACATGAGACAGAAATACATGAAAACCAAGATCTTTGGCAAATATCGGACTGGGATTATATGAAACGGGGGGAAAAATATATGGACGGGAAGATCTTGGAAGCTAAATGACGCGGCCGATGACACACATCACACTGCTAACTAGGGGAAAGGGAAACAGTTAAAGTTACCTTATGCAGGATGGGATCCCAAAGGACCCAGTCCGCCACAGCCATGAGCAGGTAAAGCATCACAAGGAAGACGTACATGGCGCACGCCTTAGCCCTGCTCCTTAAGGACAAGCGCCCTCAAAGCCAGGTCGCCACCTGTGCTTCTACCTTTGTCTATACTTCCGACCAATTTCGCTCTAGTTGGAGGTCCGGTCCGAACCACACCCCAAGGATGCAGACAGGTCCAGGTAGGGGAACGCCACCCCTCCAAGCACCTAGCTGTAGACCTTCGCTCTCGCCATACCTTGCTCATATCCTGCTCATACCTTGCAACCGTCTTTTTCACAGCCTCTATGTCCGAAAAACGGGACACAAAAACTGTGATATCATCGGCGAAAGCGAAGACCCTTGCTCTGACATGACCGACAAGGAGAACTCCGATCAGGGCAGGATTTGCCTTCTCATCTTTAAGCCTATGGAGTAAGGGCTCCAAGGCAGCCCTGCCGAACCGACTGCTGAGTCGCGAGGAACCCTGAGCACTTTTCGTTCACCTGCATTACTGTCTAGGGGTTGTGGTACAGAATTGTAGCAGCCACAGAACACTAAAGAATGCTGATCCATCTGCGGAACTCCGGTTTGAATCCAGTGGTCTCTAAAACCGCCACCAGAAACCGATGATCCACCCTATCGAAGGCTTTGGACTGATCTAAACTGATCAGTGCAGCTTCAGGGTCGTCTTCTATTCCTTCTAGGATCCAACGAATCAAGTGCAGGTTGTCTTGGATTGATCTTCCCTTCACAGCATAGTTCTGCTCATGTCCGACCAAATCACTGACAACAAGCTGCAGTCGGTTCGCTGGAACCTGGGCCAAAATCTTTAACTCTGTGTTTAGCAGAGTTATGGGCCTGTAATCGTCTAGTTCCTCCCAAACATGTCTGCCGCCTTTCTTCGGCAATGTGATCACACCCTTGGTAATGCTACCAGGGATGGCTCCCTGGGCAAACCAATGGTTGAACTCATTCGTCAGAATCGGGGCAAACGTGTGACATCCTCAAATACACTTCATAAGGTGAGCCATCCAGTCCCAGTGACTTGTTGAGGCCGATCTGCTTCAACGCATCACGGACTTCATACTCCGTAACCAACTCCTCGCAGTCAGCCGTTTCCCCCCTCCTGAAGGCGGAGGAAGTCGGCTAAATAGCTGCGAAACTCCTGTATGAGGAGATTAGGCAAGCGGGCAACACAATCCCGAAAATGCGTCCGAAACACTTCACATATGTCACAGTTCAACCGGAGCACGTGCCTATCCGGGGACTGACGGACTCGATATACAGACGAAGAAACTTTCGGAACGTTTCACGTCTTCGTTGGGAACTCTACTTAGCCTAGATCTAACTACAAAGCCCTTGTAGCGCTCGCTAGCCGCATGCTCAAGCCCCACCTTAGCTAAATCTACTATTAAGGAATCCCCCTTCTACCGCCCAGGAGAGTCTATCTTCTAAGGATTTCACCTTCTTGGCCCTATCTAAATTGAGCCTGGTGCTGTAATTGATGGCGAAACCCCTACTCCTATACTTAAGGGATACCCACAACCTATTCCCAGTGACCCCCCCACTAATGCCCGCTAAACTAGTTTCCCCAGCCGCTGCCGGAAGTCCAATAACTCCAGTAAGGAGGTATTGAACTTCCAGAAGCTAGCCACGCTAGGCCTATTGGCTAACCGCAAACTGGCACAAACGAGTCTATGGTCAGTCTGCCCTAACCAATGCAATGTGGGACAAGAAACGAATTCAATGTCGGCTCTTCTAACTAACACTGTCCAGATAAGCCTGAATCTGGCCAGAAGACGAACCATTTTGCCAAGTCCACATCTCCCGCCTTGGGTGATCCAGACTGCTTCTCTGCAGAGGGGTAAGACCCCCCCCCAACGAGTGTCCTGGATATGACACTAAACAGTCTGATGGTGAGGTTCCAGCAATGCTGGAGCTTTGGGGAATGCGGAGTACCCCTTCATTGCCATCGCTCCCAGGTCCACTCTGGCTCGAAATGGTAGCACCTGATAGGGCCCTATTTATGGGTTAAATAGAACTAACAGCATACTTATACTAAACTGAATTGTTTGAGTAAATTGAATAGCTTGAAATAGAAACGTTTCTTACATTTAAACTGCATGCTTATGCTTAACTGAATTATTTGAAATAGAACTGTTTTTCGACTTTAAAACTGTATTTACACTTTACTGAATTGTTACATAGAACTGCTTGAATAGATTGAAATAGAAATGTTTTTGACAATTAAACTGTGTACTTATGCTAAACTGAATTGTTTTAAATAGAACAGATTATTTACATAAAAATTGATTTGGCGTTAAATAACCTACAAAGGTTAATATGCCATAAAACCCAACAAACCAAACCAAACCATCGTCAAGAAACAGCTCCAACCGTCGAAAGAAAGAGTCTCTCTCTGCAGCGATATTGGGCGCATAAACCGCGTCCACTCGAAACTCGAGATTTTTAACAGAAACATGGGCCACAACCAATCGGCCCCCGTCACAAGCAAAGACAAGATTGACATTCACGTCAAGGCTGCGTCCAGCTAGCAAAGAGACCCCAGCGCTACAGCGGCTCCTGTGTGCTGAAAAAAAACCCACAAAGTCATTCTCCAGCTGCGCAAATGAAGTGAGTTTCTTGCATTGTGACAACATCTACACAGAGGCTCAAGAGTTCCCCCAACAAGCGAAAGCACTTGCTGGGATCCCTCAGTCCCCTCATATTAATACTGGCAAGGTTTAGAGTCATCCTAACTCACCGTCCTTACTCACTGTCAACAACAACCTCGAAATTCTTCGGCGTAAGGATGCCGATGGCTTGTCTCAAGGAGTCAGTTCCGAGCACAGTCGTCACTTTTTTTTTTGTAGAGGATTTCTCCCTTGTCTCTGAACGTGAGCAAACAGAGCAGAGGAATGGGCTATCGGGGGTCGGGGAGGAGTAAAGTGTGTGCGAAGGTTGGGGCTCGGTAGATTTTTCGGGAGATTGGGAGGAAATGTGTGAGGGTTCCTCAGAATTGTTTTTTTGAGAAGGGGGCCGGGAGATCACTTTTTTGAGAATATTTTTGGATTTTAGTTCTGTGCTGTCCCTTCTTCTTTTTTGGGCTCCTGCACAGGTCACTTCTATTGGTTCTTCTATGATCGTTTCTTTCGGTTGTTTCTTCTTGCTTGGGGGCAGGGAAGCGCTGTCGTTTTCTGTGCCAGCTCCGGTATGAGGCGAGGAACGAAGCGAGAACATTTTTCCGGGAGCCCGATGGAAACATTGCACGTAGTTACCTTGATTCTCCGGCTGCTTATATATTCGGGCTGCAGCCAGTAGAACTTGGTAAGTATGTTTTTGGCCGCGAACTTCTGTGCTTCACCTTCAGTTGGTATTAGGACGTCCCAATTGGCATAGCTACGTCGGCAGTAATACCGACATGGGACTCCACTTGTTCTGAGAAGCTCTCCCAACACCTCCTTTTTCAATCCAGCCAGTCTTTTTAGTCTCAGATCTGTGACGATGAACGAGACCGTTTTTGTTTCCAGTTGGTTTGTAACTTCGGGGATAGGGAGTATAGTATTACCCTGAAAGTACTGGTTATACTTGTTCACCCTATCCGGCTCATGGTGTTCAGGGCTTTTTACCTTTCGCCTCTATGGGGTCAGGGTTTCTGGGCTATTCATTATTTTTGGCCTTTGTGCCGACTCGATAGACAAGCTATCTGCGGCCGGGGACTCTTGTACAGAGGAATCTACCAGTGAGGACCAACTTACTCCAAAGAGACTTGCTGGAGATGTACTTTTCTCCCTAGTTTCCCTAGGGTCTTTGTGTAACGACCTTACTCTTTCTGATTCTTCCGTACTAGTGGACGGTTTTATTTCCACTTTTTCAGAGGCCTGGGGAATGGCCTTTTCCCCCTTTTTGATTCCCCTCCATGGCTGTAGGGGTAACCGTGGAGGGTTGGACAGCTTTGGTTCTACGGGCACGAAATGAACAAATTGGATAAAACGGGGACCAAAACGGACAAAAAGGATACAAAAACGGTGTCAATGAACACAAATGTCTTCTTTATTACTTCCGGAGGAGGGGCAAGCACGTATCAGAAACTTTTGCAGCCTACTCACTGAGTGGATTACAGTCAAGTATTATATCCTTATTGGAAGAGTCCATTTGTAACAAAAATAGGGATGAAACCACAACACATATAAATGAGGGGGTTTGCTACTTTTCCTATCTATTCTGGAATTACTGCTAGTTCTGCTCTGGCCTGGCTATAGGTTCCTGTCTTGATCTGATTTATACCCAGGTAAGGGCTCAAATAAAAGATGTTTACTTAGATCTTGGTGAGTCCTGACTTGTAGAAAAACCTTTATCATAGTGTGACATATTCACTTCTATGTCTGGAAGTGGTAAAAGTATCTGGATTCTAAAGTTCTAGAAATAGATTTATCCACTTTTTAGTCTAAGAGAATTTGTTATTCTCTGGAAAAGATGATAAAAAACTTTTTTTAAATTTGGAAAAGCTCCAAATTTTCAAATTCATGTATTTGATTTTTAATAGAATGTCATTAGATAAAAAGAAATCTAAAATATATGAGGATCAATATCTCCATCTGATCAAATCTTTCTCAGTTTAATCATATCTATTATTTCACTGAAATAGCTATGTATATAATATGTACATATCAGCTCCTTACACACATATACATATATACATATACAACTGTCATGTTGAGTTTTGTAATTTTTGTGTTTAATTTTTCCATAATTTGAAAAATTGTTTTTTGAAATGATATAGATATATCAAGATTTCCAATAATAAATATAGATTTAGAATAATTTTATTTTGCACATTTTTTATAGGTTTTTAGTTGAATTTGCACACACTGATTCAATGTGTGATTATTTATGAAGCTTACCTTGGTCTGTCACAAGACTTCCACTGTGGGAGACCATAATAACAATTGAATTTATTATGCTAGGAAATGAGATATAAACATATATATATATATATATATATATATATATATATATGTTTATACCTCATTTATACATATACATACATATATATGTGTGTGTGTTTATATATATATATATATATATATATATATATATATATATATATATATATATATATATATATATATACACATCAACTCCTCCACATGAGCAGGATGTGACACAAGGTCAATTTTTAAACAGTTTAATAGGTTTGAATTCAGAGTTTTCCTTCTCCAAGACCAGTTATCATATCAAGGTTAAAGAGCCTAATCTGTCCTACATTTTCCTCATAGCCGGATGCATACCTTTCGCAAGGGTACTAGCATTATGTGATATAGATACTCCCTAATCCAAGACTTGAACTCAGGATAACATGTCCATTTCTTACAATGATAGACATTAAAACATGAGCATGTATATATATATATATATATATAAACACAGAAATCAAGTTTAAAATAATTGTGAACTCCTATTAAATCAGCATGGTAGCACAGAGTTCTCTGACAAAGAGTCATGGTAATCTTTCAGTGTGTGTGTGTTTTCTATTGTTTTTTCTTATCAACAGACACCATTCTTATAGATGCGGTTGGTTGATAATTATTTCTGTGCTTCTTTCACTGATCTGACTTGGTATTCTTCCAAGGAAGATGACACTTCAATAGTTTGCTTTCTTTGTTTAATTTCATGTCAACCTTCATAGGTTATTTAATACTAAAGAAATCCTTATAGAAGATCAGGAGTGATACTATTTAACCCATAGCTGAGGGGATAAGGGGATTCATACCTTTCTCAAGGGTATTAGTTTGAAAGTGAACATCATAGCACGGCTGGAATTCAAACTTGCTTATTTCAAGGATGTAGTTCAGTATTTTAGCTATAATGCCTTATGTGAGTAACTGGAGTTGGGAAAGCTTCCTCCCACTCCAGTGGGTCACACACAAAATAGTTTGTACTTACACTTTTAAACTTTAAGTTTTAATTTAACTGCATTTTCAATCATAGTTCCAATTTTAATCTTACATACTTATTTGTGCTGCTATTTTTTATGTATTTTTTAAATTTTTTTAAATTTTCTACTTAATTTGACAATTTTTGTGATTTTTTTTTTTTCATACTCTTTTCAAAATAGGCTAGTAGAAGAAGAAATAAACAGTTGTAACAAACACTTCAATGATGAAGAACATTTTAACTATTTATACAATATTTGGTGACCATATAAAATAATGACTTTTACCATTCGTCTTAAAGATATGTAATTGTCAACAAATTATTTATATTAGAATAGCTAGTTGAAGCAGATTTTTTGTAGCATGTTTTATTAAAGATGAGAGCCAAGCATTAGTTGTTGAGTTTTTTATTGGACCTTTCATGATGATAAGGGAGATATCACAACTGTAGATGAACGCTGTTTAGAAATTGAAATCTCTGTTGTCATTAACTGAAGGCGTATATTTTCAACCAGCTTTGGTTATTGTCATGGAAGAGGATATGACCACAGCATAGAGTTAAAGGTGTTTTCTGGGATCAATGAATTTTTTGAAGAAGAGCGTACATAGTCATAAGTACAGGTACTCGGATATAGCATCAGAGATTTTGGACAATTCCTAAACAGCCTTCATCCACTGTTGTGACATTTTGCCCAGAAACATGAAAAGGCCAATAAAAAAATATCAACATCAAATCTTTGTCTATGACCTTTAATAAAATATACCTACAATATATATAAGTTGACCAACTGTACTTGAGGGAGACCCAAAGCTCCCTTTTCAATAGCTAATACATAAAGGTGTAGTGGAGGGTGTAACTCCTTTCCCTGGATTGCTCCACTTTACCCTTGATCCGTACCTTATAATGCTGAGTGTTAAGCAAAGAGGCACCAAGTACCATTTTTTTAACTTTTGGTGTGACTCAACCTGGGATTATATATATCACAAAAGTGAGTACACCCCTCACATTTCTGCAGATATTTAAGTATATCTCTTCATGGGACAACACTGACAAAATGACACTTTGACACAATGAAAAGTAGTCTGTGTGCAGTTTATATCACAGAGTTAATTTATTTTCCCCTCAAAATTACTCAAAATATAACCATTAAAAGCTAAACCCCTGCCAACAAAAGTGAGTACACCCCTTAGGGAAAGTTGTCAATATTAACATACACCATGTCAACTGTCAATATTTTGTGTAGCCACCATCATTATCCAGAACTGCCTTTACTCTCCTGGGCATGGAGTTTACCAGAGCTTCACAGGTAGCCATTGGAATGCTCTTCCACTCCTCCATGATGACATTGCAGAGCTGGCAGATATTTGAGACTTTGCACACCTCCACCTTCTGCTTGAGGATCCCCCAAAGATGTGCTATTGGGTTCAAGTCAGGAGACATGCTTGGCCAGTCCATCACCTTTACCCTCAGCCTCTTCAGTAAAGCAATGGTCGTCTTAGAGGTATGTTTGGTGTCATTGTCATGCTGGAACACTGCCCTGCTACCCAGTTTCTGGAGGGAGGGGATCATGCTCTGCTGCAGTATTTCACTGTACATGTTGGAGTTCATGTTTCCCTCAATGAAATATAACTCTCCAACACCTGCAGCACTCATGCAGCCTTAGACCATGACACTCCCACCACCATGCTTGACTGTAGGCATGACACACTTATCTTTGTACTCCTCTCTTGGTTGCTGCCACACATACTTGAAGCCATCAGAACCAAACAAATTAATCTTCATCTCATCAGACCATAGGACATGGTTCCAGTAATCCATGTGCTTTGTTGACATGTCTTCAGCAAACCTTTTGGAGGCTTTCTTGTGTATCGTCTTCAAAAGAGGCTTCCTCCTGGGGTGACAGCCATGCATACCAATTTGATGAAGAGTGTGGCATATGGTCTGAGCACTAACAGGCTAATCCCCCACCTCATCAATCTCTGCAGCAATGCTGACAGCACTCGATCTTTCAAAGAAAACATTTGGATGTAACGCTCAGCACGTGCACTCAGCTTCTTTGGACAAACTACCCGAAGCCTGTTCTGAGTGGACCCCACACTTTTAAAATGCTGGGTGACCTTAGCCACTGTGCTGCAGCTCAGTTTCAGGGTGTTGGCAATCTTCTTGTAGCCTTGGTGATCTTCATGTAGCGCAACAATATATCTTTTAAGATCCTCAGAGAGTTCTTTGCCATGTGGTGCCATGTTGGAACTTTCAGTGACCAGTATGAGAGAGTGTGAGAGTGGCACTACTAATTTGAACACACCTGCTCCCTATGCACATGGGCCTAGTAACACATGGGCCTAGTAACACTAATGAGTCACATGACATTTTGGAGGGAAAATGACAAGCAGTACTCAATTTGGACATTTAGGGGTGTAGTTTCTTAGGACTGTACTCACTTTTGTTGGCAGGGGTTTAGCTTTTAATGGTTATATTTTGAGTTATTTTGAGGGGAAAATAAATGAACTCTGTTATATAAGCTGCACACAGACTACTTTTCATTGTGTCAAAGTGTCATTTTGTCAGTGTTGTCCCATGAAGAGATATACTTAAATATCTGCAGAAATATGAAGGGTGTACTCACTTTAGTGATACACTGTATATATATATATATATATATATATATATATATATATATATATTGTTATGTCTCTTCTCTCATGTCTGGATGATATTCTTGATATTTTGGTCTTCCTTGCCCCAGACACATTGGTGAAGAGGTAAGTAAACGAACAAATATTTATAATTCATCCAATTTACCTGAATTGGATCATAAGGGATATCTCATGGGTAATAATAATAAAAAAAAGTATCAACAACAGGTTAATTAATGCATGGAAACAATGTATCAGAATGACCAACAAAATAAAATCAAACACTACAGCTATTTCAAGAACATATAAAACATGTTTATTCCATTAGCATTCAACTAACAAAATATAAACATAATAAAATTCAAAAGATATACAGAGGGTACTTATCTGGTTAACATGAAGATTCAATATGGGCATGATAGAAAATTATGTTCTATTGGGCCTCTTCACTGTTGTCTATTTTCTTGCACATGGTCATGCATTACCTTCCCAACTACTTATGTTGTGTTTCTCTTTTCAACTGTTTATGCTGTGTTTCTCTTTCTAACTGTCTCATTTCAAGCTACCTCACCACACGTTTCAATTTGTGCCGGCTAAGCTAAAGGGGTCTCTTTCTTTCTACTCTAGGGGTTTCCGGTCAGCAACCTCCCACTACTCCTCTCCCAAGTTGTCTGCTGCTATGTATATATATATATATATATATATATTTGTTTGTTGCCTAATGATCAAAGGCAATTATTTTAAAGATAATTATATAATACATATTGCTAATACAATGTCTTTTCTCATGAGTACATTTATTCAGTGGTTAATATTAATCCCATATATCTAACATTATAAAGTGAAAATTTGAAATAAAGATTCAGTTACCAACAACCTGCTTAGCAACAAATATATATATATTAGTGAGTCTAAAGCTTGCATTATCTCTTATAAGAGTGCATGATATCTGGGACAGAATATATTGCAGAAGTGTCATATAGAGATCAAAACCACATTTTGCTATCTGTGATTTTGATTTCTGTGTTACATTGCTTGTATCTATACATATATGTTTGTGTGCTTGAAATTTGAAGAAATTAATCAATCTGCCTATATACAATGTTATCTAGTATTTCTTCAATCTCACCAGACACCTTGCACAAAACACCTCCATCAATTTTTTTTCTTTGAAGAAGCCATTTCACACTTAAACTTTCCCAAACATTTGAATAACACCTCTCTCTCTTTCTCTCTCTCTCTCACATACACAGATGTCCAATTATTAAATTCAAATCAGTCAGTCAACCAAAATTTTCTAATTTAAGGTCCCAAATAAATTCAGATTTATATTTCCAAAACCAGAATCTCTAAATACTATAACAAATATCATGCAGAAAGCTATAATTTTGATTTAGGTTCATTAACCAAATTTTGGTTTCCTCTCAAAGATAAAAATGGTCATTTTACATTCAAATTACAATAAACTAGAATTTTGTTGCAAGAACATAGGATCAAAGTAAGTAGAATTTTTTGAGGAAGTGATTTCATTTGTAAAATAAATAGATAAATGGTGTTTTAATCTATTATTTTAAGTTTTTCAGTTCTTTAGTTTCTTAAAGATATTTTTTGTTCTTTAAGTAATTTTATGAACAAAATTTTTCAATTTGGAAATGAGTTTTATGAAATAAGTATAAAGCAGCTGTTCTCAACCAGGATCCCATGGGTCGGTTGCAAATGAAAAAAGCTTCCCAACTTTAGGCAGAATTTGATCTGAATAATGGCTTAAGAATAGTTTTATTTACTGGTTCATATTTCCATCAAGAAACAGATATTTGTTGGTTTAGAACGAAAAGAAGAATTTCATAAGATATTCAAGGAATTTGCCATAAAACCAAGGTGCCCAGAATTCATGTTTAACCTTTAGTATCTTTAGCTGCCTATAACCCTTAACTTCACACCCTGGATTTCAGGCTTGATAAAATAGCTGAAAATGTAAAATGTTGTAATCTGTTATTTAAATAAATAGGCTTTTAGATAACAGGTTACAATATTCTATAGACAATTTAGAATATATTAAAAAGTAATCAAATCATGCATAATATATAAAATTACAACATTTTATTTTCAATAGAAAAGGTGTTCATATGATTCTATGATGGAAATGCATTAGAAATTCTAAAAAATTTGTATTTTATAATAGTCTCCACTACTCTATATAATGTGATAGTATTTTTGTTGGTTAAATAAAATTTAAATGAATTATAGGTTATGTGAGATAGCCAAAATATTTAAATCAACTATTGAAAATCATTTGCACAAATTATCTTCTGTTTAAGTTGAATGTAAGACAGGCGATTAAAAAAAAAAGGGGTCAGATAAGTATTCCCAGCTCTTGGGTGGTCCCTTTATTTTGAAAAATTCAACTGATGAATGGAAATAATCATGTTGGTTTTCATACAATGGGTTGGTGTCACATAATCCTGGTGTATGTACACTTAGACTTCTTCAATTATAGCTAGAGTTGATAGTAATTAGATACTTAAATTCTTTTACTAAATATGGTATCCTATATTTTGCATATAGACTAGATTTTGTTGAAGAATTTTTACTCATCTTGAGTAATGATGACGATGAGTTTGTGTCACTACTGGTGTATATGTTTGCTTATTTATTGCGGCCAACTATCTTAATTAAATATAGATGGGCATAAACTGGCTCCATTATATCAAGTCCATATCTAACTTAATCTACCAAAAGCAATTTTTCACATTTACTGGCGAACAGACTGTTATATATATTTACTCAAACCCTCCACACAAGCAGGATGAGATACAAGATCAATTTTGAATGGAGTTTAACAAATTTGAAATCAGTTTTCCTTCTCTTAGACTAATTGCTATACACAGGTTAAAGAGCCTGGCTAGTCCTACTATTTACCATAGATGGACGGAAAATAGTTGGATTCATACCTTGCCAAGGATATTAGTGCTATGGGAAATGCAAACAGCCTCATTCAGGAAGTTGGGCTTCTAAGTCCATTACCTACAATGGTAAACATCATTTGTAAAAGGCCTGGGAGACCGGGACTCAATCCTGGGTTGAGTTATACCATAGACTTAAAAAATGGAACTTGATGCCTCCTTGCTTAACACTCAGCATTATAAGGTGCATATCAAGGGTAAGCAGAGCAATCCAAAGAAAGGAGTTGCTCCTTCTCCTACACCTCAGTGTTGAAGCTATTGAAAAGAAGGCCTTCAGGTTGCCCTCAACAATGGTTAGCCAACATACAACTTGTACATATTCACACACACCAAATGATTAGGAACAAATAATGAAGTTATAGGAATTATATTTATTGAAATATAAAAGGAAAATATTTTAGGATCTGTGACCATTTGGTTTCAAACATGAACCAAGAATATCAAGAGGAGCCCCAGAGTTCATGCTCTAGATATCCACTGTTCAGTTGAAGGCAGTGTTGAATTCAGCAGGAAAATTTGTTGATAATGTATGCACATTCCTCCTGCATGACCGTGTGTCCTGATGGTGGGGAACCCATAATCTTTATAAGTGCCATTAGCTTCGAAGTTCTTCACCAACCTGAAAATCTTACACTTGTTTGGAAACGAGTTGAAATTGAGATTCCTGTTGTATCTTACTTGCTTGATTGTTTAATGGCATATCAACCTTTTCAGGTTATTTAATACCAAATCCATCCTTTTAGAAGGACTGTAGGGGTACTATTTAACCCTTAGATGGGGAGGATAAGGGGGTTCATACCTTTCCCAAGGGTATTTGTCTGAAAGTGAATTTAATAGCATGACTGGAGTTTGAACTTGCATACTATGATTCTGCAGTCCAGTGCTTTAACCATTACACCATGGGGACACCCCTGTATCATGCTTGAACAATCTTGAAAGACTTATGTCTTCACACGAAAGATCTTCTGCTCCATTATCATAGGCATGATTTCACTATATTTGGTTAAATGTATTAAAATGTTTACTATTTCCCAGCAATAATCTGAAAAGAGAAAGAGAATAAAGTCAACAGGGTAGATCTGAGAGACAGCTACTTTGTTTGATCAATTGTGAAACACCCTGCATATATACAAAAAAAAGTATAATATATTATTATTTATAAAGAACAGACATCCCACATCAAACAAATTCACTTTTAGCTTAGGAGTGGAAATACTTAAATGCATCTGACATAAATGCATAGTGCCTCAGTGATTCAATCACATGATCCTGATCTGTGATTTCTACACATTCAAACCACCACAAAGGGATAACACATTGAAACATGACATCAACTCTACATGATAAATTCATTGATCACAGAAGAAAAAGAATTCATTGATCTTAGAAAACTTCCTTAATTGCGGAACATAGTTGTACCCATGTCATCAACATTGACCAATGATGGTCAGAGTCATTGCACAAGAGACTTTGGATAACTTTTATCTGTCTTAATTCACAATTGCATCATCTTGCTCACCGACAAGAAAAATCCAATTAGAAACCTCAAATTCTTGTTTGGCTCCATCAATAGAATATGTCTACAAGGAAAATCTGTTGCTTAAATACACACACACACACACACACACATATGTACGTGTGTGTGTCTATATATAAATATATATTACTCCCCCTGCACAAGCAAAATTCAACAGAAAGTCTATTTTATAAGGGGAGTTTAACAGAGTTTTCTTTCTCCTAGAATGGTTACCATACCAAGGTTAAATAACCCTGCCTGCCCTCCATAGCTGGAAGAAGAATAGTTGGATATATATATATATATATATATATATATATATATATATATATATATATATATATATAAGGTGTGTGCATGTGATAAAGAGGCAGATATTACCTTACTTATATATTCATATAATACCTACAAAGAGAATTTTAAAAATGATAATTATTACTTATCATAAGTGGCTTTTTTTTTCACAAATGTCAAGGGAAAAACTTTAATGTCACTATAATAAAACCTAGCATTATTCATTTAAATGTAATAAATTACTAGTTATGTAAATATGTGTATCATTTTTTTTTAGATGAAACATTGAGAACCATCATCATTATCATTACTAATTTTGATAAATATTTTCTTTCACCTTTTTTTTTTATGTATTGTAAATTTAAATATACTGGAATTAAGAATAGAATAATGGATGAGTTTAGAATGTTTTTTATTTGAGCTTTCATCAACCAGTATTTCTTCATTGTTCAGTTAGAGCCACCAGTGCATTCTACCAAGTTTTCTAGAGGCAAGGGGGATTCAAGTTCAAATTTAACTGAAAACTTATCATTTCCAATTCACACTGTTTCCTCATTGTCATAGATTTATAGCCCAAGAAGTGAATTAGGAATAAAAAGCAACTAAAAAACAAGCTGAGTGTGTTTGAATATAATGCATAAGGGTAATAAAAATATGGTGCTCGTTGTGTAATGGTTACCATTGTAGGAAATGAATAAATGACTTGCATTAAATTGAAATCTTAGAAATAGAACTCTTTGACCATTTAACTGTGTGAATACAAATGACTCTAATTGAATTGTATGTAATACAGAGCAATACTTAGCACCATTAAATTGTGTGCAAATGAATGAATACTGTTAAAATAGAATAATTAGTGTTAAATAGCAATACTTGTAACCACTACGCTCTCTGCAAACAAAGGATTAATATTAAATAGAATTATTAGAGTTAGATGGCAATAATCCAACATAGGTGTATATATATATATATATATATATATATATGTGTGTGTGTATATATACATGTGAACATGTATATATTTACATGTGTGTGCATATATATATATATATAACACTGCCACAGCACCTAAGAGAAGTTTGTAACATTATGGTTCTCAAATATGACTTTGTAATACTACTACACCAAATAGACACTTGCCCCACCACAGTGTAGCACTATGCCGTAAGTTTCAGTCAGACTCCCATTGTCACCTCGCTATGGAAAAAAGTTACCCTTGTAGGAAATGAATAAATGACTTGCATTAAATTGAAATCTTAGAAATAGAACTCTTTGACCATTTAACTGTGTGAATACAAATGACTCTAATTGAATTGTGTGTAATATAGAGCAATACTTAGAACCATTAAATTGTGTGCAAATGAATGAATACTGTTAAAATAGAATAATTAGTGTTAAATAGCAATACTTGTAACCACTACGCTCTCTGCAAACAAAGGATTAATATTGAATAGAATTATTAAAGTGAGATAGCAATAACTGAAACCATTTAACTGTGTAGAAACAATAGCAGTACTACAGTGCAAACAAATTAGTTCAATCTCATTTAAACATGAAATTACTTACAAACTATTCCCCTACAAATAATATATACATTTAAATATGTGTAAACAAATGACTGATGTTAAATTTTTAGTTTCATTGTAATACTTGAAACCATTGAACTTTGTGCAAACAAATGATTAATAGGAAATAGAATTATTCATGTTGGATGGAAATACTTGAAACCATTTATCTGTCTGCAAGAAAAAATGAGTTCATGCTCGTTTTTAAATGTTACCAACAAATGTGATTACAAATCATATATTTAATATGTATAAACAATAGTTGATATGCCACAAAACTAAACAAAACCAAAGAGTGTGTCTGGTTCCACACAAGCCTTCACCACTCTAAACAAATTGCTTGCATAGGTAGTCCAACAGTTTATATCTTAAACTACACTCATGTATTTACCCAACCCCTCCACATTTTTTGCCAGCAATCTTTTATTAATACATGTTTAAACAAAAACTGTACATTAAAAAAAAACATTTAAGATTTTGTCATTAATTTTCCTGTTTACATATAAGAGAATATGTGTCTGGATCCAGTAAATATGAATATTGTCCAAATATCTGTAATTAAGTTCTTTTTAAACCATTATCAAGTTCAGGGAAAAACTGGATGAATTATTTGTTTTTAGATTTTTTTTACAAGTAGATTTGTTTGCTATTTATGTAGTATGATGTTATTATATAGTATCATATAAGTGAAATTCTTTGAATAACTAAACATATCTAATTGTTGTTGAATACCTTTAAAACCTCAGTTTCTAAACTGAAGATAATCTTATTTAATTTGAGGTTTCTTGATTTTTTGATAAGAGCTTCCACCTCCAACCAGTGTGGTGAACATTTATGATCAGCAAATGGTGTATCAAAGTTCATGAGAAATAATGTGAAAGTTGAGTGAGTCATTGTGGTTGGTTGTGGACAGCCATCAGCAAATTAAGAATTAGAATCAAAAAAGTAATGTTGAGTTTTAGAAGTGCAGGGAACAAAAATATATTTCTGGGTTTAAGTGAGACACCTTCATTGGGAGTGGGTTATGACTTACAAAAGAATAAATTATTACTCTATCAACGAAACACAAACTACCTCATGTCTTTTTTATGAGATCAGTCCAAAAAGAACTAAGAAGTTGTCTTTTGTATATTGGTTAACTTACTGGATTGCAACATCATAATGAGTTTAAACTCAAAATGTGCTATTACATTCACTTTCAGACTAATACCATTGGGAAAGGTATGAACCCTTTTATCCCTCCATAGCTGGAGGGATAAAAAGGTTTATACCTTTCATTTGACATTAAATAACCCATGAAGTTTGATATGCTATTAAATAAAGAAACCAAACCAAAAAGAACTTGTAACATCTAAAATAAACATCAGTGGGTTTTTGTAATGATGTGTTTGTCTGGTTTATATTTGTCACCAAGACAGCCACTTGGTCATCTCATTATTTCTTCATCTTGACAATCTTTTTGAGACAAAGTTACTGGAAGCTTTCTTTTTCTTTTTCAATTAATATTGAAAGAAATTTAACTAAAAATATTTTTTTTTAATTTGTCAATTTCAAAATGTACCAAGACTGAAGCTGTATTTACTAAGACTAAAATGAACGATGAATAAAACATCAATTTTCTTCAAAATAGTCCTCTTGGAATTCAACATCTTCCAGCAATTTTTCTATTGGTCTAAGCATTTATGAAACTTCTTATGATATGGTGCGATGCTGTGTAAGGATATTTCTTTTGATGTCCTCCACAAACCCAAATCTCTTACTTACCCTGTAAGCGGGGCTTAAACTACACTGACTGTATTCTCTGCAGAGGAGTTAAAACCCTTCTCAAAAAAGGGGCGTCTTGAGTATGGAGATCTAGGGAATGTGGAGCACCTCTTTATTGCCACTACTCCCAAGTTCACTCAGAACTGATAGTACCAGTTAGGATCCCATCAATGGGTTAAATTAATCTGTATAAAAATTTTTCATATTCGATAGGATCATAAAAAAAATCTTTCCATGAAACATCTAAAGAAAAATGTAAATATGAATGTGATTCCCTAACTTCTTGGCATAAAATTACCTTAAACAAGTAACACATCATTGAAATCAATCACTCAATCAAATTTTTTACCTTTGAAATGAATTTTCAGTTTAGAAAAGATGTATGGAATGAGATCTGGAGTGTATTTATGGTGCTTCACTTGTTCAAATCTGTATTTTACCAAAAACAGCTGTTTAAAGAGTATCAAGAATTGACTCCAATTCATCTAAATATCATCTCTTTATTATATAAGTTACACAACTGTGCACATTTTTTATTTAAAGTTTAAATTTTTAAAAAGTCTAAAGCTTTGGTGTTGCTACTTTTTGATTTTGCTTTGTATAGATTGACAAGTATATGAGTATAATACATTAGTTCATCATCTCTGCCATTTCTTCATTAATACAAGATGACAAGAATTGCTAAATTCTCACGTAAGATGGCATCTTAAATACCAAATATTGCCAAAATCTGCCACTCTTGACAGGACCTGGCTGGATAAGGAAATGGCACTTAAAATCTGGACAGCTTCTTCCTATTCTGGGCATTCCATCCATCAGTAATAACAGGAAACACTGGGCTACAAAAGTAGAAGAATTCGAAAAATTAGTATAAAATGTATGGTTCTTCTTATATATCTGAAGTGAACTGAAGTTCAGTTATTCTATCTTCCTGTAATCATTTTATCTATTTATTTCTGTTCTGGCAGATGTAATTTGAAGGTAAAGAGGAAATCTACATATGTTCTCCAGTTCTGGAATCAATTGACTAAAACTTAATTATCAAACAGCTATCAGCAATTTTAAAAGGGTTCGTGAATACATATTACACTGGGGAATTGTTAAATAAACCATTATCAGCAATCGCTTTATGCTGTTAGGATGCACCTGGTTTGATTGGTAATTAAAGTATAAGAAATATAATTGTCCATTTCGCAACAATAGGAGAATTCAGAAAATTAGAATAAAATGTACTGTTCTTTTTATATATTTGTATGATTATATTCTACATTATATATTGGTATAAAATGTATGGTTCTTATTATATATTCATATAAGTATATGATGTATCAGTATAAAATGTATGGTTCTTATTATATTTTTGCATGAATATATTCAATATTATATATTAGCCTAAAATGTATGGTTTTTATATACTAATATAAATATATTAGTGGGTAGAGTGTTTACTAACGGCCCCAGAGACCGAGTTTCAATCCCAGGTTGAGTCATACCAAAGACTCAAAAAATGGTAGTTCATGTTTCCTTGCTTAACACTCAGCATTATAAGATAGGGATCAAGGGTAAAGTAGAGCAAACCAGGGAAAAAGAGTGGTGCCCTTCCCAATACTTCTGTGTTGTAGCTATTGAGAAAAGAGCCTTCAGGTTGCCCTCAACTATGGTCGCTAACTTTTACTTGTTATATATTAGTATAAAAGGTATGGTTCTTATTATATATCTGAAGTGAATTCTAGCTCACTTTTTCTGTCTTACTTTTTATCTTTAATCACTTTTTAAAAAATTTATTTCTAACAATTTTAATTTGAAAGTAACATGAAAATCTACATATGGTCCCTTGATTGATTTTAACTGCATGTGAACCTCTCTAGGTTTATTCTATGCTTAAAGCTTGGGATTTGTGTTTATTGTATGTCCATATTTACATTGTGTAGTTGTTTTTAAGAGGTTTTCTTTTGTACACAGTAATATCAAGTATGCTTATCTAATACAAATAATTTTACAAAAATGTGTGTTTTCAAGTAGTTGTATCTACTACAAATAATTATATAGTTTAAAGTAATTATTTTTATTCAATAAGTCATTTGTTTGCAAACAGTTGTATGATTTCATGTGACTAATTATAATACTTTGTAAAAAAAAATATTGCTTCAAGAAATTGTTCTTAATACAAATAATTTACTGTTATATGGTATCAAGTATTCCAATTAAATATGAATGGTTTTTAAACAGATCTGTTTTGACCCATAGATGAGACCTTCACAGGTTCTACCACTCCAGGTCAATGTGGATATAGAAGTAATGTTAATGAAGGGGGTACTCCACACTCCACAGATCTTCAGAACTGAAACCTCACCATTAGATTCTTTAGCTTCTTATCGAAGACACTCCAGATCTGGAATCAATGGTGCAAAACTTAATTATTAAACAATCATCGCCAATCTTAAAACCATTAATGAATATATCTGACACTGGAGGAATTGTTAGATAGTCTATTAGAGTATGAGAAATATGAGTATGTCAACCTTATAATTGTCACCCAATGCAATTCTGTGTGAAAATGGTAATGTTTTCTCAAATATATGGATAAAGATTAGATGAGAAAGATAGCAAAGGTAGGGCAAATATATAAACGATCATATCTTACCTAATATTTATTCCAGAACAATAAGTTATACCTTCAAATCATGCTAATTAGTTGGATTAATTAATTCAACTACTCATAACATCTTTTCTGCCTCCTAATTTGGTTAACCTAGGTCAAAAATTGGCATCTGTTTTTGTTGTAAACTCAGAGAATTTTGAGTTGTAGTGAGTGGGAATTTCTCCAAATTCATTTGTTACAGATCAGTAAATACAATAATTAGAGTATCATTAGTTTTTCATTTGCTTATATATAAATTATGATGTGACATGTCTGGGTGTATATTCAAGTATGTAAATACACATATGTGTGCATGTGTTTGTGTGTGTATATATATATATATATATATATATATATATATATATATATATATATACACACATAGATGTGTATACATGTATTTACCAACCCATCCAGATGAACAGGATGTGACACAAGGTTAATTTTTAAGTGGAGTTCAACAGATTTGAATTTCAGAGTTTTACTTCAACTAGACTGGTTTCGATACCAAGGTTAGAGCCCTGTCTGCCCTATTATTTATCTATAGCTGGATGGAGATTTGAACTGGGTTCATTTTAACTTGGTTTACCATATCCATTTTCTATGATGATAACCATTACTCCACAAGCACTTCCTACACACACACACACACACACACACACACATACATATATATATATATAAATGTTTGATTAAATAGGACATATACTTCGTTTTTGTCTATTCTATCTTTGATACTTTCAAGTTCCTTGACGTTTTGATGGAATGAAATTTAGGAAGGTGCCCTATGTTTCCCAATAACATTGGGCTCCAACATATGTATGATCATATATATATATATGTATGTCTATATACACGTGAACATGTACATATTTACATTTGTGTGTGTATATATATATATATATATATATATATAACACTGCTATGGCACCTAAGAGAAGTTTGTAACATTATGGCTCTCAAATAGAACTTTATAATACTACTACACCAAATAGACGCTTGACCCACCACAGTGTAGCACTATGCCGTAAGTTTCAGTCAGACTCCCATTGTCACCTCGCTATGGAAAAAAGTGACGAACATACAAAAGTTTATTAGTCGTCGAGAAGAAAGAAATGGAGTACGAACAATGAGTCGACTGCTTTAGCTAGACAAAGAGAAATAAAATGTTGTGAGGAGAGAGGGAGAGAGAGACAGACAGACAGACAGACTAGATACAGACCTTAATATTATCTTTCTCATTTTCTTTTATGATCCTCGCACGTGTGTGTGCTCACTGATTCCGTCTTCATGGGGTAATGGGTGCCATAATTTTCGGTCGTCTTAAAATTGTATTGGCTAGTGTTCAACCGGCTGTCTTTTCTATCCCACGTCTCCTCTAACGGCTTTTCCGTTTGTGTTTCTTCCAGTCAATCAGGATACGTCGTCGATTTGCTGCTGATAAATTTCTACTTTTAACCCGGGCGACCGCTGCTATCCCGACCTGCTGTAACCTTCCCATTCGTTTCTCCCTTATAACCTCTCTCGGTCTCTGTGACTGCCTCGAACCTCTTTCTCATATACGGCCTTCCTTTTTCCATCATCCCGTAGTCAACCAGTAAATCTCGCTTGGAAACAACTCACTATTAAAACTACCAACTGGTGTCTCAAAATATTTTACATATATATACATATATATGTGTGTGTGTGTGTGTTTGTGTGCCTTTATGTGTGTGTGTCTATAGAGAAAGAGATAGACTATGAATAAATACTCCCCTACGATAATGTATTTAATAAAAAGTTAATTTTCTTCTCGGCCAAAGATATCAGAATTTTATTATCACTAGTGGAACATTATTCAATAAAAACATATATTGTAACGTAAAATATATTACCGAACTCTTCTGCATTGAAACAATACAACCAAGAAAAAAACTGTATTTGCAAATATAATTTGTTTTACATAGGTGTGTAATTCTTTTTAGACAGTTACATAGTAAAATTTTTGGTTACAGATTTTCACTGCTGTAAAGTTGGGTAATAAATTACGTCTAATAATATTCATTTTGATTATATAATATTCTGTTAAAAATAATAAAATCCTGATATCTTGGATTTTGAAGTAAATCTTTATAAAGAAATATGTGGGTGATACTCTGTGTGTGTGTGTGTGTGTATATATATATATATAAACTCATAAAAATATCTACCCAGGTTTATATTTCACTCTACTGGGTGTATTGAGCACTCTTACGTTTAGCTTAAGGAAATCTGTCGGTGTTTTTTCTTTTGATTATGCATGCCTTATTGCTTTATTATTTTCAAGTTGTTGGTAGTGATTTTTGTCTTTTCTTTTTTTATGGAATTTTTTTTCGGATATCAGTTTCTGCATTATTTTGCAAATTATATTATCAGGGTTTTTTTCATACCATCATTATAAATAGTTATAAAAACTAATTATATATGTATATACATATATATAGTCATCCACAGACAGATTTGTTTCGTTCTATCAGAACTCATCAGTGTGGCTAGATATTAGCTTCCTGTAGCTGGGATCGAAACCCGGTTGACTCAAACGTCAAGCCAAACTTATAACCATTTAGCCACGAGAAGCCATTAGCTGCGAAGTAAATTTTAATCGGTTATTTATCACAATTACTATTGTTTACATACATCCGTTCAATGGCTACCGAGACCTCAATTCATATATGAAGAGGCTTGCAATATACGCTAATGGCAACACGATTACTTCTTCGCCAGAGAACTCAACCGTACGTGGGTAGGGAGTATATATATATATCTTAATTCTTGACACCTTGAGCTCACTAAGGAACACTGACCAAAACAATAGCAGCAAGCATCACAACTACACAACACCCATTCCTAAAACGAAAAAAAAATCACAAACTGTTTAAGACAAGTTAGTCAATGACCACAGTTGAATACATTAATGGTTTGTAGAAACACAAAACCATACCATTGTGCATGTAAATAGAGATCAGTCTTTCATCACATCCGCTCAATGGGAATGGTATACGATCCTTCAAGCACAAACTCATCGTTAATTGCATGCTGCTAAAGACCACTCTTGGCAAGGCTTTCGTCACGATGGATGCCGCCATCCGATCTGACGAACGATGCAAAATTAAATGTCACTATCCTGAACTCGATCACAACGAGAATGAAAATGAACGTCGATGTGCTTTGAGCAATCATAAAACTTTGGGTTCTTTGACAAATCTATTGCTCCGCGGTTGTCTTTAAAATAAAACTGAAGGTGATTTCTGTTAGGAACTAATTTTACAAAACCACACGCATTCATCAGCCGCTTCACTAATAGTTATTTACTCTGCTTCAGTTGAGAACAGATGGCTTTTGCTTCCTGTGCCAACTGACGCAACACGATCCCAACAAAAAGCATAATGAGATGTGAACTTTCGTGCAACTAAATCACCGTTTTCCACGTCAGCATAACCACTCAATGCGACCCAAGAGTCAGCAAAAGATAAACTATAATCAAGGGTGTCCTTCAAATATCGCAAAATCCATTTGATACCCTGTCAATGCTCAACACCTGGGTTTGGCATACACTAACTCGGAACACCAACAGCAGATACCAAATCGGGTTGCATTGCAGTGATCGCATATATAAAGTGTTATAGTAAAATACATCAAATCTCTTCTGATTCATCCACTTAACTCTTCACACACCTAACTACTAAAACGCACAAAACACAGACCTACAGACATCGACACTGTAGAAGAAAATAACAGCTACAGGATGTTGACCCAACAACGGTTAGTGTCAAACTGAAGAAATCATGGCTTCTGCGCATAGGCTCCGCACATAATCAATCCAAAATCCCCAGAAAATTCTCAGTTATAAAAAAAAAAAAGTCTATATTTCAACCAATCATATTTTTTCCACAAGTAGCATTTTCTGGGGCCGGTGTTTGAAATCGGAAACTCATAAATAGGCCAAACAGAGGTCACCCAGCAGTTGAATCGTCGGCCATCACGAGAGCGTCATCCGATAACACGGTCCGACCAGATCAAAGCAATCGCTCGTCGCCGAATTGACAACCCCCCGTCAGCCGGCCAGATATTTCATCCGCTTGTTTATTTTATTTATTACTAAAACAAAATAAACTAAATCTCCTCGTCAGTCATATTTTTCTTGCAACCACACGCTTGTATATAACAAAAGCATTAAAAGACGTTGTGTAGTTGTGATGCTTTCTTTATTGAAAGCATCTATGATAACATTCAAATGGCAGAATCTGTGGCTCACATCAAGAGATGCACTGACAGGATTACAGTCCTTCTTCCCAAAACGATACAAAATCCAAAGACGGTGTTTCTACCTGTCACACTAATAGGAAATCTTGAACTCAGTAATTTCTTTGCTTTACTTATCAAATCAACATTGTTTGAAACAAGGAGCAGCACATCATCTACATAAAGGAAAATAACAAATCCGTTGTGATCATTCGAGCAAATATAAACACAAGCATCAGCATACATTTGCTTAAATTGTAACATACCGATAATATACGGATGTGTGAAATAGACATAGGGAATCCGAAATATACGCGAAACACTTTACGACTTCTTAGTTCAGGTACGAAACTTTTTATTACCTTTGTGTTAAAGGTTTTTCGACATGAGGAGAGAGAGACACACAATCTTTCTATGCTGACTGCTTTTACATCATCAGTTCTCAACCTAACCAACGCACGGTGCCCGTAGCGCACAAATTCGTCTAGCCTCGCCCAGCTCTGAATCTCGACTCTCTCGTTCAGAGGCAGGAACTCAACTCTCTGACTTTTTCTAAATCTCAAAATCCTCAGCTCACACTTCCGGGCATGACGTCATTCACCTCTCCCGGCTCCATTTCCTATTTGGGGCCCTTATTGGGACATCTGTGAATGACACATCCTCCCCGCGCGCGAGTGACCACCTGCGTTAATGTTTGCACCTAATTAACCCATGCACTGAGCCGAAAAGTTCTCATCCTAACTAAACCGAAAGGTAAGATATACGAAAACGAAAAATGATAATATAAAAAGAAAATCCCTCCGCAATTATATAACAAAATCCCAATTGCTTCAAAATGAATCAAAACCAATATTCCATAAACGTGCTGCTTTCTTCAAACCATAAATACTTTTATACAACCTGCACACAAATTTTGGATGATGAAAATCAATGTATCCCTCCGGTTGCCTCATATAAATATCTTTGTTGAGATCACCATTCAAAAAGGCAGAAGTGACATTCATTTGGCGAAGTTTAAGACCCTGATTATTTTCTAGAAAAAGGAAAACTCGAATTGTATTGTACCGCATGACTGGAGAGAATACTACTGCAAAATTAATCTCTCCTTCTTATGAGAATACCTGGGCAACAAGACGTGCCTTGAAATGGTCAACAGAATTATTCGAATTCCATTGTATTCTAAAAACCCATTTACAGTCCACAATATTTATATTTACAGGAGGTTCAACCAAGTCCTACATTTCCAAGTTTCCGTGCGACTTCTCAGTCGGTAGATTTTTCGTCATTCATTTGCATCTGAGCCATGTCAAGCCTCTTCAAATGTTGGCTCATTTATATGTGCAAACAGGTTAGTTGCACGCAGGCAGTATGCTACCTTTTCAAAAGGCTTTACTTGACGTTTTGTGCTGTAGCAGAAAGAAACTTGTATTTTTTGTTTGGCGCGTAATTTAATATTTTCACCCAATCAGGATGACTTGTCCTATTCAGCCCCAACCATCTTTCCTAGCAGCATCAAAAATTGAAGAAAGCCCGCAAAACTCTCTCTTCCTCAGAAATCTTCAATGGGAACGGACGTCTTATCGTCTGCTCCTGAATAGCAGTAGCAGCATCATACACTATGAGGAGAGCAATCTAGTTTATGGACCCCTTGGGTCTATTCTTCTAGACCAAGGGATCCTAGTTAAAAATAAATTCGATGATATACTCTAACAACTTCCTAACTTCTTTCCTTCGTACGAGACTCGCAGCATACCAGCGTAAACCCCTTACTTCATGCTGCTATTAAAACCTTCATTTAAAACCTAACGACGTCTTCGTTCTTCTCCACACCTTTATTTTCCATCAACATATAGCGAGGGGATAACAACCAACGAAATACCAACGCTACCAATGTAATACCAACATAACCAACTTAAACCAACAACCTAATAATAATAATGTCATCCCCCATCGCTATAGTGCCATGCATAGGAAGTGTATGCATAAATGCTTCTTCATATGTTGGTTGTACGTGTAGATTGACATAGTCAACATCAGTAGGAATAATATATGAAACAGGTGCAAGTTCAACAATAGTGTTATATTTTGACCTTTTGACCCGGCCAAAAATACCATTCCAAGGTGATGCACCGGAAGGAGGTGACACATTCTAATGGCAGTTATGAGAGGAAATCGCGTGGGCGGAAATTGGCTGATGAAATGGGACGAGCTAAAAAATTCCCATGGTACACTCATGGACTGATGCACCGGAGGAGGGTGACCTCTGAACTGCATGACAGTTATTTCCGCTTGATGACGATTAAACATTCGATTTCAAAGATCGAGTGGGCGTCGAACGATTATATAATTCAGTTGAGTTTGACGAGCCAGTGGAGTTGCCAGTGGAGTTCCAGCCCAGTTGGAGAGAGATGTGGTAGGGAAAGCCATACCCGGCCGAGGGGGCCCTCGGGAACCCCGATGGAGTTTGGGGACCTGAGAAGTTGCTGATAAGATGTAGCAGATCACCCAGCAGAGTTGAGCCCCTAAGCCTCCGGTTGAGCATCAAGAGAACAAGAAATACACAACGTGACGGCCATAAGAGTGAGGGGTCAAAATATTACAGTTTATGTTCGATCTCCAGCTCCCTCTCACAGTAAAACCCCCACAATCTTTTCGAACCCTTGCAATAAAGTGAGAGGTAAATATTTTGTTAAAGAGGTCTTCCTGCGTCGTTTATTACTGCATCTGATTAATTTATTGCGTCAGTATGTATCCTGCATGAACATGTATATGTGTATATAAGCATATTTATTATGTGAGTATATAACAATAGGTTTACTATTCAGTTAACTTCAATAACGTCAGATTCTTCTTCATTTGAATCATCTCCATAAGCAACATAATCACAATCCACACAATTGGTCCGACCACGTCTATACAACACAACGACTCACGAACATTCGCTTTGAAAGTGGATTCAAGAACTTCCAACTTTTTATTCCAACAAACACTACTTAACTAATCTTTTCCTCAAGCTTTCGGTGCAACTCCCTGTAAATGTAAACAAAGGCCAAACAGCCAAATACGCGGAAATATGACACATCCGGTTTCCGTACAAACCAATGTTCATATGGAGTGATGTTCCCTGCAACAGATGTTTGAGAACGATTGTTGATATAAGGTGCTGTTGTAATAGTTTCACCCCACAATAAATTGGCAAAATTGGCACTTTTGAGTGTAACTCAAAGTATGCGATTTGTAGGGAACGAATAAATAGATAAAAAATTAAATTAAAAAAAAATAAATAAATAGATAAAAAGAAAACTATTAAATTTGAAGAAACTCCCAGAGGTCTCTAACGGAAAAAGAGATGACGCATGCGTAAAAGAAAAAGGATTTTCCCCTTGAAAAAGGAGACGAGATTATCTTTCTCTTTCAGGCAGTGTCCGTCGAACCAACAACACCATTTTGCTGTCTGGTGTTTTGGACACCACGCTGCGTCACAAGACGTAGCGTTGGTTTGTCCCTTCACCCAATAAATAAAGGAAAGTATAGAAGAAATATTTTCGTCTCTTATCTTTTTTCTATCTTTTCTTTTTGTATATTTCTTTTGGGACTTTCTTTGGGCAAGGCATTGCGCCAGCTAGTCAACGTGGGGTGAAACAGTGTAACCAAAATATGGAGTCAGATATCTACGGCAACACAGCCTGGCCCTTAGCCCCTGACCTTCAAAAGCCTTCAAATCCCACAGATTCAGTCGTTCTGCAACAACATTTTGCTCAGGTGTCCGAGGAATGCTGGATGTAGATACCACGCGATTTACAAAAAACAATGAACTTTTACGAGTCAGACTCTACTTCATTGTTTGATTGCAGGATCTTAACATATTTCCCTGTTAAATTTTACACCAAATTTACATATTTATTAAGTTTATTAAATGCTTCACTTTTATGTTTCATGAACAATGTGTGCACAAACCAGGATTTGTCATCGGTAAATGTAATCAAATAACAGTTGACACTAACTGAATATTCATGTGCATGAGTTCAAGCAAACCAGATACGCGAGATTCATTGCTTCTGAAGGGTGTCTCGTGCAACTATCTCTTGGTGCGTTCCTCACCAAGGAATTTATTGAGAACTTATACCACATACTTTATCTTCTGACAATATGCTTTCTAAACGTTTCATACCTATGTGTCCAAACTGCTCATACCATATTTGCTTGGAATCTCTGTCAAGAACAGTATTCAAGCAATGTCAAGGAATGACGTGCATATGATAGAAAGAGTTACAAGAAAAACCAACACCATAAAGTCGCTGTTTGTGATGAATAGAAACTCTCTTTTTATAGAAAACATGTACACCAAGCTCATCTACCTTTCTGACTGAAAGTAAACTCTGGCCCAATTTTGGAACAAACAAAACGTTATACAGTGTAACAACATAGTTAGAAACCCTATCATTATCATCACCAAGACCAAAATAACAATGTAATTTCTCACCTTCATCATAGATCTCGCTATTGTCATCAAAATCCCTTTGTGAAGACAATCAAACCTTTTAGAAGACAAATTAGATTTGTGGCAAATCATGTATTAAGATGCACCAGAGTCTATTATGCAGACAGTCAGCATTGCACTTCCTTTCAAAGTTCTTAGAATATTTTGGAGCCATAAAAGATGTCATACATGCAATCTGACCAGTCGAATTTCTCTGACGGTACCAATTGTTTTTTCGATAGCCACTTCTTTGCTGATGGTAGTTCTACTTACTATGTAAATCATTTTTGCCACTACACGAACATGGAATGTCATCACGCTGCGGACAATTGCGTTTAAAATGGCGAGGGGAGCCATAGAACCCATTTACTCGTTTTTCAGGAACTCAAAGGCTATTGTCAGATTTGCTTTTGCAAAGTTTACTTTGATATCTTTCCTAGTGAAATCAATGGCTTTACGATCTGAGGACTGTAAAAACAGTTTAATCTACCAATCTGCAGATTGTTTTCACTCTGAACATCCAGTGATATAATCAATATTGCATATTTGTTAAGATGAAAGTTTGAAAGTAAATTGCATGCAAGCTGCTCATCAGTAATTGTATCTCACATCTCATTCAACTGATTATGTAAGGTTTTCATGCAATTTATGTGTTCAAGGATGTTACTTCTCAACTGGTAACAAACACTATGATACTTCTGGTACAAACTTGTCTATTGATATAATGAAACTATGTTATACTATTGACAAAAAGCATCGCACGCATCTTTAGTGGGTTTAGTGTGTCGAACATAAATGTATTGTCACTTATCAGTACACTGTACGATAAGAGAATAAGCAAGATCCCTTTCCTTATCGTGTAACTCACATTTCTTAACATTTTCATCAATGGGGTAGATATCCCTCTGATTTATAGATTTCCACAAATCCCGCCCTTTCAACATAAAACGCACGGCAAATTTCCAGTCCCTATAATTTGTACCATTAAGCTTATGCCATAATTTCACAAAATGTTGATGAATTTCGAATCAACAATATCACAGAGTTCATAAGCGTTGGTCTGGGCCCAAAACTCGTTAATTCTTAACACCTTCAGCTCACCTAGGAACAATGATCAAAAGACGAACAGCAAAAGTCACATCTGCACGACGTCAATTCCTAAAACGAAAAAAGCACAAACCGATCAGGAGAAGCTCGTCAACAACCCAGAGTTAAACGCAATAACGGTTAGTAGAAATTCAAAACCATTCCATTGCACATATAAATATAGACAAGTCCTTCAACAATATATATATATATACACACACACACACACAATGTAATATATAAGAATATATATTTTATATATTTATAATATAATGCATATATGTATTATATATACAATATAATATGTATATTATATTAGATACAATATATATTTGTATATACATTATATATATTATGAAATATATCGTATATATATATATATATATATATATATAATGAATATATCATATATATTCTGACGAGGAAATATGTCACCCTAATACATTCGCTGGTTATGGGAGAAGGCAGCTGCGACTCTCTGGTCGTCAGTGGACGATAGTAGTAAGCAAGAATAGTGGAAGTGGGAGAGGCCGTCTCTCCTTCAATCCCTCTCTATCATTACAAGGTATTATGGGCATGGGAGGACTTCATTCTCTATTAGCCATGTGTGCGTCAGCGGAGAAGCAAATCTGCGACTAAGATTGGTACCAAGGAAGAAACGCGAAAACCAACACGGGGTGAATTTTCAAACTACGGAAACTAGTTAGTTGCCATGTAGTCGTCAAAGGGTGAGGACGCATAATGAGTTTCTGTTTATTCCTCAAAGGATGAAGATGCATAAGGAGTTGCCTTTTGTTTGTTGAAAAACCAAGAACATAATTTGGGATATGAAAGAATCCCAAATTCCAAAATAAGACCGCTAGAAGAACCCAGAGAGAAAAGAAAAAGCTTATCCTTTGAATGAACAAGCACTCCGAGGTATGGTAAGCCTCGTTAAACGAATACCCAAAGAAAAGACTTGTCCACGAGGAAAGAGACAATGATTAATCTTTGACTTATCTGAAATAAGACGTGTATCCTTCTACCAACGTGTTATGGAAACCCAGTAACGAAAGAAAAAAAGAAGAGAATAAATTCCACTAAACTCCAAGTAAGTGAACATACAATTTCGGTATATTCAACTTTATCCTGCTGCATTCATACTGAAACGATAAACTTGAAATTTGGAGCACGAGCTCTGCCATTAAATCTTATAGTCTGAAGGAAAGCGGACCGTGTCTACCGTTTGTTATTAATCTTGTTAACTCAAACACGGCAGTTCAGAGTCCTTTTTTTTATTGTGGAAGAATTGTACTTGTCAAAGACGTTGTACTTGAAGGGGATAGCTAGCCAGTTAGCTGTGTTGACTTTTAATAATTTCCTCTATGACTCGCCTAGTGGCTTTAAAATGTGGTTCCGCTCGGGAGTTGGTGATATCTGTGACACGAAATAGCGTTCGGCAGACCACAGCCAACGTTAACTGGTGGACTTGGCGGGAATAAACAGCACCCTGCAAGCCCGCTGGGCACATGGCGGCGTAACAATATGTATGATATATATATATATATATATATATACATTATGTGATATAACGAATATATATATATATAAATGTCTATTGTAATATATATATATATATATATATATATTCAGTGGTATAAAAAACGTTAGTATTGCTTTAAATGTAGTGTTTAAAAATTTCCTAAATTACTATGATTCAACAGCGTTCCTTAACTTTTGACCATAGAAAAATGCATATTTTTGTCTGTTTAGTTGACTATTAATTTAGTGTAACAGTTTTTTTAGAAAACTTAATATGTAATAAATACATATATGTTCCAAGTATATTTTGAAAAAATTCTGAAACGTACATGAAAATGTAAAAGTCATTTAAATATTTGTTGTTGTTCCGTTACTTAACTTATAGCTGCTTCTTTATATATGTATGTGTATCAACATATATATGTGTGTGTGTGTGTGTGTGTGTGTGTGTGTGTATGCATATGTGTGTGTATATATATATATATATATATGTTTCGCCAATGGTCAGGGAGACGAGGCTTGAATTCCAGGTCAAGTCCTACCAGAGACTCAAAAAAATTGTACTTGATTCCACCTTTCTTAACACTTACCATCATAAGGTACGGATCAAGGATAAACTGGAGCAATCCAAGGAATGGACTAATGTCCTACCTATACTTCGGTATATTAGCGATTTAAAACATATATAATATATGTAGGTATATATGTTTATATATATATATATATATATATATTTACATACATACGATGTATGTAATGTAAATATATAAATGTATGATATATATATATATATAATGTGTGTATATATGTATAAATTATGTGTATATATGTAAGATCGTGTATATATATTTATATATATATATATATATATATATATATATATATATATAAATATCTATTGGTTTTTATATATATTTAATAGCATGGAAGCTTGTTTGCGACCACAGATTTCATGATATCTTATAAATGACAGGCAGAAAACGAAAGATTTTAAAGAAAACGAAAAATACTGTTAAAAGAACGTTACAATTGTGTACAACTCTTTATGTGTGTAGATGTATGGGTTTTTGTGTCGGTTATATTTGCGTATTATTGTGTGTGGACGTATAAATGATATTTATTTTGTGTGTGCATGAAGATACATGCGCCGCGTGGCAAATTTGATTTTGTCTCTTGGATGTATGAGGCGAGACAATTATCAGGCAGAGAACAAAGATTTTGAAGAAATCGAAAAATCCAAACCATCCACAGTACCACACACTCCAACAAATAATGCAACTGTAGGGATAAAGAAACATGCCCCCTACTAAGAAACTGTCTACAGAAAAACGTAGTGTTCAAAGCCACAGTAAAAAACCAACTGCTCAGTCAAGCAGTACATAGATGTAACGGAGGGTACCATTAAACAGAATATTTAACCACAGACTTTCCTTCGTCCACAAAAATTACTCAACTAACACTTCTTTATCCACACACATATGGCAACTAAAAGACATGAACAAATTAACCACCATCACCTGGGAAATACTAAAACTAGCATCCGCCAACAGCCAGACATAAAAAAAAAAATGCCTTCTTTGCCTCCACAAAAAACTAGCAATTATCAGCCACCCATCACAAAACATTCTGCTAAACAAAAAATTCTATCCAAATGCAGACATGAGAACAAACACGTACTCTCACATTTCGACCCATGTACATAACCCATCCATCTTACCTATACCACCTCTGCTACTAAAAATCCCCCTCACCAATGATCCCACGACACACCCGTCGTACCGTAAGTACAAATTTCTTCCATCAAACAACACATCCAACACACCGTAAGTACCATCTTCCTCATTAAATCGTTATATCTCCATGCATCCCACAACCTGTTGACATTATGTTAACCATGTTTTCATAAGTGTTAGAAATACGTGCCCACACATTATATTGAACATATCCCGAACGCGAACACCATCATATATTACAATTACGTATATGTAAGATAACATTAACACAACGTAGACAGCTAATGAAAAATTATTATTGTAATCCAACTCAACTCCCCATCTCTTATCCTTATGTCCCAGACCTATCATGCTTACACGTCAAATCATAAATTCATTTTCTTAATGATGATAATTTGCTCGTTAGTTAAAATCATCACCATACAAACTCATATACATAAAAAAAACCTAAAAAAATGACATAGCTAATACAAACAATTATTGCAACGTCTTAACACAATATATTCACTATATTCTTTACGTACATACAATCATAGATTACGATGATGCATACTTAATATATCATTAACACGTCATAACTAATAAAAATTATTATTGCAATCTAACGCAAATCATATTCCAGCATAAAATACTAATGTTGCATAATACTCCATTATATATTACAATACATGTCTCATCACGACGATATTTATTGCGATTCTGACCCTTCGTCTATTATGCTTACAAATCAAAACTTTATTTTCTTCGTAATGCAATGATGATGATATTTTGTTCCTTAGTTAAAATCATCCCCACGCACACAAACATTTTTTTTTACTTGGTCAATCTTTCGTGACTTTGGCTACTCATCGCGCCTCATACATCCTGGAGACAAAATCAAATTTGCCGCGCGTCACATGTATATAACCTACTCAAATATAACCTTAGCAAACATACACACACGCACACATAAAGAGTTATACACAATCTAACGTTCTTTTGACAGTATTTTTCGATTTCTGCAAAATCTTTTGTTTTCTGCCTGATGATTGTCGTTTATAAGGTGTCATGAAACCTGTAATCGCAGACAAACTTCCATACTATTAAATATATATAAAAACTAATATTTATTTACCAATATATTTTTGGGTTATATATACATACATGTAAATATATATATATATATATATATATAGGTATATATAACGCAAAAATATATTGGTTATGTTACCTCTCAATCATGAATGATAAATTTCAATATCATGATAAGTCAAGACTGTCAAAAGCAGAAAAGTGAGAGAAAGGCAGTAACCATCTTATGTTTCACTCTTCTTTTGTTCTCATTATTTTCAACTTTAGTCTTTTTTTCTCTATCTCATATCATATTCTTTTCTTTTTTTATTTAGTCAAAAGAAAAATTTTCTCCTTTTACCATAGTCTCTGTTTTCTTTCTTCTTTACCATGTTTTCATTCTCTTCTTTCCTTTCTTTTAACACAACTGACGTTCACATTGATAAACATAAGTGTTGATTCATGCATAAATAATCCATTTTACAATGCTAACTCTATTAGTCAGTGTATAAAAATGAATTTGATTTTCTCTTTCTCAGTGTAGAACACAGTCAGTCAAGAAATCTATTCATTTTATCTGTACTTATAATGATAAGCCATTGTCATGACCATGTGGTTGAATACCTTATCAATTATATTTTAAAGACAACAATTAATGAGGTTAATATGCTATAGTAAACTATATATATATATATATAGAGAGAGAGAGAGAGCGAGGGTGTGCGTTCACTACCATTGATAGACCATAAATGTCTAAGTTAGGATTGCTTGGACACAGTGCCAGTGGCACTTGGTGACTGTCAGTTTCTCACCTATGAAAACATCAACCAAGAGGTTCCCATGTTGTGGGTATCCTTTCATATGCTGTAGTCAGATGTATGATGGGAAGGGCAATCTAGTTTATACTCAGTGGTTATTTATATAACTATATTACATTTATTTTGTGATAGCTTCAGAAGAAACAGGTCCACGACCTCACAAATATTGACCATCCGTAGAATCCTAGATGGCGTAAGGGCAAAAAACATACAGGCGACATTACTATTTGTCGATTTTACCAAGGCCTTCGATTCCATTCACAGAGGGAAGATGGAACAAATCCTACTAGCATACGGCCTACCAGAAGAAACTGTAGCAGCAATAACGATTCTCTACAGAAACACCAAAGTGAAAGTGCGTTCACCGGATGGAGACACAAAATACTTCAACATTGTAGCAGGAGTACAAGGGGACACGCTAGCCACATACCTCTTTATCATCTGTCTAGACTACGTACTTAGGACTTCGATCGATAACATTAGGGAAAACGGCTTCGTGCTGACAAAGAAAAGGAGCAGAAGGTACCCCGCAAAAACAATTACCGACGCTGACTACGCCGATGACAGAGCGCTACTGGCCAATACACCCAACCAAGCCGAAACACTACTGCATAGTTTGGAACGAGCCGCTGCAGGCATTGGACTCCATGTTAATGCACACAAAACTGAATTTATGTGCTTTAATCAGAAAGGTGACATCTCCACACTAGACGGAACCTCTCTGAAACTGGTTGACAAATTCACCTACCTAGGAAGCAGCGTCTCATCAACCGAAAAGGACATCGACACACGGCTAACGAAGACATGGACAGCTATCGATAGGCTTTCGATCATATGGAAATCAAACCTGACCGATAAAATGAAACGCAGTTTCTTCCACGCGGCGGTCGTGTCGATACTGCTGTATGGATGCACTACTTGGACGCTGACTAAACGGTTGGAGAAAAAGCTAGACGGCAATTATACAAGAATGTTGAGAGCAATATTGAACAAGTCCTGGCAGCAACACCCCACAAGGCACCAACTATACGGTCACCTACCACCTATCACGAAAACTATCCAAGCTAGACGAATAAGACATGCCGGACACTGCTGGAGAAGCAAGGATGAGCTCGTAAGTGATGTACTCCTGTGGACCCCCGCATATGGCCAATCAAAAGCAGGACGACCAGCTCGAACATACATACAGCAGCTATGTGATGATACGGGATGTAACCCTGAAGACCTGCCAGAGGCGATGAATGATAGGGAGACGTGGAGAGAGAGGGTCAGGGATATCCGTGCTAGCCGCACAATATGATGATGATGGTGTTCATTTATTTATTCTGTTGTGTTTAATTTATTATTTTCTCTTATTTTTATCATGCACATCTTTAAGAGGACCCTCAGGCAATGAATCTTTGCCTTTGGACTTTCAGATAAGGAGGCAGGTGCTGCCTTGCAAAACGATACCCTGCAGCCAAACCCTTCAAATCCCCATTCTACTTTTCTTTTAAGAAAGAATATCTGAATGTAAACACCTCCAAAATTTATTTATAGATCCAATATATTTGTGAGGTAATATTCAAGTTTACTGATTTAATGAAAATTTGTTCATAATAATTCAAATAATTCTATGATTTAAAAAAAACGTTAAGGTAATATACAAGTTTACTGCTTCAATGAAAATGTCTCCAAAATAATCAGTATAGTCAATGATTCTATTAATCAAAACAAACTGCATGGATTTCCGTATTTCCTTCAATGATATGCATTAGTTATAATTCTCTTGAGTATTTTTAAAACAATGAAATGTAAGGAGTAAATGATGCGGATATGTGTATCTTTAATGAAAAGCTAATAATAATTCCAGTGAGTCTAAGAATTGCTTTGTATACTGCAAAAGATACGACCCCACCTCCAAATGAGTCCTAGATATGACACTAAACTATTTGATAGTGAGGCTTCAGTCCTGGAGCTTTGGAGAATGTTCAATATCCCTTCATTGCCATTACTCCCAGGTCCACTCTGACCTGGAGTGATACCTATTTGGTTCCCATCTATGGGTTAATTAGAACTGTTTAATCATTTATAATTTTTTAAACTATTTAAGTGTGTGCAAATAAATAAATAATGTTGAATAAAATTACTAGTGTTAGATAGCAATACTTGAAACCATTTACCTGTCTTTAAATAAAACTATAAGTATTAAATAGCAATGCTTGAAACCATTGAACTGTGAGCAAACAAATAAGCTCTGGCTCATTTAAAAACAAGTCATGTATATCTAATATATATCTAAAGCCAGTTTGGCAAGAAATAACCTACAAGCATAAAATATAAGCAACCGAATAAAACAACCAACCAACCAAAATGAATCTGGTTGAGAGGCTCCAGCTGGGGAAGTAGAGTACCCCTTCATTGCTATTTACTCCTAGGTCCACTCTGACCCAGAGTAATTGTACCTGTTACGATTCCATCTGTTAGTCAAGTAGAACTATTTAATCATTTACTATCCTGAAAACCATTGAACTGTGTGAAAACAAATGATTAATATTAAACTGAACTTATTACATGCTTGAAACCATTTAACTAGGTGCAAATGAATAAATTGTGTTGATTAGCAATACTTGAAATCATTTAGTGTTGTGGGTATGACATTTAATTACACCTGATTGTAAGGCTCTAGTCTTGAAGTTTGGGGAATGAGTACCCCTCATTACCATTACCCTCCGATCTACTCTAACTTGGAGTCATAATACCTGTTAAAGTTCAATCTAGGGGTCAAATAGTTCAATCTTTTACTAGGGATTAATATTAAATAGAATTATTAGTGTTAAGTAGCAATACTTGAAATCATTTAATGTCCTGGGTATGACATTCATAATGGATTGAATTATTAATATTAGACTGTTATACTTGAAACTATTTGTGTGCAAACAAATGAGCACTAACAACTTGTTTTAGAATTGTTACCTACAAACCGATTCATTTACAAATCATATATATTTAATATAACCAACTATGTGTCTTCATGTTTGCTTTATAAACTGTTAGGTTTTTGGTATTTTGTTTAAATTGTCTTAAGTGAGGAGTCCCTGCAGTGAAATAGCTAAAGTTCTGGACTGCACCCTCAAAGTAAACAAGTTCAAACTCCATTTGTCCTATTAGGTTCATTGTATGAACCCCCTTAACTTACCAGTTGTGAGATAAATAATATCACTGCTGTTCTTCTACAAGGATAGCTTTGGAATTAAATAACCCACAAATGATGATATGTCATTAAACAAAGAAACCAAACCAAACCAAACCTAAATAGTTTAAAATTACAATTTAGATTGTTACATTCAACTATTACAAATTAACATACATGGAGGTGTACTTAGCTTTATGCTAAGCTTTGTAAATGGTTAGGACACATCATATAGCATAATGATTTGTAAGCTAGGCTAACAGACCATTGTTTGTGAGTTTGATTCTCACTGGCTGCCCAATATTTCTGGCCTTGTACTACACTTACTAAATAATTAGGACACATCATATAGCATAATGATTTGTAAGCTAGGCTAACAGACCATTGTTTGTGAGTTTGATTCTCAAAGGGTGCCCATATTTCTGGCCTTGTGTTAAGCTTAGTAAATGATTAGGGTACCTCACATTGTATAATGGTTAGCAAACTAAGTAAGATGACCATTGTCAGAGAGTCTGATTCCTATTGGGTACCCTATACTTCTGGTCCAGTGCCAGAAAAGCTTAGTGTAATATGTGTGTACTAAACTTAGTAAATGACCACAATCATAATGAAATATTACTTATGTAATAAGGTGCATGGTGTAATGGTCATTGTCTTAAGAAATGGAATCAGCAAACCAAGTTCAAATCCTGGTCAAAGCTGTTTGCCACCCTGCGGACTGGGGCTGTTGAATATGCCGACTGCACCTCTACAGAGGAGTAACCCTCCTCCCCCAACGAGGCCACCTGTTGGCCACGGATGGCGACCCGTGAAGCTTAAGAACGGAATCTTGGTGGTTGAGCAGTTGTAGGTCCGGCAACCAAGTGGTCAAGTCACACCACATTGACCCTTTCTGAGTTAGATAGGGAGTCGGACAGATCTGATCAATCGGCTGGTCGTATCAAGCCCTGGCACCTATTTTTTTGTCCCGTATCTTTCAATTTACACTTGTGACAAACAAGCACCCAACCCTTATCTATTAGGTACTAGAAGGCAGTGGCTGAGGGTCAACTGCGTTGAGAGAATAGGAAGTTGACTACTGCTAAATTACACGGTAATTAGTAACGTTTTACAGAAAGCACAAAATTGGCAAAGGCTCAAAAACCTTCTCCTAACATGAGTATTCTGATAATGTATCTTCGTCTCAACCAAGACAAATGAGTTTCCCCCTTGGTACATTCCCAACAAAAGTGGTGGATGGTGGAGTATAGAACCAGTGAAAAGCTAATAACACACCTGGCTTTTTTAAATAAAAAACTTCAATGTAACCTCTCTGAATAAGATTCTTCTTCGGATAACAAAGCAGAAATACCTTTTCCAAGATTTATAGTTGTGGAGGAATAGGATTTCCTGAGGTTCCGTGAAAAGTAAAACTTAGTTCCATAATAATACAACACAAATTTGCACAAGCAACGTAGACACGAAAAATTTGACAAAAAAACAAGAACCTTAAAGAAAAACAACTTTATATTTTATCAACTCGACAATGGCAATAATTACACAAAAGGTGTTCATGTGTGTGTGTGTGTGTGTGTGTAAAACACGAATGTTCTCAGTCAAATTGAATGTGTGTATATGTGTAACTATCTCCGAATTAAAAGGAGAAGACAGGCTTGTACTTACATACAAGTGTATGTGTATGCATGTGTCCAGGTAAGTATGAGTTTTCGGCCACTCTCCTAACGTAGTGTATATTTGCAGTTCATCTGGCGTCAATCTATCGTGCCGTGATGTGACTGTCTGCTGATCTGTCGGTCTCTCCTGCTTTGAACTAAGAAACTTCGCTATTTATACTTTTGGGTAAAATAAAAGTGAATCAAAGTAAAATATTTTTTTTTATTACAGGTCAAATAAAGTTAAAATACGCGAACGTCGACGAAAACGCAATCCGTGACCTGTCTTAACCTATCAGATTCTCAGAAATTACTTATTTATTTTGGAACCTAACTATTTTTGTTTCTGTGGCAAATTTTTCTACAAGTTAATTTTTGATTCGCTTTTTCTAGAATATTCTATTCTATGTGTCCTTCGCTGATTGGTTTAAACATATAAGAGTATAAATTCTATGTAAGTGAGATTTCATCCTTTTTTTCTGGAATATTCCTATCTACGTGTTCTGAGTTGCTTTATCTAAAACTAAAGAAATGTGTATCGTATATAGTAATTGAATCTACCAGCACACCAATAACAAGTTAATTGCCTTTCATAATAGAAAAAGTTATATCAGGCAGTTTAACACGGATATCTATAAAAAAAACGAAAATGAAACTCTGCTCCTGGAAGTTGAAAAGAGAAAACCTGCAAATTTTCTGCTGAAACTGACCAAGTTCCACAATATTCCTGTTACAACATACCCTCACAAATCTCTGGATGTAAATGAGGGGTTTGTGCAAAGTAAAGAACTCTCGTTATGCACAATCGAAGAAATTAAAAGAGAGTTAAAAACGAAGGTGTGATAGAGGTTAAAAGAATATTAATAAAAAAGAGGGGAAAATAATTGAGACCAACACCTATATAATGACATTTAACACTCCGAAAATACCTGAAAAAATAAAAGTAGGTAATACCATGGGAGAGTGGAGTAATATATCCCTAATCAATTGAGATACTACAAATAACAAAATTACGGCCACCTCGAAGACAATTGTAGAGGATGAGAAGTGTGCGGGAAAAGTGGTCAACAAGACCCTGATCACCACACTAATGAATATGAATTTCCCAATAGATGTGCCAACTGTGACAGTGAACATCCGGTCTACGCAAAATCTTGCGACAGTTGGAGACTAGAGAAGGAAATTCTGATAGTAAAGTAAAAAAGGAACATTCCTAATCATGAAGCACGGAAGATGGTAGCAGGGTCTAAGACCACTGCTTATTCTCAAGCAGTCTAACGAGGAAAAATTCCACACAATAAATATGAATAGATTGTCAGAACATTAATTCAGCTGGAGCCGGGCGGCTGGGAAAGCTTTAATAATGAGATAAAAGCCTCGCTTGAACTCGACAAAAATGATACCAACAGAGTTTCAGGAGCATCAACTACACTAAAGGATTTTACAGCAAACAAAGGAAAATTATTCGTTTAAACACAAACCTCCATGGAGAAAATCGAACAAGAGGAGAAAAAGGCAATATCACCATCCACCAGGCCGATAAAATGCCCTATTACAAAATCTCCCAGTGAATTAAGATCAAAAGACAAAAGAACGCCTATACGACCATCCGCTTTTACTGACACCTCTTCAAAAGAAAATACTTAAAGATAAACAAAAACCCACACCAAAACAAAAAATACAAGAATCAGAAAATATAGAAACAATAAATAAATTCTGGTTCGTAGAAAAGATGGAGAGAAAGAACAGCCCACAATTAACTAAACACAAAGCTCAAAAGAAACCACCAAACAGTCCGGACTCAGGGCTTAATAATGAACCACAAAATAATTTAGTGGAACTGTCGCAGGATCAAAGCCAATAGGAGCGAACTGCTCTTATTGGTGACGAACTGCAGCCTGTCATTATCAGCCTTCAAGAAACTTTCCTCAAAGCAAACGATGACATTAACATAAAAAGTTACGAAAGCTACAACCATATTTACAAGTCGCAAAGCTTCGGAAGGTGTTTCAATCGTAATTAGGAATGACATACCCCAAAGTAAAATCACCCTCAACACTGGACTCCAGGCAATCGCTGTCAAAGTAATCTGACACAGAATAATAAATATCTTCACACCATACATTCCGCCACATGATACAATTAACGAAAAGGAAATCAACAACATATTAGAGCAACTACCTACACCTACTAGGCGATTTAACAGCCCAATACCATATGGGGCTGTAAAAGCACAAACCAAAAAAGGCAGAAAAATGGAAAACATGATCAAGAATGATAATTTATGTCTCTTCAACACAAAATCTCAAACACATATCGACCCATCTACTGCTACCTACTCAATCAGAGATTTGTTGCGAGACCGATAATAATCTCTCTTGAACACACACACATATCGACCCATCATCTGCTACCAACTCAACCAAGAGATTTGTTGCGGGATCGATGCATTTATCGGCCCCGCAAATGTCTGTATATACGAAGAGGTTAACAGAGGACTAGACAAATGACAAGGATAAGTGGGTAAGTTTAAATATTAGGTAGAGAATATTAGTGTAGAATCGCTGTTACTGTATAATGTCCGTGTAGTCTCTTCGGTGTCGAAAGTCGATGCTGTAGAAAAGTGTAGACACGGCTGTCTATTTGTTCTTGGTGACAGCGCGTTTAGAAGATTAGGATGGTCTCGGTGCTTGGGTTAATCATAGGTGTAGCTGGAGACGGTCGTAGAGACTGGTTGATCGATGTCTCAGTTTATTCAGTCCTTGGCTAACCGGGGTTATCTTGATGTGACCTCGGAGTGCTAATGAAAGTCCGAGTAGTCTTCTTGCTCGTGAACTAGGGTGCTGTTGAATGATCTGGTCTGTTGCAACGGAAAGTGCTGGTGCTGGTCTGCAGGTGTCTGCTGCTTGGAACAGGTGCTGCTGGTCTGGATGGCTGCTGTGTCGTCGTCTCGTGGTATCTGCAAAGGGGTGTATTGAGGAGACCAGAGGCGATCCTCAGAATACTTTCTGAAATAGCTTTTAAAAGAGCTGTTTTATGACTTTCAGAAAATAGCTCTGAAAACAGGATATCAGTGGTTGGTTGGAAACTGGCATCGGCTGAGCTGGATCGGATTCCATGTCAGCAACTGGCTGGTAGTAGAGGCACAGATTCCACGTTGGTCACTGGGAGAGGCACAGACACTTCTCCAAGCACATATGCTCAACGACACCTTGGTCTGGTGGTCATTGATTGCTGTTTTTACATAGGAGTGTAGCAGAAAGAACTTCGTATTTTTGTTTGGCGTGTCAATTAATTTGACCGTTATGGTCGTCTCATATTTTCACCCAATGAGGATGACTTATCCTATTCATCCCGAACCATTTTCCTGGACAACATAAAAATAGTGAAAGCCCGCCAAACTATCTCTCCCTCTGAACCTTTCGAGAAGGACAGACGTATTTTCTGTCCGCTCCCTTCATAGCAGCAGGAGCACAACACCATGAGGAAAGCCTTCTAATTTATGGACCTCTTAAGTCTACTCTCTTAGACCAAGGGCTCACAGTTGAACATGAATTAGATTCACGTAATCCGCCACACACAGGAACACCTTTATGTCGCCTCTAACTTTTGCTATGTCTACAGCGACGCGTAATTTGCTCAGACATCCAGCTACCTCATTCCTGGGCAACATTTTCTGGAGACTTTCATGCCTCTCTCCTACAACAACCAGGAGCATACATTTATAGGTAACTACATCATTCCTGTCCTTAACCAGCAAACACTACTTTTGCTACACCTATGGCGACGCATATTCAGCTCAGACATTCAACAATGCCTTGACAGTAGCGACACACATTCCGCTCAGGCATTTAGCGGCTAGGATTCCTTCTCAACTCAATAACTATTTCCTTCCTTCCTTCCTTCCTACGAGACTTGCAGCAAAAAGATAGCCTTTATTCTGGCTGTCATTAAACCTTCTTAAAAACTTTTCGATATCTTGGTTTAACTCATTTATTTACCTTCAAATATAACGAGGAACTAACGTAACATTCTTCCTTGCTAAAGAAGTAACAGGCTGCTGATTTTATGGTTTGAGTGAAGGAAAATCTGTTATCGTCTACCTGAAGTTCCTCTTTTGAATATAAGTCATAAGGAAATACCTCATTATACGTTGAAGAGGAGCTTTTAAATACGATGTATTTTATTGTGTGGGAAAGAACTGTCTCAGAAATGGCCGGTAAAATTAACCAATTTCAAAAAATAGTTTGTGTATTGACAACAAAAATTCACTTGTATACGTTGGGGTTACGTTTCGTTAACTGACGTCATGGATGACTCGGTATTTTTCTTTCAGCAAGGGTTTTAAGTTTGAGTAACCAGGGCAACTACGATAAATTTAACCCTCGGCGACACCTCAATTTTCCTTGACTTTGCCAGGAGGATGTATTGGAATACATGTATGAGTGACCATTTCCCAATTGTGATCGGGAGTTTGCAGCCACAAAAGGAAGACCTTCCTGGGTGGAGATTTAATCAAGCTAACTGGGAAGAGTTTTGATGTCTATTCTTCAAATACCTCATACAAAATAACACTTACTCTGTTCCTCACTTTACTGAAAAACTCACAGAAATAGCAAAAATATGTATCTAACACAACACAACCACTCATCAACGAGACAGACCATGGTTCAGCAAAGAATGTATAGAGGCTATCCGTCTATGACGAGCAACTGTGCGAAAATTCAATACTGAACACTTAACCTTCAACTGAATCCCCTTCAAATTCTACAGAGCAAATCCACATAAAACTATCAAAGAGGAAAAAAATCCTGGTAAAATTATGTAAGCAAATTAATTACCTCCTCCAGATTGAAAACAGTCTGGCTTATGATTCAGAAAATAGCTGTTTAAAAAAACAATTGAACTAAATCACTTCTCTGTAACAAACAAAAAAGTTACAGAAAAAGTTATCACCGATCTACTAACAGAAACAGACTCTAAAAATTCTTTTGGTCTGGTCAACACAAAATTAAACAGAGTTCTGAAAAGAAAAAATGAACATTAACTCAAGAAATTCCAAAGATTACAACAAACCATTCACTCTAACTGAATTAGTGGATTCCATAAATAAATCCCACAATACAGACGACAGCCCTGATGAGATACACAACGAGTTTCTCAAAAAACTACCGGATGAGTCAGCCTAGTGTCTGTTAAATGCCTTCAATAACATCTGGACGAGTGGCACCTTCTTAGAAACAGGGAGACAGACAATAATTGTCTCTATCTCCAAAACAGGCAAAGATGCTTCTCATCTGCAGACCCATCGCATTGACAAGCTTCATCAGCAAGACGGTGGAGTGGATGATCAATAATAGACTGACGTGATACCTTGAATTAAATGGCCTAATAACCAACATGTAGACAGGATTCCGGGAAAAGAGAAGGACCGTAGACCATTTGATCCACCTGAAAACCTTCATCAGAGAAGCTTTCAATAAAATGCAACGTCTGACAGCAATTTTTTCGACCTGGAGAAGGCATATGACACAACCTGGAAGAATGGTTTTATACGGGACCTATATGGTCTGGGCTTAAGAGGAAGGCTGACAGTTTTCATAAGAAACTTTCTCTTCCAAAGAAACTTCATGGTACGTGTGTGATCCACTCTGTCTGACCTGCAAAATCAAGAGGGTATTCCACAAAGAAGCATCCTATCCGTTATTTTCTTCTCAATAAAAATCAACAATATTGTCAAATGCCTGAGCTCTCCAGTCAACTGTGCTTTCTACATCAACGAGCTGCCCACACTAACATAGTGTTGTATAGCCATGACCAACTATACAAACACATATGCATGCATGCATGCATGCTGAATCATAACGACGACACAATAAAGACGAGCAACACAGTTCTTTAGAAAAATATACCTCTCACTTTATTGAAAGGGTTGTGTGTGAGAGGGAGCTGGAGACCAAACAGAACTGCAACATATTGACCCCCACTCTTATGGCCATAACAGTGTTTCTTTCCTGTTCTCATGTGCTGCTTAACCTGGGGCCTGGGGGCCCAGCCTCTCTGGGACATATTCTCATTCCAGCATCTTCTCTCCAACTGCTCAATCGAGGGTCTGAGGGCCCACTCTGCTGGGTGCTGGTCTTCTCTACTGCATCTAGTCTCCAACTGATTGAACTTCCTGTGCACTGAGTTATATTATAGTTCAATGCCCACCTTCTTCTTGTGGGCATCACAAATCGCACTCATTCAACCCATCCACGGTCAAGGCTATATTCTGATATTCCTCGACCGGATGCACCTGTTATTTACACAGGTGCATTTCCTATTTTGACAGCCCGGCCAGGTCGGAGGTTAATATACAACAATTGTAGCACGATAATTGCAATTGAACCTCAACAAAATAAACAAATGGGCAACAGACAACGGCTTTAAATTCTCTAAGTACAAAACCCTATATGTACATTTTTGCTCTCTAATGAAAATGCACAACACCCCTGTCATCAAAATTAAAGATAGCTAAATACCTGTCATTGACAAATATAAATTCCTTGGAGTTATATTTGACATATTTATTTCCCACAAAAGAACACTTAAAAACCAAATCTATGTGAGCTCAACAATTTTTGCAAATGGTTGCCCACACAGAATGGGGAACTGACCAACAAACGCTCCTTAAACTATACAAATCGTTGATCTGTTCACAACTGGACTGTGCCATTTTTATTTACAGATCTGCTAGGTGGTCCTCCCTCAAAGAGCGCGACCCTATACACCATGAAGGCCTAAGACTGGTTTGAGCAGCCTTCAGAACTTCTCCAGTTGACAGCCCATATGCTGAGACCCATCAAACACCCCTAAACTCAAATGTGAAAAACTGGCCCTCCTATATGACATAAAATCTTGCCCTTTTAACCCAGCTTATGATTGCACCTTCAAACCTAAATACAAGCAATATTTTGAAAAAAAGGAAAAATCAATAAAAACCTTTTGGCCTTTGGATGAAGTCTACTCTCTAAGAATATAAAATATCTCTAAGAAATATACAAGAAAGCATCTTATCTCAAATATCACCTTGCATTATTTAAAAACCTAAAGTGATCCTCAAACTAAATAAACTTCCCAAAACAAAAACTCATTCTGGCAATTATCAGGAGAAATTCTGCAATATACTCAGACACAATCCTGACCACCTATATGTCTTCATGAATGGCTCCAAGGACAATGATGAAACAGTGTATGCAGATGTTCAAAAAAAAAATTCTCAAGAAAGCTCTTCCAATTGAAAGCTTCATCTTCACAGCAGAAGCCCATGCAATAGACCCAGCACTCAACATCTTCTCGGAGAGCAAACACTAAAAATTTATTATACTCTCAGTCTTACAATCATTAAGTTATAAAAACTTATGAACCTCCAAATCATCAAACTGTTGAGTAGACTAGACTCAATGTCAAACTGTAACGAAATCCTTATATGCTGGATCACAAGCAACATTGAAGTGAGAGGAAATAAAAGAGCAGACTTGGCAGCTTACATTTGACCCCCAACAAATTTAAGATTCCATATACTGACTTGAAACCCAAAATCAAAAAAAAAAAATTCCTTCATGCAAAATGGCGACAATGTTGGAATCATAACATTCACAATAAACTCTGCCAGATTCAGCACACTTTGGGAGAATGGAGACCAGCTTTCAAAAAATCAAGAAGAGAACAATTTACTGATTTCACATTGGTCACACAAGGCTTACTCACTCTTTTATACTCAAACAGGAACAACAATCACAGTGTTTGACATGTCAAATGCCCTGCACCATCAAACACATTCTCATTGAATGTAGAGCTTTCACTCTTATCAGAAAGCAATTTTTCAATGTAAATAGTTTGAGCGACCTGTTTGAGAACATAAACATGGATGACATTCTGTCTTTCTTGAGAGAGACAGGCCTGTACCAAAGAATATGATGAAAACCACTTGAACACAATGCTAACATGTTTTAGGACCACTCCCTAACCTCTGGACATACCAATGTGGGCTAACATGCTGTAAACATCCATCAGCTAACAACAAACTATTCACTCACAAATCACAAATATTTATATATGTATAAACAGTATCTGACATTGAATAACCTTGAAAGGTTGATATACCATAAACCCAATCAACCAAAACTGTTTGCATTTCACTTCACACTAATGTTCTTGGGCAAGGCATGAATCTATCTCTTCTCCCGCCCAACTAGGGGTAAATAGTTGGGCAGACTGAGTTCTCTAGCTTTGGTTAGGTAACTAGTATAAGAAATAGAAAACTCTGTATTCAAACCAGCTGTACTCTGCTTAAAAATTGACCTTGTATTATATCCTGCCAGTGGTGGAGGGGGTTGGATTAATGCATTCATGCCACTTAAGTTTGGCATGTGAAATATTTGAAGTTAAATTTGAATATCTATTTATGAATGAAATTTAGATTGATGTCAGTTTGCTGGGTAGATGTTTATTCAACTACCTTCTTTGCTAGAAAGAAACACAAGGTGTCGGTACCCTGCAGAAAACCAGCCTCTTAGATGGAGGCACAACCATAAATAGCTTAGCCCAGTTGGTATTCCTTTTCTGGAGTACTTCAGGCACCAGACAATAAACTCAACCCTTACTCATTTTGATAAGTGGGCAAGTGCTGCCTAGAGCTAAAACTTTCTGATGCTGACAAGATAAAGAACAGATGTTTTCATAACAATAATGTAGCCAAAAAAATGTATCACTTTTGATCTAAGATGAAAAAGATCAAAGAATAAAGTAGTTGTATCAGCCATAATAAGGTTAGAGAGTTTGTTGGAAAAGAAGGTTACTTGCATAATGGAAATGTAACAAACTACTTACTACCTCTTATCTCACTAATCTTTTCATTGCATGTATTTACCAACCCCTCCACATGAGCAGGTCAATTTTTTAAACTGAGTTTATCAGGTTTGAATTCAGAGTTTTAATTCTTTTAGAAAAGTTGCCATACCAAGGTTAAAGAGCCCAGTCTGTCCTATTATTTACCCATATCTGGAGGAAGAATAGCAGGATTCATACCTTTCCCAAGGTTATTAGCACTATTTGAAATGCAAACAACCTCGTCTAGGATTTGAACTCCGGTCGCCATGTCCATTTTCTATGGTGATTAGTATTACACCAGAAGCACCTCCATTTGTTCATTATAGCAACGGTGTAGGCCTTTTATTCAAAATATACAACTTTGTACCACAAATTGGAAACAATAATATCAAGTAGTCATGTATCCTACAAAGGTAAACTAACTAAAGAAAGCATTAGTAAAAAAAAGAAGAAAATTGAAGAGAAAGAAAGACCAAATGCTTAATGTATGAAGTAAAAAGAACATTTATTTTATATACAACAATAAAACAATGAAAATTTTATAAGGAGATTATAGCTCTCTTAAAGTTTAAAAAAATGGACCTACTACCATTTTGTTTTTGAGAAGAAATTTTAAAATTTTTCAAAAAATGTTATCTGAACAAAGCTTAATCAGTAACAAAGATCTGTTGAATGGTTCACATCTTGGAAGGCTATCAAAAATATCTCCAGTTGAATTATGTTGTAGTCAAAGTGCTTCTTCCAAAAATATCTTCTGGAAGAGTGGTTATTGAAAATTATTTGAATAGTGGTAATAAAAGGTAGAAGAACTTTGCTTGTCTACCTGACTTATTAAGAAGTAGCAACCCTTAAAAAATTGACACGAGCTGTCTAGTTGGCAATGTGTCAAATTAATAAAGGTTTCTTTTTTGAGGGAGCCGATTTTCACAGCACAATGAGTTCTCCCTACTTCACTCTCATAGCCATATAAACTTGTTTGAGATGCTTATTTATGGATGAAGAGTAGGATCAAGAAGGATTTGTGCCAACTCATATGGAATTTTTTTCTAGAGCAAAAGATTTTTCAACCAATCAGATTGAAGGCTACAAAATTAATACAGCCTTTTTCAGATTGTTAAATGGCACCTTTTTTATTCTCCTTTTGCACAAACTTTTGACTAAATGGAAATTATGTCTAAAAAAGGTTTAGTGATTATTCTTGGTACAAAATATTTGGCCCCACCTCTTCACAAGTGAAAGGTAATTCACTTCCTAGTGAAATTTTCAGTACTGAGGAAGAACTTTTGTTAATTTTTGCATGTGTGTATTTGTAAATTTTAAAATGTATTATTTCATATTTATTGATAAAATTTTATTCAAATTTTTTAAAAACACTTTTTAAAAGGTTTTTATAAGGTTTAAGACTACAAATAAATTGTTGGTCATTTTAACAGGAAATTCCTCCATACTTTATCTTCTATTTGTTACTTAGATAACAGTTCCAGACAGTTACACACAATGATAAGAGGATTCTAATCAATATCAGATACTTTCAGAAAGACCAACAACAGCTGTCAACTCTTTTGATGGGTTTTCTTTTTCTCATGTTCTAATTTAATCAGAGATCTAAAGCGTATAAAAAATTTGACTTAACCCTATGCATTTTATTGTTTACAAGACTGGACCTCTAGAAGCAGCAATATGAATATTCTCTCAGAGCTTAAAGAGGTATTTGTCAGAGGTCTGGGGAAGTAGAGCTTTTCAATACAAATAGTAAAAATTAGAAAAATAAATGATTGAACAAAAAACCCCACAAAAAACAGTGAAGAAAATTCTTTGATATGAAGTCAGTGTGCTAACTATACTTGGGGCCTTAGAGCAAAGATAAGTAGGGAGACATTGCAAAGGAATTTTTGGGACTTCTATAGCCAGTGCAGCTACTCCACTTCTTCTTCCACTCTCAGCCCTTTTCGTTATTTATATATTATGAACTTTTCTACCCTTGTCAAGCAGTAGCAGCCAAAGTTTTAATACTTATGATGAGGAATGTTTAACCTTGATTGCATATGAGGGTTGTTCAAAAAGTTCTATGCCTCACTCCATTTTTAGATTTGTTGCATACCTCTCACCTTTGTATAGGCCTCATCAAATTAAGTCTGAAATCTAAATGAGTTTTTCTAGTTTTATAAGAAGTGGTAGTGTCTTGCTAAAACAAAAATTTTAAGCTATACCTTTTCTTTCTTGGTTGGGCTTAAAACTTTTTGAGTGAACCACATAGATCTATAGAAAGATAGATACAAGGTTCATGCAAAAATTCTCTGCCTCACCCTGATTTTAGATTTGTCGCACACTTTTCACCTTTGTATTGACCTCACCAGCATGAAAATCAAGAAAGAAATCTGAATTGATTTTTCTTGCTTTTTAAGAATTTGTATTGTGTTGCCAAAACAAAAATGTTCAGCTATCCCTTTTCTTTCTGGGCGAGGCTTTGAACTTTTTGAACAACCCTCATATTCAGTATAAAATATAAGTAAATCATACCATGTTGCAACTATTTTCTTTGACCAGTTTATTGAAGAAAACTTTTATTTATAGATTTGTTTTTCTCCATGAAAAACATAAGATAATGAACTACTTTAAAGAACACTTGAGTTCAAGTTGCTTGGTGTGCTAGTGTTGAATAGTGACAGGAAGATTACTTTGACTGGCTGTGAAAGTTACATGGGTGGCAAAACAGGATGTCCACCTGTTTCCTAAGGTAAACAACCATAGCAGAAATGCTATGTGAATTGCATAAGTGGCATGCAAGTATTCCTGGGCATCAGGAAAATTACATAAAGACGGAAGATTTTGATCCCAGAGAGAATCAAAGAGCTGGCAGAAGATTCACAAGACATAATGCCACTTTGGGCGCTGGCCTCGTGCTAGACAACCCAGGTTTGAAAGGTAGAGAAAGGCCTGAGCTGTACGAGACTCACTAAAAAGAGAAAGTTAAAATGATTAAATACCTTGAAACAATGCTCAACGCACAAAGCAGAGAAATGTGAAGAAACAGACTCACTAAAGTCAAAAGCAGGTATAATGATCCCAAAAGAAAGAAGGTGGGTGCTTTACAAAGGACCAAAAGTTGAAAAACATATAGAAACTGAGATGATTAAATGTCTTAAGTTGGCCTACCCTACCCATCTTGCAAAAGAAGAACAGAGAAAAACTGGATGTGACAAAATGTTTTGAGTTGATCCTGTACTAGCTTCTGTAAAAACAGAATAAAGATCTCGTGGTTCACTGAAAATTAGTATATCCCTCAGTGTGTATATCTTAGCTATTCTTGACTGTCTCCTTTACTCCACTATTTTGTTCATTTTGTAATAAAAGGAAAAGAAAAGCAGCAGATTATATTTTTATACATAAGAGTTGTTGCCTGTTGTTCTCAGTATACAACACCAGGAATGGGGGAAGTCCTCATGGTGTAATGGTTAAAGCAATGGATGTGGAATCGTAGTAATCGGGTTTGTACTCCAGTCGCGCTATTACGTTCACCTTCGGGCAAATACCCTTGGGAAAGATATGAACCCCCTTATCCTCCCAGCTATGGGTTAAGTAGTACTACTACTGTTCTTCTAGGAGAATGGCTTTGGTATTAAATGACCTACAAAGGTTGATATGCCATTAAACAAAGAAACCAAACCAAACACCAGGAATCTTAGAAAATGTAACAACTCTAATTACATGAGTGCCTCATATGGTATCATGGTTTGCAAATTCACTGACTATTGTTGAATGAGTTCAGTTCTCTGGGGGTTGCATACTTCTGGCCCAGTATCTAAATAAGCCAAATAAATGTGAGGATTTCAGTTGTAGTCATAATTCGTGCTTGTAATGCAATGCTCTTGCTCACCATGTAGATTTCAGTTGAGACTCAGACTCTAACATTCTCATTCACCAAATCAAAAAAGAAATTGTCCTCCCCTGTCTACTTTTAAAAGGTACATATTTTTTATGATTTTGTAGTGAGACTAGGTTACATGACTGACATACAAAGTCATATTGTATTTTATTTAGAGTACAAAAACTATCTGATACATTTCAAAAAGTTTATTTTAAAGTACTTAGATTAAAGAAATTTGGATTTATTGACTGATTTTAATGACATGTAAACCCATCAAGAGTAATTTTATACCAAGAAGTTAGGGAATTGCATTTACTGTTCATTCATATTTACATTTTTTTGTGTAGTTATTTCTTAAGGGTCTTTTTTGCACGTAGTCTTATTCAATACAAATAATTTTTAAACAGATCTCTGCCTTTTTGGCGAGGGCTGTAGAATACACTGATTGCACCACTGTAGAGGGGTTTGAGCCTCTCCCATGAGTGTCCTGGGTTTGACTCATGAGGTTCCAATCTTTGAGAAAAGTAGAGTACCCCATTCATTGCCATTTCTCCCAGGTCTACTTTGACCCACTGTTGTAGTACCTGTTAAGGTTCCATTTACACATCAAATAGAACTGTCTGACCATTTAACTGTGTGCAAACAAATCACTAATGTTAAATAGAATTATTAGCAATAGATAGAAATATTGGAAACCATTTAATTGTGTGGAAACAAATGAGTTCTTAAAACACACTAAAAATAAAATTACCTTCAATTGCAGATCAGAGTGGACTTGAGAGTAATGGCAATGAAAGGGTACTCTCTAAATTGCCAGAACTGGAGCGTTACCACTAGAGGCATTTTAGTGTCATATCCAGAACACCACCTTTTTGGAGGGGCATTATCCATCTGCAGGGGATACAGTCAGTGTCTTCTAAACCTTACTAACAAGGCATAGAAATTTGGAGCAAAGATCAACACTAAAATAAAACATACAAAACCTTAAGACTGAACAATAAAAAGTTGGGGATAAAAATCAGAAATAAAAAGAGTAACTAACATCCATTACTTTCAGAAAAATGATGGGGTGTTATGGCAAAAGTACTGGACTGCAGCCTTAAAGTGAGTGAGTTCAAACTCCAGTCATGCTATTACATTCACTTTCATTTCAATAACCCACAAATAATTCATAACCTATTTTAAATGTACATATCTTTAAATTGAATAAAACAGTTTAAATGTATGACTTTTTAGATATGGGTTAAATAGTATCACTGCTGTTCTTCTACAAGGAGGGCTTTGGCATTAAATAACCCATAAAGGTTGATATGGCATTAAACAGAAATCAAACCAACCAGGAAAGTGATTGAACACTTGCTGATATAACTTTTACAAGTAATGAAAGATTTCTATCTGCTTGGATATAACACCACCACGTTTTTGTTGATATAAGTTGGTATTGGTACATTCTTCCTGACAAATAACTCTTAGATCAGCAAGATTTATTGGATTTCATTTTGGGACTGGAAATTTCAATTCTCACCACCAAGTTTTCTATTGGATTCAAGTCAGGAGACTGACCAGATCATTCAATAACTTTAATATTCTTCTGGGACTATTCCATTATCAGCCAAGCAGAATGTTCAGTTATTCTGCTGATAAGTTCAACATCTTAGCAATTTCAAAACTTTGGCAGATTGTAGGGGCTGATCCAAAATTTCTCAATATGCAGCACCATTTTTTTTTTAAATGATGATGCTTTCAAAAATAAAAAATAAAAAAATGAGCTCAATAGTCTGTGAACCAGACCTCCAAAATTTGGTCATTAGTATCATTTAGGTTGGAAAAGTTCCCTTAGTGCATTTTGAAATAGTACTTGTCATAGGGTATCAAAAATGTCTGCTGAAACTTCCAATTATGTTTTGTGTTAATTACAGAAATTATATACTCAGCTGTGTCTTTATGAACAATGAGGAACATAATCAAAGATAATGAACGAACAAAACTCTTCTTTATAAAAATATATCTCTCATTTCATTCTCAAAAGGGGCATACAGTTTGTTGTTAGTTTTAGAGATAGATGGAGAGACATATACTCAGAGAGGGGACTTCTTCTTGTCCCATATCTTCTTCTGGGAGCCAGGGGGTGCCAATGCTTGCCATATCATCAGAGACAACCTAATGCCTCTGATTGGCTGCATGTCCCTGGCTCAACTTCCAATTCTCTCAACTCTGTCTAAATCTGACTGCTGGTTATCACGTGGTCTCCTTCCAGCTAAACACCTGTTGGACCCAACTGCTCAACACACTGCCATCCCCTTGTTTACTAATCATAATGTGACAGCTTGTCAAAGTACATGGGGTCATTAGGAATTAACTGAAAATCCATGTCATATGTTATTTAACACAGATCCTTTTTATAAGGATACTCCAATGTGATATAAACTAGGTGTTTTCATAGAAAAATCAATCAATTTAAGTATTCTAAATTAGAAACTGGCAAGTAGGTAATGAAGTTACTTTCTCTGATTTTTTTATTCTGTTTCAAAGTACAATATTTTACATTATTAAATACAAAAATATTCCATAATTTATTGACAATATATTGAAATCCTCAATTTCAAGTTAAGGATTAATTGCTTTCTTTGTTTATTTTTAACCTACACTTGTTTTTAAGCTTGTTGAATAGTTATATCAAAATATATCACACAAAGATAAACATTTTCAATTAAGATTTATTATGGGATGACTGGGATTGCTTCATACCATAATAACAATAGAATATCACTACAGTAATTCATAATCTATTTTATATGTTATATCATAATATATTACACAAACATTTTCAATTAAGATATTAGCCTAATGAGTAGCGTGTTTGCTAATGGTCCGGGAGACCAGGGTTCAATCCCAGGTCGAGTCATACCAAAGACTCAAAAAAGGGTACTTGATGCCACTTTGCTTAACAATCACATTTATTAGGTACAGATCAAGGGTAAAGTGGAGTAATCCAGAGAAAGGAGAAGTGCCCTTCCCTACTCTTCGGTGTAGTAGCTATTGAAAAGAGAGCCTTCAGGTCACCCTCAACTACGGTTGCCAACTTTACTTTTTATAGGATGACTTGGATTGCTTCATAGCATAATAACAATTGAATATCACTACAGTAAATCATAATCTATTTTAGATGTACAAATTTTTAAATCAGCTAAAATAGTTTAAATGTAGATTAGTGTTTAGTGTGTCTCTGAGGTGTATTGTTTTTCATCTAACAATTTGCCCTATCTGCATAGCATTAGAATACTCTGTGTCTCTTACTGAGGGATAAGACACTCCCCGCAAAAAAGTGTGTTCTTGTTATGATTGTAAACTCATTCTGATGGTGAAACTCAAGTTCTGGAGCTGTAGAAGAGTTTAGAGTACCCCTTTGTTGCTATTACTCCCAGGTTCACTCTGATCCAGTGGTAGTATTTATTGGGGTCCTATCTATGAATCAAATCGATCCATTTGAAAATTATTAGTAATAAATTGGAATACCTGATACCATATAACAGTCAATTATTTGTATCAAGAATAGTTACTTGAAGCTATAATTGTTTACTAAGGATTATTATTATTAGTTACTTAATTAAATAAAAGACTATTATTAAATAAGAATGCTTACTTTAAAGTATATAATTGTTTATAAATTATTTGTATTAGATTGGAATACTTGATACTATATAACTGTATAAGCAAATTATTATTATTATAGTCAATTTTTTTAAAAGAATGATTGTAATAGAACATTGAAAATATAGTTATGATTGTGATGAAGCATTTAGAAATTAATCAAATTTCAGCATTAAATAACCCATAAAGAGTTGTTATGCCATTAAAAAAAACAGACAAGCATTTCATAATATAAAATATGAAGATTTTTCTGTCATATATAATACTCTTTTATCATGATATTTGTCTTAACTTTCTATAATACTCTTCATCATCACTGTTCTCATCTCTATGCACCTGAATGTCAAGATTATCCTCCTATACCATGTTATCACCTGTCTGAAGTGTACTGACAGGTGTAGATTCAATGCTGTTGGTAATATACTAACAGCCAGGAGGTCTACACCCCTTAGTGCAATTGCATTCTAAAAACTCCAGTATTGCATCTGGAGTGAGGAGAGGTACTTTCAGCTAGTCTATTTCAAAGTCTTCAACAAGTGATTTAATATAACAAATGACACAACTACAGATATTGTAATACATTGCTATTTTCCTGGAACTTCTGGTTCTGTATCCCTTTCCATTACTCTAATCAAGTTGGTAAGACATGCTCATACCGGAAAGAATATAAAAGATGTGTAAGTCATCAGAACATCTTAAAAATAAACTTTGTGAGTAATATAATCTATATTATATGACATATATATTATACTATATTATATAAGTAAAGTTGGCAACTATTGCTACTACAATAGCTACTACCCTGAGGTGTAGGGGAGAGTGCTACTCCTTTCTCTGGATTACTTCACTTTACCCTTGATATGTACCTATAATGCTGAGTGTTAAACAAGGAGATATCAAGTACCACTTTTTTGAGTCTTTGGTAGGACTTCACCTGGGATTGAATCCCACTCTCTAGGCTCAACGGCAAACACTTTACTCACTAGGGCAATGGGCTGGTATAATATATATTATATAATGTATAATGGGATATATATATTAGATAATATGATAATATATGACTTAATATATAATATGTATTATACAGAATATAACATAAAATATGGGATAATATATGATATATACAACATATTTAATATATAGTATATTAAACATTTTATAAACTAGCAAGAAGTAAGGAATGGAGATCTAAACATCGTGCAGTGTCTATTTTGCATTGAAAATAAACTACTTCTCTTGGTTGTATAAAAATGGTTAGATTTTTAACAAAAAGTTACTACACAAAACAAGTCTCATAAAACTATTTGTAATGTTGAGACATAAACCTTTCAGAAAATTAATGTGGGAATTCGGGCCCTGAAATGGCACCAATATATTGTCTGGCTCAGGGAATATAGAGTATTCTTTTACCTCTACCAAAATTCCTTGTCAGGATGGATCTCAAAGAAATTTATTCAACCAAAAAATGGAACCCTAAAAATATTACTGGCTACAATGGACTTGAGAGTAATAACAAGAAAATGGTGACACCACACTCCCCAGAGCTTGAGAACTAAACCTGCACTACTGGATGCAATTATTTTATTAGAATTAGAGTAACAGGTACTGTCCATAAAATATAGGTGTGGATCCCATGATTTGATGAAAAGCTTCCACAAGGAAATAAGTTGGGGAACCACTGGTCTATTTCAATTCACTTCATTAGTACACTGTAAAATCACTGTGCTGATATTGTTTGTTTGGATTTTATGGCATATCACCCTTTGTAGGTTATTTAATGCCAAATCCCTTTTATACAAATAAACAGTTCTATTTCAAGCAATTCAGTTTAGTGTAAGTACAGTTTCAATATCAAAAACAGTTCTGTTTCAAACAATTCAGTTTAGCATAAGTACACTGCTTAAATGTCAAAACAGTCCTATTTCAAGCAATTCAGTTTAGCATAAGTACACAGTTTAGTTCTATTTGACCCATAAATAGGTCCCTATCAGGTACAACCACTCCGGGCCAGAGTAGATCTAGGAGTGATGGCAATAAAGGAGTACTCCACATTCCCCAAAGCTCCAGTATCACTGGAACCTCACCATCAGATTGTTTAGTGTCATATACAGGACACTTGTTGGGGGAATCTTACCTCTATACAGAGAAGAAGTCAGTGTATTCTACAGCCTCAGCCAACTAGGAAAATGCTGATATTGTTCTATTTTTTTGGTTTCAATACATCTTATATGAATAAATTCTTTTTGTAAAACAATTTTTGTTTAATTGGTTTTGGTTGGGGAGTCCCCTGGACTGTGACATCCAGCCATACTATTATGTTCACTTAGAGACTAATACTCTCAGGAAAGGTATGAGTTCCCTCATCCTCCCAAGTGATGGGTTAAATAGTACCACTACTGTCCTTCTACACGGATGGCCTTGGCATTAAATAACCCTTGAAGGTTGATATAACATTAAACAAAGAAGCCAAACCAAATCAAACCAAGCCTGTTGACTGGGGCTGTAGAATATGCTGATTGCTCCTCTACAGACCTTCCCACACATGAGTGTCCTGGATATGATATATGATGGTGAGGCTCCAGGCTTGAAGCTTTGGGGAATATGGAGTACCCCTTTATTGCTATTAATCCTAGGTCCACTCTGACCCAGAATGGTAGTACCTGTTAGAGTTATTAGTGGGATATAATAGAATGACCCATCTTACTTCGTACCCAAACAATAGTAGTAGCAGCAGTAGTAACCATTATGTAAGTACACACAGATTACCCTGCGCAGGACTAAGTTAAGGACCATCAGCATAGGACTCACGTGATCAACCATTGCTTGGACTTAATACTACCCTTGCGAGGATAGTAATATTACTTCTAATCTACTTGTTATATTTGTACAGCCGTACGAATAAACCTGCCTTCTGTTATACCTACCTAATGTGTTGTCTATTCTTTACCACTCGGAATAACTTGTCATTGTATTGCCGCGACCTGCCGATAAACATAAACATATCAAGTTACACACCCGCTGTAGAACATTTACAATGCGACTATGCCAGCTAACAACATAACCCATCCTAGCTGAAGACTACATACAACCGCCATGGACATTTACATACACGCTTGTAAATACGACAAATAAATTGTCACTTGTTATTATTGTTACCTCGCTTTTGTTCCTTCATATTGCTTTGGCTGTTCTCATTCACATAATTCATTTGCGGGGTCGACATACTTATCGGCTCCGCAACAAGTGAATACAGCCAGAGCAAATGGAGGGCAGCGGTGAGTCCGACATCTTCTGCCGAAGGTACTTCAACGCCAGCAAACCCGACCCAGAAGGAAGGTCGCTTTCCCTAGCAAACTACGGACCGATTATTACTACTAATTGATGGACGATCAATTATCTAGGGAGAGAGCCTTGCCGCGACCTGCCGATAAACATAAATATATCAAGTTACACGCCCGCTGTAGGACAATTATATCCGGGTACGACCGGAACTGACTAAGCCCTTTTTCTTTCTAACGACCTTGACACCTCGTTATAGCTAAAGAAAAGGATGAATTAAAATTAATAACATTTACAAAGCACCTCGGCCAAAAATAACTAGATAAGCCTGGAACTAATAGTCGTCGCCAGCTTATAGCAGATTAGAAAAACACTTTATGGCTACACTCATTTTTTATGGGGAATTCCTTATTCACGCGGCTGAGCTGTGTGTCACAGCACTTTCGTGATATCAACAGGCCCTTTTCAACGCTCGTCGGCGCGCTCCTGGCAACGGCTTTTTAGCTGGGCCGTCTGGCATTCGTGCCGGATGGGTGCTCGAAACCAAGAGCAGACTCGGGGCCGAATAGGCCCCCAGCTTCGGCTGGGCAACCTTCGGGTGGGCGAGCTGCACTTTTGTCCCCTTTGTACGGCACTAGACCAAGCGTCTAGTTTAAGCCGTAAACTGGCATACGTGCCCGGACCCACATTTGGGTTCGTGAAACCGCTTGCCTCATCAGGCTCACATTGCACTAAGTGAGCCGATGAGCAGCACTGACAAGCAGGGTTCGAGTCTCGGCTCCTTCCCGACCTTCCCCTCCCCTTTATCCCCACTTTAATCGGCCTTCGGGCTTTTGACCTTGTGTCAAGTCGTGTCTGGTGGGAGGCAGCGATAAATATATGGCAAAGCTCATTAAGGAGGAATCCTGCATTCTGTGCGGTTACATTCACCTTAACTTCCGGCGTTGGTCCCACTTCTCGTGGTAGACCTGCCTTTCTTCCACCTACATAGGTATGCACAAAGGTCCTTTTTAGGACCATAAGAGGTCCCTGTCTGCGGGTCAGAGTATCTCTGACTGGTCAGTAATGACCAGTCGAAATAGACGGCCAGGCGGCAAACACGAAGACGGATTCTAAGACCAACCGGTCTTAACCTCGGTTCCGATTGTCCGATAAGCTGCGCAGCGCTAATGGCACGGTCCAGCCTTTAGCTACTGCTTCGCTATCTGCGCAGCGCTAAGATAACGCCCATCTTAGCCTCGGCCTCATGGCTTGTCCGCTCGTCCGCACGGCTTTGACTCGTCAAAGCCTTCGCTCCTGTCCGCTTGTCCGCACGGCTTTGATACGACAAAGCCTTCGCTCTTGTCCACTCGTCCGCACGGCTTTTACCCGACAAAGCCTTCGCTCCTGTCCGCTCGCCCGCACGGCTTTGACACGACAAAGCCTTCGCTCTTGTCCGCTCGTCCGCACGGCTTCGACACGACAAAGCCTTCGCTCTTGTCCGCTCGTCCGCACGGCTTTTACCCGACAAAGCCTTCGCTCTTGTCCGCTCGTCCGCACGGCTTTTACCTGACAAAGCCTTCGCTCTTGTCCGTTCGTCCGCACGGCTTTGACACGACAAAGCCTTCGCTCTCGTCCGCTCGTTCGCACGGCTTTGACACGACAAAGCTTTCATTCCCGTCCGATACGTCCGCACGGCTAGGGGGCCCAGCAAGGCCCTAGCCTTTCCTCGACCTCGACGCTCTTGCAAGGTATAACGCAGTCCACGTAACGACTGTTACGGACTGTCCTACCACTGCAAACACCTGACTCACGTACGACCCGCCGTACGAGTCAGCAACCGGATCGATACACCCTTGGTTAACCACAACATACCGTCATAACCGGGGATATCGATCTACCAACCTCGACCGACCTCAGCTGCCCGCGACGACTGTCTAGCTGAACTCAACGACTCGACCGACCTCAGCTTACCAGCATCCAACATCTAGCTGAACTCAACGACTCGACCGACCTCAGCTTACCAGCATCCAACATCTAGCTGAACTCAACGACTCGACCGACCTCAGCTTACCAGCATCCGACTGTCTAGCTGAACTCAACGACTCGACCGACCTCAGCTTACCAGCATCCAACATCTAGCTGAACTCAACGACTCGACCGACCTCAGCTTACCAGCATCCAACATCTAGCTGAACTCAACGACTCAACCGACCTCAGCTTACCAGCATCCGACTGTCTAGCTGAACTCAACGACTCGACCGACCTCAGCTTACCAGCATCCAACATCTAGCTGAACCCAACGACTCGACCGACCTCAGCTTACCAGCATCTAACATCTAGCTGAACTCAACGACTCGACCGACCTCAGCTTACCAGCATCCAACATCTAGCTGAACTCAACGACTCGACCGACCTCAGCTTACCAGCATCCAACATCTAGCTGAACTCAACGACTCGACCGACCTCAGCTTACCAGCATCCGACTGTCTAGCTGAACTCAACGACTCGACCGACCTCAGCTTACCAGCATCTAACATCTAGCTGAACTCAACGACTCGACCGACCTCAGCTTACCAGCATCTAACATCTAGCTGAACTCAACGACTCGACCGACCTCAGCTTACCAGCATCCAACATCTAGCTGAACTCAACGACTCGACCGACCTCAGCTTACCAGCATCTGACTGTCTAGCTGAACTCAACGACTCGACCGACCTCAGCTTACCAGCATCCAACATCTAGCTGTACCTGACGACTCAGCCGACCTCAGCTTACCAGCATCCGACTGTCTAGCTGAACTCAACGACTCGACCGACCTCAGCTTACCAGCATCCAACATCTAGCAGTACCTGACGACTCAGCCGACCTCAGCTTACCAGCATCCAACATCTAGCAGTACCTGACGACTCAGCCGACCTCAGCTTACCAGCATCCAACATCTAGCAGTACCTGACGACTCAGCCGACCTCAGCTTACCAGCATCCAACATCTAGCAGTACCTGACGACTCAGCCGACCTCAGCTTACCAGCATCCGACATCCAGCTGTATCTCTACGACTCAACCTACGCCAGCGATCCTCGTCGAACGACCAGCTGCGAACATTTACAACGCGACTATACCAGTTAACAACATAACCCATCCTAGCCGAAGACTACATACAACCGCCACGGACATTTACATACACGCTTGTAAATACGACAAATAAATTGTCACTTGTTATTATTGTTACCTCGCCTTTGTTCCTTCATATTGCTTTGGCTGTTCTCATTCACATAATTCATTTGCGGGGTCGACATACTTATCGGCTCCGCAATAGTATATCAATTACGCTATAACAAGAGGCGACCATTATTAGAAAGAACACACGTCAAAAAAGTCTACAACCGTTGCGTGGAATATCAAGAGTGACGAATCCCCCAACAAAAAAAACAACAAAAAACAAAACAAAACAAAACACATTATTGGAATTTCGTGATCAGAATTTCAAGGATGCAAGTAAAACGTAATATTCTTCCTAAAGGTAAGATCTTTTCGAATTAGACTCTTAAAAAAATCGTGTAGCAGGTCGCAACACTGATTTGAACCCGGAACGCAAGAAAACAGATTAACTAGGAAAACAACAACAACAAACAAACAAAAAAAAAATAAACAGACAAAACAACCGACTTTTTTTGTTTTTACTATAATTACGAACGGTGTTAAGGCGGGGTACAGTTGTTTCTTATGATTTTGAAAATTTTGAGGTACTTTGAGGAATTTAATACTTTTTAAAACAAAATGGAGCAAATTACGAAGTCTTTATGTACGTGTATGCATGAAGGACGTGAACAACTAGTTCAGAAATAATTAGAGCAAATGCAAAACCAATTATTGAAACAACAAGAGAATTTTGAGAAGCTACTAACAAATCAAATAGCGCAAGAAAGAGGATCAAAAATCTCGGCGGAGGGGATTTCAAACTCAGTCTCTCAGAATTTCGTTATGACCCCGACGACAGCGTAACGTTTCTAGCATACTTTAGGGGATATGAAGCAATCTTTTAAAAAAAGATGTCTACTTTGGCCCGACGAAGAAACTTATATAGTTACTTCAAAAATTGGGTTCTCAAGAAAATACGAAATATACAAATCTGATACTGCATAGAAAACCAGAAGAAATTTCGTTTAATGAAACGATTAAAACGTTGTCTAGAATCTTTGACGAACGTGATAACATCTTCCATACGCCATGTAAGTGTTTGAATCATCAAACAGGAAAAATGAGGATTTCGTTTCTTATGTCGGTACGATCAACTCTCAATGTGAACAGTTTAAAATAAACGAAATTTCAAAGGACATTTTCAAATATTTAATCTTCGTGCAAGGGTTAACGGCCCCCAAAGACAAGGACATTTGTTCCAGAATATTAACGATAATGGAACGGGACCCAGAAATCACATTACAAAAAGTAATTGTGGAGTGTCAAAGGTTAATCAACGTCAAGTGCGATAACACTCGTATCGAGGAAAAAATATCGCATGTGCAAAGGATAAAACAACAAAGAGTCCCCCCAAAATAAAGAAAAAAACTATCAATACGAAGCTTGCGATGGTAAAAATCACACAAGAAGTGAGTGTTATTTAAAAAATACGCGATGCTTTGAATGCGGGCGGAAAGGCCACAAAGCTTCAGTCTGTCAACAAAAACAAAAACCTAACAATAAGGTAAATATTGTTTTATCCAAAAAAGAAATGAAAGATAACGGTAAAACAAAATACGTATAATGAACAGTGCTATGGTTATTAGACACTGATAGTGACATTTCAATTATTGATGAGTCAACCTGGAAAAAAAATAGGTTGATCGAAACTACTGAACACGGTTAAAGTCGCCAGAGGCATATCTGGAAATAAATAAAAGTTTAAAGGCAAAATTCAAGCTAATGTGTCTTTTGGTGAAAAAACGTATAATTCAAAAGTGTGGAAATTTTATCGGTAAATGGGTTTATTGAATGGAGCGCCAACATTTTTGAGTCAATTCAGGGCCTATTTTGCATTTTAAAAAAAAAATTTTTTTTTACTGTTGGTTAGCTTTTGTGTTCGGTGAAAATCTGTGTGAGGCAGAGCAGCTTTGATTGTCTGGAGTTTCGGGCAAGGGTGGAAACAAGAGGCTAGAGAATTAGGCTGCATTTTTTTTTTTTTACTCCTGAAATGCCCAGATAGGCAAAAACGTAAACAACAAATTCAGCTTACACAACTCGTCAAACAGAAATGGAGAATGCCTGACGGATTTCATTCTAGAAAATGAATTAACATGCCTCAATGCTAAATTTCAGAAAACGAAGGGAAAACTATGGACCAACACCTATGCAAATTGTGCTAAAGTAGAGAAAGACTACAGCCTCATGAATAAGAAATGGATTAACAGCGCTTTGAATTGTGAGGCATACTCCTCTTTTGAAGGAGTGTCTTCCGACCACCGAATTGTAACAGCAAAGATACATCTGAGCCTACTCAAGAATTCGATGCAAACAACCAAAACCGCACATTATGACTGGCCCATGCTTAACAATAGAGATATTAGCGATAAATATATGATAAAACAAGCAAGCAAATTCGATGCAATTAGGGATATATCAGAAACACTGACTCCGAATGACAAATATGAGAAGTTCGTCAATGCCCACATGGAAGCAGCAGTAGAACGCATTCCAACCAAACTAAGAGCCAAACATAGAATTCTCTGGGAGACATTAGCAGTTAAGAAAAAACGTGACGATATGAAAACTGCATCCCTATGCAATAAAAGGAACCCAACTGATGCCAACACTCAGAAACTTAAGAAGGGACAAAGTGAACTAACTAATGCATGCCTAAAAGAGCAAACAGAATTCATCAAAGACCAGATCAATAAGATTCGACATTCAGTTGAAGATTGAAAATCTCAGATAGCGTGGCAGACAGTAAATGAAGTAAGTAAAAGGAAAAGACCCCTGAGAACGATACTAAAAGCTGCCAGCCAAGTGGAACAAATACACTTGTGGAAAGAACATTTCAAGATTCTGCTAGAAAAGTCCCCTAAAATTACGGATGAACCTATCACGAAAATGATTAATAATCAACAAGACATCAAACTAGGACAGTTTACACAAGAAGAACTCCACATAGTACTAACAAAAATTAAAAAAAAACAGGAGGGCTGCTAGTCTTGAAATACCACCAGAAGTATGGAAAACAAGGAAATTCGATGACATACTGCTCCGATACTGCAACGCCGTATATAACCAGAACACAATAGACAGATGGAGAAAAGGGCTGCATCCTTCCTTTCCCAAGAAAGGTGACCTCAGCATTGTCAAGAACTACCGTGGAATGGAAATTTCATATTTTGGTTTGGCACGCAATTTAATTCAACACTTAATTTCGCCCAATCAGGATGACCTATCCTATTCGGCCCGGGCCTTCCTTTCCCGGGCAGCAGAAATTGGATAAGCTGCCAAACACATTCTCTAGCTGGACAACTCCGCCCAGTGCAGACGTCTCACTGCGGCTCTAGAATAGCAGCAGCACTATGGACACAAGAGGGAACCTATCTAATTTATGGATTCCTTGCAAGGAATCCCAGTTGAATATAAATTAGATACATTCAACATGCCTCGCACAGGCATAACTTTATGTCACCCCCAAAATTGGCTATGTCAACACGATGCTTTTATTCCGCTCTCGACACCTAGCTATCAATTCACCTCTGGGCCACTTTAATGGAGACAACGCATACTCTCCTCCCCCAAAATACCAGACACACGAAACTCACAGGGACATACAAAGTTCAATTCCTCCAACGGCATCATCATCATCCTTCCTTTATTTACTCTTAAAACTTAGCGAGGAGACTAACAGCACTTAGCGAGGAAACAACTCAACGTACACACACACACATTACAACCATTCCTTGCCCAAAAACAAACCAATGTTAACACTTCTCTTCGCTAACAACAACAAAAAATTAACGTTAAAACCTATGTTAAACTTCCATAGCCGCTAAGATTTACAATGCTCTGCAACTCAACAGCATTGAAACTGAAATTGCGAAAATTCTTAGGAAAAACCAAAATGGCTTTTGTAGAAATTGATCCATAACATCATAAGTTCTGACAATCTATTAAATTTTAGAAGGTGTTTGTGCAAAAAACTTGCCAAGCTGCACTCCTAATTGTAGATTTCTCCAAGGCATTTGACTCCATACTCAGAGGGAAGATAGGGAAAATACTTCAAGCATATGGTCTCTCCAAAGAAACCGTTGCAGCCATAATAATGCTCTACAAAAATACAAAAGTTTAAGTTCGCTCACCAGAGTGTGATACAGACTTCTTTGACATTGTCACAGGTGTTCTGCAAGTGGATACATTAGCCCCATACCTGTTCATAATCTGCTCAAATGTTGATAGATTTAATGAAATAAGTGACTTCACACTGGAAAAGGCAAGAAGCAGACAATACCTTGCATGAACTATTTTGGATGCAGACTATGCTGATGATATAGCACTTCTGGCAAATACACCTGCCTAGGCTGAATCCCGGCTGCATAGTCTGAAGTGAACAGCAGGGAGCATAGGCCTCAATGTGAGCACAGACAAAATGGAGTACATGTGTTTTAAGCAAAGAGGCAATATCTCCACATTGAATAGTGGCTCTCTGAAACTAGAGGACAAGTTCACCTACCTCGAAAGCAGCAGTTCATCTATGGAAAATGATATCAATACGTGTCTAGTAAAGGCATGGACAGCTATTGATAGGCTATTGGTCATATGGAAGCCAGACCTATCCACAATTTTTTCCAAGTAGTGGTTGGGTCCATACTACCATATGGATGCACCACACGGATGCTGACTAAGTGTATAGAGAAAAAGCTTGATGGCAATGGCACAAGGATGCTACAAGCTATATCAAACAAATCCTGTAAGCAACATCCCTTAAAACAGCAACTGTACAGTCTCCTACTGCCCATTGCGAAGACCATCCAAATTAGACCAACAAGACATGCAGGGCACTGCTGGAGAAGCAAAGATGAACTCATAAGCAATGTTCTCCAATAGACCTCTTCACACGGACATGCAAGTGTAGGACGACCAGCAAGAACTTATCTACAACAGCTGTGTATGGACACAGGATGTTGCCTGAAAGACCTGCTGGAAGCGATAGATGATTGAAACAGATGGCGAGAGAGAGGAAAATTCATGCTAGAACTAGGACATGATGATGATGATGAATTGTATGAAAATAGAACTATTAGAGTTATGTAGATAGTAATATTTGAAACAATTTAACTTTGAGGAAACAAATGATTAATACTAAATAGAATTATTAGTGTTAAATAGTAATATTTGAAAATATTCTTGAAACCATTTAACAGTGTGAAAACCAATGAGCTCTGGCTCATTTAAAAATAATGATACCAACAAATTATTCGTTTACAAAACAGGATTTGGCATTAAATAACCTGCAAGGGTTGATATGCTATAAAACATAACCAACCAAACTAAACCAAACCAAAATATTCCCCCAGCTATGTGTTAAATATTACCTCTATGATTCTTCTACAATGATGATTTTGGCATTAAATAAGTCATTAAACAAAGAAACCAAACCAATCATTAAATAAACTATTAAACAAAGAACCCAAACCAATCATTAAATAAGCCATTAAACAAAGAAACCAACCCAAACCAATCATTAGTTTGGTTGATTTTATGGCATGTCAATCTTTGTTGGGATATTTTATGCCAAAGCTAGTCCTTTTTCCTTTCTTTTTTTTCTTTTTGCAAACAACTGTATAGCTTTAAGTAACTTTCCTATTTGTAAAAATAACTGGTATTGTTTAATTTTTGGTTTCAGGATGTTTTATATGAATAAATTCTCTCTCTCTCAAAACAATTTTCGTTTCAATTTGTGTCTTATTAATTATTTGGTTTGGTTTAGTTGTGTTTTATGGTATGTCAAGTTATTTACTGCTGAAGTCAGTCCTCTTTTTTATGTTGCCCAGTCGGCTGGGGCTGTAGAATACATCGTCTGCTTCTCTGTAGAGGGGTAAGACCCACTGAACAAATGTCCTGGAGATGACACTAAACAATCTGATGGTGAGGTTCCAGTGATACTAGAGCTTTGGGAAATGTGGAGTACCCCTTTATTGCCATCACTCCCAGGTCTGCTCTGGTCCAGAGTGGTAGCACCTGATAAGGGTCCTATCTATGGGTTAAATAGAACTAAACCGTGGTTACTTGAGTTTACTGTTTTTTGCATTTAAACTGTGTATTTATGCTAAATTGAATTGTTTAGAATAAAACTGTTTGTGACATTTAAACTGTGTACTTATGCTAAACTGAATTATCTGAAATAAAACTGTTTTGACATTGACTCTGTGTATTTGCCCAGTCGGCTAGGGTTGTAGAATATACCAACTGCACCTCTGCAGAGAGGTAAGACCCCTCAACAAGTGTCCTGGATATGACACTAAACAATCTGATGGTGAGGTTCCAGTAATGCTGGGGCTTTGGAGAATGTGGAACACTCCTTCAGAGCTATTTTTCCCAGCTCCACACTGGCCTGGAATGGTAGCACCTGATAGGGGTTAAATAGAAATAAACTGCATACATATGCTAAACTGAATTGTTTGAAATGGAACTGTTTGACTAAATTGAATTGTTTATAATAGAAATGTTTTTGATCATTAAACTGTGTACTCATGCTAAACTGAATTGTTTGAAATAGAACTGATTATTTGTATAAAAATGGATTTAAATAGAACTAAACTGTGTACTTATGTTGTACTGATTTGTTTGAATTAGAACTGTTTGACTAAACTGAATAGCTTTTAAATAGAAATATTTTTGACAATTAAACTGTACTTATGCTAAACTGAACTGCTTAAAATAGAACTGTTTTGGAATTGAAACTCTGTACTTAAGCTGAACTGAATTGTTTGAAATAGAACTAATTATTTGTTTAAAAATGGATTTGGCATTAAATAACCAACAAAGGTTGATATGCCATAAAACCCAAACAACCAACCTCCTTTTATGCAAGCAATCATTTAGTTTCAAATAACAAATGATCCATATTGCTTTCAATGACATGAAGCTTGTCAGTATCTTCTAAAAAAAAAAAAATTCTTAATTAGTCGTGCATTACATACATTCCAAACTTTCAACTGAGATTCAGGTGAAAAATCTCTTGTATATAAATACCTATTGACTTTCTGAAATTTGTAGCTGCTAAAATTAGACTAAATATAACATTTGTTCAACTTTTTATTCAGTTTGTATTAACTAAAAATAAGAATTTATATATTTCAAAGCACAAAATTTACACAGTATTTACAGCAAAGACAAGGACATGTTCACACAAAAATGTAATGAAGTTTTGGTGAAAATGGGTTTGTAATAGAAGAAACAAACTATAAACAAACACACACAAAGGCAATATTTTGTGTTCAGGTATAATATTCACTCCTAGGTTTTAGGCTTAAAAATGTAAGGAAAAAGTGCATATTGTACATAAATAATTATGGTATTATGCTACCTCCACTAAACTTCATTGTCAAGTTGGTATTTTTTTTTGGTTGGTACACAGTGCCTTTTCTCTCTAAATGGTTCACATTATTCCCACCAATAATTCTACTTTGATTTTATCTGACTACATCACAGAATTCTAGAAAAACACAGGCTTTCTAAGTACTTGCAATTTATTTTGCTAGCCTTTGTTTGGTACAAGGCGCATGATAAGATTGCTTACAGTACTTGAGTTTTTTCTAAGCACTTTTTGACAAATATCATACAATCCTTAATATTTTGGTTTCAGCAGTATGGACTTCTTTGGATTCTAAGAATAATAACATGCCTTCCAGAGCACTCACCTGATCAAATTAATGCCCATTGCTATTTCAACTTCCTTCAAATCTTTCTGAATTTCTCTGAATGTTGTTATTGGCCTTATCATCACTTTTGCAAGCAATATTTCTGGCAGCATGAACAAACATTTTTGAAGGACATCCAGATCAAATCAAACTGTTGGCTGAATGATGCGACTTCCATTAGTGAATCTTCTCTCTGATATTCCAAACTATGACTGTACATAATGATAATTCTCAAATGTCTTGTAACAACTCTTTTGTTTTAGGAATTGTGATACTTCCAATGTCCTCATCTGGCTGTTAATTAAGCCACAAACAATATTAGGACCATCTGAGAATGTTTTAGGATTGATCACCTGACATTATTGAACACTTAGTTTAAATCAATAACATTTCAGCCCATGGTAGTATTTTATGTAATTAAATATTATTTCCATCAGATATCTATTGTCCTTATTTCTGATGCTTTGTTGGTGTAGCCAATAATATAATGACTGTACCCACTGAAGTGAAGTAAGATCCCTTCCCAAAAAGAGGTATATGACACTAAACTGCTTCTGATGGTGAGGCACAATGTCTGGAGCTCTGGAGAATGTAGAGTATCCAATCATTGCCATTACTCCCAGGTTCACTCTGATTTGGAGTAGTGGTACCTGTTAGCATCCGATCAATGGGACAAATAGATCCATTTGATAATTATTAGTAATACATAGAAATACTTGATTCCAAATAACTTTAAATTATTAGTATTAAAAATAGTTACCTGAAGCTATAGTTGCTTACTCAGGATTATTAAAAGTTTGGTTTCTTTGTTTAATGGCTAATCAACCTTTATTGGTTATTTAATGTTAAAGCCATCCTTGCAGAAGAACAATAGTGATACTATTTTAACTCGTAGCTGAGAGGATAAGGAGGTTCATACTTTTCCCAAGGGTATTTGTCCAAAAATGAATATAATAGCTCAACTGGAGTTTGAACTTGCTTACTTTCAAGCTGTAGTCCAGTACTTTAGCCATTATGCCACAGGTACTCGCGTAACTGTTATTAGTTACTTGAAATGATATACATATTTACCAACCCCTCCGCTCCGGCAGGATATGACACAAGGACAATTTTTAAACGGAGTTTAACAGGTTTGAATTCTGAGTTTTTCTTCTGCTAGACTAGTTGCCTCACCAAGGCTAAAGAACCCAGTCTGCCCTGCTATTTACCCATAGCTGGAGGGAGAATAACTGGATACATACCTTTCCCACGGGTATTAGTGCTATGTGAAATGCCATCAGTCGCATCCAGGATTTGAACTCGTGTTGCCGTGTTCATTTCCTACGACGATAACCATTACACCACGGGCACCTCCTACTTGAAATGATATAAATGTACACAAACAAATGATTATTATCAAATTGAAATAATAACTTGAAATCATATAATTGTGCCAGAATTATTAGTATTTGATGGGAATACTTGGTACCATTAAACTGTCCGTAGATTATTTGTATTAAGAATACTTGAAACCATATATCTGTGAGCAGATTAAGGATCATTATTAAATAGAAATAATTACTTGAAACCATGTAATTATTTGTATTAGGATTACTTTGAACCATATAACTGTGTGCAAATTATTTGTATTAAGTAGGAATACTTGATATCATTTAACATTCCCTAACTTTTCAGTGATCAATCTTGTGTAAGCTTTTTAAAAATTATTTTTGCATTTCCTTTATTAATATTGATCTTAGTTCAAAATTTATTTAATCCTAAATTTATATATCTCTATAAGAGTAAACTTTTTGCATCAGATACTTTCTGCACTCCCTGTATAAGCAGATTATTCCATTTGAATATATAACTATTATACTTTATACATATGATCAGAGTATAGTATCAGTCCAATCTCTAGCCATTCTCAGATGGAATCAGTTAATGCTTTTTGATTGCAATACTGAGGCGATAATATTCAGCAGGAAGGAATTGGAAAAAAGTTAGTTGGAGGAGGAGGAGGAGGAAAGGTAGGAGGTAAGAGAGCTTGAGAAAAACAAATGGAAATTTAGGTGAAATAAAATACTGACTTACATAGAGAGGAGGAAGGGCTTTTTGTGACAAAAGAAAGAGACAGGTTTGCTTGTTTGGATATCAAGAGTTAGTGAATGAAAATCTAAAAGGCACTTAGAAAAATAGAAAAATGGTGATACCTTACAATAATTGATGTTGATATAAAGCAAAAGACAGAAAAGAGAGGATGCAGTTGAAACTATTTATGCATTCTTCATTTTTTCTCTGCATATGATGCTACACCATAGTTGTATAAGATTTATATAAGAATATGGCCAGACAATGAAGATAAGGGATAAAAGGAAGAATGACAAGATATAGGAAAAGGGTGAGAAAAAACGGGAGGCATGAAATAATGGATCATTTTAATTATTAAGAGCAATGGAATTTCTATAAGTCTAGCTAATATGGTCTGGCAATGAAGATTGGAAGGGATAAGGGAGACAATGAGAAGATACAGGCAAAGGGTGAGAAAAAAAAGCAGAGGCATGAAATAATGGATTTCAGTTGTCTCACTGAAGGAATCTTCAAATATCCAGCTAGTTATATACTTATCATTGAAGTCTATTAGGACAATTTTCAAGTCAGCACTGATAAATTCTGAGCCCAACCAAGAAGAAAATTATTTTTTTTTAATACTTTTTGAGGAATGATTAAAGCAACTTGAGAAATGATGTGCCAAGTGTGCTGATCTGTGGGATAAACATATCACATAACATGTATTTTTTATGGCTCTTTGTTGGGCTGAGAACTTTTCAGTACTATCCTATATATCTCTTCTTTCTTTGAATTCTTATTGATAGTCTACAAACTTAGAATTTTCCTCATATTTTTTGGCCACATCTTTAATGACCAACTCTACAAGTGGAGAGTTTTTAAACTTTTACTTACCTTCAAATAATCTGTTGTATTCATGTTTTGAGTAGTGTAAAAATTAATCAGCTCAGTTCCTAGGGGCTTTCCCCCACCAGGTAGCACCATCCCCTTCTTCGAAAAGGAGATAAGGGCTTTGTTTATTGCTCAGTACCAGAAGCACTCTGAAAAGAGACTACTGTTAGAGTTGAGACGTTTTTGGAAACATCTCATAGGAGTCTTACTTCCTGCAGGCCCTCCACTTTAAGTTGAACTTGTGTCTAATTCCAGCATCATGGGATTTGAATAAAGGCCAAAAATACCTCCAGTGATATATATATATATATCTATATAAACATAATCATATAATATATGAGGAAAGGAAGACAATATAGAAAATTAAATTGACATGTTTTGCTTTAAGGATAACTTCTTTAGAAATGAATTTTATTTCATAAAAACAAAGTCTATATAATCTAATTTTTCATATTGTCTTCCTTTCTCTTGCCAGCAGATTTTGTTCCAAACCTTCTCTCTCTCTCTCTCTCTCTCTCTCTCTCTCTTTTTCTCTATCCCTCTCAAGCTATATGTATATACTAAATTATACAGCATACCAGTGAACCTTTTAAGCCTGAAAAATCTCTACCAATCTAATACAACAGGGTTAAAATCTAAACCTTAACAACAGAGTGGTCAACAAGTGGAACAGTACTCCTAACAATCAATATACTAACTGTCACTCCAGCAGACTGCCATGAACATTTCCAATTTAAACTTGTGTTTGGTGAACATATTTAACAAATTAACACAGAGATTAATATAAAATAATAAAACCGTGATACAAATTAAGTATCATATTTGTTGTATAGTGGCTCGTACCATATGATTTCTAGTATTGTGGAAGTATAAAAGATGCAGTGTCTCTATAGCATGGAGAAGCAGAAGCAGTAGCAGAAGTAGAAAGAGAAGCAGAGAGATAGCTCTGAAAGGATGTTGGTCAGTAGTAAGACCAACTTTGGATGTAACACCAACAATACGAGACTTATAACACTAGTCAGATTGTACCACTTGTGTTAATAAATAATTAACTCTATTTCAGTGAGTACCTTTTCCTTGCCACGATACAACAATATTAATGGTATATCACGTTATTTCCAACAGCTAATGCAATGACTTTAAACACTAACCAGAATGTCACAGTAGTCTACTGTATGTTTGTGGGTTGACCTATACAGCAGATATAGGTCTAACTCAGAATTTTGAGCGAAAAATCTTGAGGCCGACTTAAATGCCAGGTTGACTTGTATGCTGCAATTCATGGTGTATGTGTGTGTATATATATATATAATCTTTATTGTCTGTCTTTTTGACCAAGTATTCCTACAAGAAGACAGAAAACCAACAAAGTCTGGTGGTATTTTAAGATATTGTTGGAGCAGGGGTAATAATGTATGGCACTGAATTATGCCTGACTTCAGAATTATCTTTTGATGAAGGCTTTGTTGGCTCCACGATTGTTTTAGTTGTTGCAACATGCGTATATAATATTAATTCTCTCTCTCTCTCTCTCTCTCTCTCTCTCTCTATATATATATATATATATATATATATATATATAAATATAAACACAGGTTGTAGTTTGGAAGATCTAATGGGAGTAATGGATGATAGGGATGGAAGGAGAGAGAGTCAAGAAAATCCATGCTGTCATCACAACTTATATATCTTTTGTCTATGTTTTATCCCATAATTGAAAGAGATATTGCCATTAAATTTTCTTTATTTATTATTACAACCCAGAGTATGTTTTTCAGCATATCATTTTTTTAATGGTTTAATTTACAAGGTAAATATAATACTAAACTAGTCCCTTACTTTTTGTTCATCAAGTTAACAAAACTGAATATTTATTTTTCTGTTTAACCATATAAAACAGACATCTATTTGAAATTTTTCTTGTCAGAAACTAAACTTATGACTTTTTTTAATGAATTTTTTTTCAATTCCCTGGAAAATTAAGATTTTAAAAATATTTTTGTGTTTACATTTATAATACAAGCAATGGCCATCAGAGAGAGTGGGTGTGGCATAAGCATTAACCTCTAAAAAACATTTATTAATTTATTAGTCTAAATAGAAACAAGGTTCTGTGTTGTGCCTGCATTTATTGCTACATTAAAATGTGGGAGGGATAAATTTATGGTCAGTTTACAAATCTTAAAACTCCACCCATAAGGCAGATTTTCAGCTGGTAAATCAATAGGATTTTTTGTGATCATTTCTCACAGAATAAGCATGTACAAGCAATAAAGACCCAAGAAAATTTGAAAGATGCTTTCCTTAACCCTTTTGATGCCAAGACCGACTAGAGTTGCCTAAATATACTTAATGGGTCATGGCAAAATTTAGCTTTAGAACACAATACTTTAAAATCTTGTTTGATGTACCCCAAAAGTGACTTGTTTGATATATTCCCCAAAAGTGCCTGTTGTTTGATATACCCTGCAAAAGTTTCTCTTGTTTGATATACCCCACTGAAGGTGCCTCTTGTTTGATGTACTCCCAAAAATGATTCTTGTTTGATATAACCCCAAAAGTATCTCCTGTTTGATATGCACCCCTGACCCCCCTTAAATGTCTCTAGTTTGATATAACCCTCCAAAAAAGCCTCTTGTTTGATATATTCCCAAAAAGTGCCTCTTGCTCCAACCCTGAAATTAAAAAAAAAAGTTTATTACTTTTTAAACTTTAGTAAAACAGTCATTTTTAGAAGTGTCAATAAACAAAAAATTCTCTAAAAGTCACTTGTGCAACATACACCTTGCTACACATGATCCACTTCATTCTCCTTCAACATTTTGGTTGCTTTTTAGAATGTATTGTATTATAATTGTGAAATATCAATAGATTTTTTTATTTACAACCTTTCTTTATTTCAAAGTCAAAAGAGCACTCCAGCTATTAAATTTGATGCCAAATGTGCTATATAACATATTGAAATGCACCTGTGTAAATAACAGGTGCATCCGGTCGAGGATGTTGGGGCATAACCTTGACTGTCGATGGGTTGAATTGAGTGTGAATGTGACGCTTGCAAGAAGTAGGTGGGCGTCAAATTATAATATAACCCCAGCGACAGAAAGTTCAGTTAGAGAGAAGATGCTGGAATGAGAACCATGTCCTAGCAGAGGCTGGGCCCCCAGGCCCCTGGTTGAGCAGCCCAGGAGAACGGGAAAAAAATGCTGCAATGGCCAGAAGAGTGAGGGTCAATATGTTGCAGTTCTGTTCAGTCTCCAACTCACCTCTCACAGATAATACCTTCGTAACCCTTTCGAACCCTTTCAAATAAAGTGAGAAGTATATTTTTCTAAAGAACTGTGTCCGCTCGTCTTTATTGTGTTGAATATGTTTCTGCATGTATCTGCATATGAGTATGTTACAGCTACACCAAAGGGTTAACACTGGTGCTGGTAACTTTTGCATCAATCAATTTTTGAATGCAAAATTGTCTCCAAGTTGTCTGCTTTTAAAGTAAACTTTTCGAGAAAAAAGCAAAAGAACAAAAATTTTATAATTATTTCTATAATCTGATGAAATTGCATGGAATGTAAGATTTTATTAAATTTTACACCACTAGAAAAAGCAATTTCTGAAGCAATGGAATAGTTTTGAGATTTTGTATTGATCCCAATCAAAGCAAGTATTTTTCAGCTTGTAATTTCAGTAAAATAAAATTCCCAACCTCATCAATTGATATATTGATTATTTAATGAGTTCATTCAAAGTGTCATTTCTCCATCAACTGAGCAGTATTGATGAAAAGTTAAAGAACTAAGCAACATAAATTTTTATCATCTAATTGTTTAACGTTTAAGTTTTTAGAGTTACATATCAAATGTAATAATTACTATTTTACTTATTTTTAACTTAGTGGATTATCTTCATTTGATAAAAAAGTAAATTACTCTCCTAAGAAAACAAAACATGCATGAGTTCTAAAAAAATATTTGTCATTTGTAATCCCAGTTAGAGTGATCTTTGCAAAATCTATATCAATAATTTAAAAGAGCTTGTCTGTCTATCTTTTACGGATACTCAAAAGGTTTTATAGAGAACTTCAGAATTTGGTAATGACAGTGCTGAACTTACAATATTGGACCAAAAAAAGAACAGTGGAAATCTGAACCATTACTTATCATTGCTACAAATTTGAATGAAACTTCAATAGCTTAGACACACATAGGAAGTCATTATTTTCCTTGATTATATTTATCATAATTTTCTGAAAAGAAAATTCTCAGAAATATAAAAGAAATAGGAAATTTCTTAGGATATCAAATCAAAGAAAATAAAATTCTAATTTGTGATTAGTCCTTTTCTTATCGCTATAAGCAGTTGTCTGAGAAAAATGATCACTTCCTATGTGTGTTTAAGCTATCAATATTTCATTAAAATTTATATAAATAATAAAAAATGGTTCAGTTTCTTCAGTCTTTTTTTTGTCCAATACTCTACTTTTAAGCTATAACTTAGGATCACACACACACACACACACACACACACACACACACACACATATATATATATATGTATTTTTTATTCATTTTTTTACCAAAGTTTTCTTAGAGAAGGGCCTCAAATTTCATATAGCTTAGGGTCTCAACAGGTGAAAGTCCAGCTTAGTATAGTGATTGGGCTGAAGGGTAATTTTTAATATACAGTCTTCATCATCTTATAACCAGTTGGTCAGAACCTAACCCAGTCATTAGTAGATTAACTTATAAGTTAAACTGCTATATATATCATTAACTGTAGCTAAATGTGTGCAGAACCATTGCTAGTGAAAGAAAAAGATGCATATATGAATGGGTACTGCATTCTGGGACTAGCACCCTGTTGCATTGCCTGCTGCACAAAATTTTTTCAAATATTTTTTTCTAATTTTTAGTTTTAGGTTGAGCCTTTTAGCCAAGGTCATTAAGTGTGGATTATTGTAAGTAGTAAGGGTAGTGTAGAATAATAATAGCACTTACTGCCAGTATTTGTCGCTGCCTCCCACCAGACACGACTTGACACAAGGTCAAAAGCCTGAAGGCCGATTAAAGTGGGGATAAAGGGGAGGGGAAGGTCGGGAACGAGCCGAGACTCGAACCCTGCTTGTCTGTGCTGCTCCAGTTTGCGGCTTAAACTAGACGCATGGTCTAGTGCGGTCCAAGGGGGACAAAGGAGACAAAAATGCAGCTCGCCCACCCGAAGGTAGCCTAGTCGAAACTAGGTGCCTAATTAAAGGCCCCAAGTCTGCCATTGTTCCTTTTCCAGGGCCATGCTCCAGACCGAAGTCCAGAACAGGCCCCGGGCCATAATGTCCCTGCAACAGTGCTAAACTGAAGCTGGCATATATAGACAATTACCTCCACTTATTTTACCAGCAGTTAATCACAGTCCATGCAATGACTTGCCCGTATGTGCACAATGAGATGATCTAGTGCACCATGAATAGTCCTCTTTCTCCTCAAGTTGGGTGCTTTTTGGCAACTCTGTTTGCTTCACAACTGAGTACTGACTTGAACAACTTTACAAATTCAACAAGTCAGTGTATTTGCATTTGTTTAATTTAGTTTCTTTATCTAATGGCGTATCAACCTTTTTGGGTTATTTAATACCAAAGCCATCCTGTTGTGGTACTTGTCTAACCCATAGCTAGGAAGAATAAGGGAGTTCATACTTATTTCAAGAGTATTAGTCTAAAAATGAATGTAATAGCATGACTGGAGTTCAAACTCATTTACTACGATGTGGTAGTCAGGCACATTAATGGCATATCAACCTTTTTGGGTTATTCAATGCTGTCCTTTGTAGTGATACTACTTATCAAGAGAGGATAAAAGTGATACTACATATCAAGAGAGGATAAAAGAGTTCATACCTTCCCCAAAGGTATTAGTCTAAAAGTCAATGTAATAGCATGACTGGAGTTCAAACTCATTTACTATGATATTGTAGTAGTCTAGCATGTTAGCCACTGCTCGACGGTGACTTGTTTTATTTGTATTTGTACTTGGAAAAAAGAGAGAGACTCTCATCAAGAAAGGTTTGGTTTATTTGTTTAACAGCATGTCAATTCCTAATGAGTTATTCAATGCTGAAATCTGATTATTAGTAAATGTTTGATTACAACCATAACTATATTTTCAATGTTCCATGGCATTTTTTTAAAATTGCACGTTTTTTAGTCAATAATAATTTGTTTACACACAGAGTGTTCACCAATGTTTCAAGGCTAAAGAGCCTAGTCTTCCCTGTTATTTTTATCCATAAGGAAGAGAAGAGATAGATTCATGCCTTTCTCAAGATTCATGTTTATTTCCTAAGATGATAATAGTTATGGCATGTGCCTCTGAATATTTTTGATATCATAGCTATGTGCAAATTATTTGCATTGAATAGGAATACTTGATACTATATAAAAAAAAAGGTAAAGTTGGTGACCATCATCGAAGGCAACTTAAAGGTTCCCTTTTCAATAGCTACTACACCGAAGTGTTGGGAAGGGCGCTACTCCATTCCCTGGATTGCTCCACTTTACCCTTGATCCATACTTTATAATGCTGAGTGTTAAGCAAGGCGGCATCAAATACCATTTTTTGAGTCTTTGGTATGACTTGACCTGGGATTGAACCTCGGTCTTTCAGACCTTTGGTGAACACTCTACTCATTAGGCCTACTTAGTTTCATACTCAGGACATATTAGAGAGAGAGTCCCTGTTGTGTAGAGGCTAACATGCTCGACTGCAATATCATAGTAAGCAAATTCAAACTCCAGTCACACTATTATGTTTGCTTTTGAACTTGTACCTTAGGGAAAGATATGAAGTCCCTTATTCCTCCAGCTATGGGTTAAATAGTATCACTGCTGCTCAACAAGGATTGCTTTGACATTATATAACCAACAAAGGTTGATATGCCATTAAACAAAGAAACCAAACCAAACCAAACCAATCAGGACATATCAAGAAAATGTGTCTAACAATAAGAAGCAATCACAGAGTGGCCATGTTACTATAAAATGTAACAAATCATACAAAATTTAAATTTCCAAACTTAAAAAAAAAATTAGCAAATTATTTGTCTGACTAAATATTTGATTAAACATTACTAATTAAGTTTATAGATAGTTCTGAATGGAGATCTAAAATAATTACATGGCATTTATTGCTTGGATAGACATAACAATCTGTAAAAAAAATGTAAAGAAAATCAACTAATCTCTTAAGTTTCTCGAAAATAAATTGAAAATACATTTTTCTACAAAAAGACTTTCACTGAACAATATTAACTTCATAAGATAATATAATTGGTAATTCCCATTTCTTTTCATATGGATTTGATTTTTAAAGTCACTATTTGTAATTCCCCAACCCCTTCTCCATGAGCAGGAGATGACACAAAATCAATTTTTTAAGAAGAGTAAAGCTGGTTTGAATTCAGAGTTTTCCTTCTCTTACACTGATTACCTTACTAAGCATAAAGAACTTTGTCTGCCCAACCATTTATCCATAGCTGGAGAGCAACTGGATTCATGCCTTTTCCCAATCAGCATTTAACAAACACTTACACACACACACACACACACACACGCACATATAGTTTAATTTAGTTTATAGCTAGTAGGAGAACTGGTGGATTCAAGAGTAACTCTTATCATCAATTCCATTTCCAACAGCAATAACCATTATGCTAAGTGCACCTATTCAGTCTTTAGGTGTTTCTGTCTATTTTCTTGAACATGGTACATGGTGCCAACCAAACTTTATAGTGCTCTACATTTGAGTATGTCCAGTACCAGCTGTTATTAGGCATGTTTCAAGGCCCCAAACCACATCGAGCCAGCATGGGCAGGGAGCACCTCTAGGTCACTTCCAGCCTGTTCAACATTCCAGTGCCAGCCAAAGAATATAGCCATAACAATTTTCTCTTCTTTCTGTTACAAGGGAGGAGGCAATTGGCCACTGGGTTCATTACCATACCTCTTCATTAGTAATGTGCAGTGACAAATGAATTCCCTCAGTTATTGTAATATTATTATGCTCTGTTGTCAAGGCCCTCCCGGGTGGCATTTGGCAGCTAGGTCCCTGACTCATAGAGGAGGACAGAGAGTACCTTAATCCTGTTGTAATGTCTAAAGCCCGGCTCGCGGGTAACAAAGAAAAGAACGGAACACAAAGAGATGTTAACAGCTTGCTGCTGGAGGTAGAACTGACTTATTCCCTGGTAATATACTTTATTTACATTATTTACAAGTGCCGCTGTTTTGCTCATGACTCAACAGTTACTTCCTTTTCTGCATAGGTCAAGGGAGATATATGCTTGTGAAATGGTTTGGGGTTACTTTCCTTTGACTGGAATATTACAGCTATATAGATCCAGGGCTTTGTTCTGAGGGATAAATTGATGCCTCCAAGGGGACTGGGGAGAGTTCCCATAGTGTAGTGGCTAATGTGCTTGACTGTGATGTTATAGTAAGTAAGCTCAAACTCCAACCATGCTATTACATTCACTTTTGGATTACAACCATTGGAAATAGTATGAACTCCTTTATCCCCCAAGCTATGGGTTAAACAGTACCTTTATTACCCTTCTACAAGAATAGGTTTGTTATTAAATAACCCACAAAGGTTGATATGCCATTAAACTAAGAAACCATACCTTGGGGGCAACATAGGGATTGTTTAAGGAATACTGCCTGTGCTTGTTAGTGGTCAATTTCAGCCTTGAGATGACCAGTTTCAGAAAGCGTTCAGACAAAAGTACCAGAAGGTGGGAACAAACCGAACTAGGGTGTTAATAAAGAGTGATTGTATGTCAGGTTACTGCTAATGTATAGAAGTTCAGACTTTTACCATCTTCTTAGACTTTTCATTAAATGTTATAAGTGCATCTTATGGGCTTCTCTGAAATGTTTTTTTATTCAGCCTATAGATTAATATTATATAAGTTATTATTAAACAAATGATTAAACAAACTGCTTGTTTTTAGAGGTCTGCCAAATCCATGTGTGTCCATTAGGCTGGCAAAGCACTAAAAGAGATTGAGTTCTTTATTTGGCAGTGGAATCATTGGATATTTTATTTTCATATTTCATTATATTTTATTTTTATTCAAACTTTATTAATATATTAACCCTCACAATCTTAGGTACATAATAGAGTGGTGATAAATAGTGTAGCATTCAAATTAAATCCTGGGTCATTAAATATAGTTAAATACAGTAGTATGATTGAGAGCTATAGAACCTGAGGTCAATCTGTGACCATGTGACTGACAAGAAGACTGAAAAGGTGGACTCCAGCTCTTCAGGATAATACTGTATCATCAGTTGATCAATGAAATTTAGGTATTCAGTGTAATGTTTTTTATTGACAACAGATATTGTAAAATAACAAGCTGTAATGAAAATCCTAACCTCTTACCCAATGAAAGAGGGGTACTTCAGTTAGTCTTCAAGAATCCTCTTAATGTGCATATATGTTTAATGAAAATTTACATCATGGATTTTATTTTAATTTTAAAATTAAACTAAGAGGAGTATCCAATCTTTTTCAGATATCTTCTAATTGATTTTAGGATTAAAAATAAAGGGAAAAACTTTTATACTTCTAAATCAATGATTGTTAAGAAAAAATAAAATTTCTTACAAAATGATTATTTCACACACACACACACACACACACACACACACACACACACACACACACACACACACTATATATATATATATATATATATATGTCCAAATTTCAATGTTTCCAAACCTAGACGAGCATCAAAATGACCTACACTATTTCAAAACATTGATATACATATTCAACATGCAATGTGTATTATATGTACTAACAAATGGCATTTATCACAGTCATGGGATAACTTCCAGGTAGTGACTTGGCATTCGTGCCAGGTGGTTGTTTGCATATTATGATACCTTGGCTTCAGGGGGCCATCCGCCCAGGTCTTTGCCTGCTTAGACAGGACTGAATTTATTGCTTGGTGCATGAGGCGCCCAATCAGGGGAATGCCAATGGGGTCAAGTATTTTTTCCCCTGCTGTGCATGAGTCTTGATTTGTGTGCAGTTCCCACCATGAAATAGCCTTGTGTCACACTCTGATACTGTGGGATGTCAGAAAAATCATGTCATGGGATATCTAATTAGCACAATGGTTTTAAAAAGCTGGTTTAAATAAATAACTGCCCTGCCCTGTGTTATTCATTTGTAATCTTATTGTTTTATTTTCACATATATGAGAAATAGTTTTGGGGGTATCCTCATGGTGTAATGGTTAAAGCGATTGACTGCGGAATCGTAGTACGCGAGTTCGTAATCCAGTCGCGCTATTACGTTCACTTTCGGGCAAATACCCTTGGGAAAGGTATGAACCCCCTTAAACTCCCAGCTATGGGTTAAATAGCACCACTACTGTTCTTCTAGGAGAATGGCTTTGGCATTAAATAACCTAAAAAGAATTGATATGCCATTAAACAAAGAAACCAAAGAAATAGTTTTGTGTACAACTTTTATAAGTAAACCATTAAAAAGAACAAAAAACAACCTAAGTGAGAAATTAAGAACAAATTGCTTTGTATCAAATGCAATGAAAACATAAACACTCACAAATATATAGTAATGGTCCTTATTTTCAAATAGAATCATGCAGGGCATAGTGGTTATAGTAGTAAATGAATTCTGTAATCTGAGATCAAACCTGGGCAAGGCTGTTTGCCTTTCAATATGTGTTAATTCTTTTGGGAAAAGCATAAATATATCTATTTTCCTCCCCAGCTCTGGGTAAATAGTAGGGAAGACAGGGTTCTTTAGCTTTGGTTAGGCAACCAGACTAGGAAAAGGAAAACTCTGAATTTAAAACAGATATACTCTGCTTAAAAAATTGACCATATGTCACATCCTGCCTGTGGTGCAGGTGGTGTTGTTGGTTAAATACATATAGCATCACTCAGGTTCCATACAGGGTGGGGGATGTTTATTTACAAAAGTCTTGAATGCAAAACAATCAGGGTTTGTAAATGTTTGATTGTAATTAAGGCATTGAATTGCATTTTTTCAAAACTGGACTTTTTTTACTTGTCTCTAATGGTTTCTTTGCACATTTCATGGTTTGATTTGGTTTGGTTTGTTGGGTTTTATGGCATATCAGCCTTTGTAGGTTATTTAACGCCAAATCCATTTTTATATGAATAACCAGTTCCATTTAAAACAATTCAGTACACAGTTTAATTGTCTAAAACATTTCTATTTCAAATTATTCGAGCAGTTATATGTAATAATTCAGTTTAGTGAAAGTACAGTTTCAATGACAAAAACAGTTCAATTTCAAATAATTCAGTTTAGCATAAGCACGCAGTTTAAATGTAAGTATAGTTTGTGAAAAACATTTCTTTTTCAAGCTATTCAGTTCAGTATAAGTACAGACTTTCTTTACACACACTTACATGTCAAAACAGTTCCATGTCAAACAATTCAGTTTAGTGTAAATACAGTTTCAAGGTCAAAAAACAGTTCTATTTCAAATAATTCAGTTTAGCATAAGCACACAGTTTAAATGTAAGTATGGTTTAATTGTTAAAAACATTTCTATTTCAAGCTATTCAGTTTAATGAAACAATTCAGTTTAGCATAAGTATGCCGTTAGTTCTATTTAACCCATAGATAGAGCTCTATCAGGTGTTACCACACCAGGCCAGAGTGGAACTGGGAGCAATGGCAATGAAGGGGTTCTCTGTATTCCCCAAAGCCCCAGCATAATCAAGACCTCACCATCAGACTGTTTAGTGTCATATCTAGGACACTCATTGGGGGGTCTTACCCCTCTGCAGAGGTGCAGTCAGTGCTTCAGCCCCAACTGACTTGGCCAGCATATTTTATGGTTTTATGTATTCCGAATACAAATAATTTGCACACAGTTCTATGGTATCAAGTATTCCTAATACAAATAATTTGTACATTGTTCTATGGTATCAAGCATTCCTAGTACAAATAATTTTCACACTGTTCTATGGTATCAAGTATTCCTAGTTAACATTGATAATTTTTAAACAAATCTATTTGACCCATAGTTTGTAACCTGACAGGCATTTTCACTCCGGGTCAGAGTGAACCTAGGAGAAATGGCTATGAAGGAGTATTTCACACTTCCTGGAACTGGAGTCTCTATATTTGATGCATTTAAATGTCAAACCCAAGATACTTTTATTTAGGGAAGAGGGTTTTATCCCTCTGCAGAACATACATATTCTAAGCACCATCAGTAGTGCTGGGCACTTACTGAATTGAATAGTATTAAGTTTGGTTTGGTTTTATGGCACATCAACCATTGTAGGTTATTTAATGCAAAACCCTCTTTATACATACATATTAAATATATATAACTTGTAAACACATTTTGTGAATAACATTTTTAAACAAGCCTGAGTTCTTTTTGCACACAGTTAAATGGCTTCCAGTATTACGATATAACAGTTATAATTTCCCATCAGTCATTTGTTTTCACACAGTTTGTTCTATTTGAACCATTAATAGGACCCTATCAAGTGTTACCACTCTGGGTCAATGGCAATGAAGGGGTACTACACATTCCCCAAAGCTCCAAGGCTAGAACCTTGCCATCAGATTGTTTAATGTCATAACTAAGACAATCATGGAGGAGGAGTCTTACCTCTCTGCAGAGATGCAGCTGCTATATTCTAAAGCCTCAGCTAAATTGAATAGAAAGATTAGATAGAATTGCTCTGTAGCACATTGTGTGGCTAGGACCATTGTGAGGTAAAAAATGCATTTCTAAGGGTAAATTGCTCATGAGGTCGAGAAAAATGGTTTTGTTGCATCAGCTGGTGATATCATGAGATGGGATTCATGAATGGCTAGGTCAAGGCTAGACATGAATAAAGTTACTTTGTTTTAAAGGTATATCAACTTTCATGGGTTATTTAATGCAAGAGCCATCCATGAAAAACAACAGTAGTGGTACTATTTAACTGATCACTGGGGGATAAGGGGGTTCATGCCTTTCTCAAGGGTATTTGTCTGAAAATGAATGTAATTGTGCAACTGGAGTTTGAACTTGATTACTATGATGTCAAATCGACGTGATTTAATATTGTCACCAAGCAACTTTAAAGCATACTAGTTTTACTTAATGAAAGTAATATCATTTTTTTACTCTTTCAAACAGACGATGATTTAGCAAAAGTCTTATGTTAGTTATCAAATCAAATAACAGCATAATAATATCGCAAGACTTTTTCTTGTCCTCTAACTGACAAAGCCAAATAAAACTCATATTCCTTCTTCACAACAAAATCTGGTTCCTTTGAAGATGACAATGTTCATATTCTATTTTCTCTCATACATATATTTTCTCTTCTACATATATACTGATCTGTTCTATGTGGTCCAACCAAGTGTCACTCTTACTCTTGTTTACATCCAATGGTTGGCAAGATTTATTACAAAAAAATTGTACAAATTTGATAAAGGGCCACAAAATATTGGAGGAAAGCTGGTCTTTGCAAACCAATCTATAAATTGGAGGTGGGAGTCTTTGTGGTGTATTGACTAATGTGTTGGAGGAAAGCATAAAAACTTAATTTTATTTGTCTTTATTATTTAAGAATGAATTCACAATGTATTTATCACATAATACCTTAATAGTCATTAGGTCACATGTTTTAGTTTTTTTTTTTACAGTTACTGGCTTTAATTGTTGTTCCAATGTTTAAAAGTGACCAGCCAATGGAAAATGTTGCACCCCCCCGGTCTTATGGGGTATGAGAGGTTTGGAGGTTTTGGGAAAGATTTCACTTAATTTTTCTTCATATCCTCATTCACTTATCTTTTTTTTGTTGGTTGTTCAGGCTGAAAAGGAAGACAGCGATACTTTCAAACTCAATTTTTATTTCCTGTTTTACAACTATTTCGTGCAGAGGTATGTTTTTCCTGAAACAATAAAATAAACGTCCTTCTGATGGAGGTGTTTACCGAATTCTAAAGATTTTTTTTTTTTTTGGAAACTAGGAAGCCCATATTTTCAGACATGTGTAGATTGCCCTTCCTATCAGAGGCCTCCTGAGAGATTGTTATTTTTCATGTTTATTCTTTTTTTTATGTCATTAAGTTTTTTTAATTTATTATTCAATCTCCGAAGTCTAAATTAATTCGATATTTACATACGTTGTGAGGATGATCGAAAAATTTTGTTTAAAAAAAAACAAAAAAAAAAACTTCAACGAAATGCAAATGAATCAAAAAAATAAGAATTATATTTACAATTGAAAAATAATCATTAGTACTGGCCACCATTTCAAAAGTTTAGAAATTTACTAAGCTTTTTGCTTAAATGTGGCACGAGATCGTATGATTTGGGCACCCATGAGACTCGAACTCACTCCTGAAGGGTTTCAAGTCTAGCAATTTAACCATTACACCACTCAAGGTAGTGATTTACTAAGCTTTCTGCTTAGATGTGGCACAAGGTCATATAAATGTGGCACCAAATGAGACTCAAACTAACTCGTGAAGGTTTGCTCGTCTAGCTTGCTAACCATTACACCACACGGTACTTCGTTTCAAACGGTTTATTTGTCGGAACAGTGCAATCTTTCCGTAATGTACATACTAATTTATGAATATGCATAATTGATGACGATTTTACGAACTCGAACGTGCGCATGCGCAGATTGCAATTAGAGAATGGCGTTTTTGCTTCAGGTAGGTGAAATTCTTCGATTTCCGTTTTTTTTTTTTTTTTTGAGAGGAAGTCTTGGTGTTAGATGACAATCTAAATGTTTGGGCTTCACCAATTTACTATCTGTACACCTGAGCAACATACATGTTTTCACTTAAACTCTAAGATTTAATATTTCAAGCTTCAGGCTCGATACTTTTTGATCACTCTTTGTATGTGTTGTTATCAATTCACCAAATTTTGAATTAGAAATGAATAACAATTTATCGAATTATTTATTGTTTAAATTTGTGTACATATTCTGTGGCGTTGCCGGCAATAAAGTCACAAAAAAAAGTCACAATTTTGGCTTGTGAAAAAAGTTGCAATTAATTTATGGTGGGCGGTTAGGGTTGAGTTTTATAAAGAAATATGTTTTTGATTCGAGTGAGACGTGATGGATTTATCGGGTAAACATTTTTGGTTAAAGATTTTTATTCTTGTGCTTTTTTTAAATTTTTATTTTTATTTTAATCTGGGTTCAGCGATGTAAGTATTCCGTGGAAATTCTACTTGCCCAACTAGTTCAAAATAAACTTTCCTCTCTTGAAACTCGATGAAATACTTGGAGTTGTCTGAAAGAGTAGAAAATGTGATAGATTACTTTTATTAGGTAAAAGTAGTGTGATTTAAAAGTCACTTGCTGACGATATTATTAAATCACAGTTTTTATTTTAGAGGGGAGAGGTCAATACTCCATTGTATTTAATTTAATTTAGTATTGGAAATACAAAACAGATTAAAAAGAAAGAATTTGATTCTTTAAATGAAATAAGATCGTCAAAACAAAACTCTT